>VXBC01000328.1:712118-737441 GCA_013399945.1 Ploceus nigricollis
TCCGCAGCAGCGCCGGCACGGCCCCAGCGCGGCCGCCGCCCCTGAGCCATGTTGCGCGGCCTGGGCAGCTGGCTGGGGCTGGAGCGGGCGGGCGAGGAGCAGCTGCTGCCCGCCGGCAAGAGGAGCGGCCCCGCGGAGCAGGGGGAGGACCATGAGGAGGAGGAGACAGGGCCGGCCGGGCAGGAGCAGGGCGAGCTGCAGGGGGACTCGGAGGCGCTGCTCAGCCAGGCCAAGGGATTCGGCAGTGAGTGTGTCGGGGCTGCCGGCTTTCAAATATGAGCTAAGGAAACGAGGCTGCAAAGTGCCTTTCTGTTATCGCCTCTTTCAGAGCTGTTTTTAAGGGAGCGGCGTTTATTATGTATCTGTTCTGTTGGCACTAGGGGAGGAGGTCTGTGTGTAGAGAGAATAGATCTGTCTGCATAGAATAATGTACTTCATGGATGGTGCTGTGGGCGTTTGTGGGTTTTTTCATAGGAAAATAATGGGGTTTGATGATTTTGTTGAACATGTCTGCAGTCTTAGAATCACAGAATGGTTTGGGTTGGAAAGAGCCTTGAAGATAATCTCATTCCTGCCCCCCCTACCATGCCTGCTAGACCAGGCTTAAAGCCCCGTCCAGCCTGGCCTTGAATGCTGCCAGGGATGGGGAAAGCTGTAATTTGCTATAAGTAAAATTCCTGCTTTACTGTAGTGAATTCTTGCATGAAATTAATCCACAGTATAGATCTATACTCATTACTAAAAGTTTTTTTAAGGAAGGGGTTTTGGTTTTTTTTTAAATCGATGCTGTGAAATTCTGGATGAGTATGATCTGAGAGGTTAATCTGAGCTGGTTCTTTACTGTGCATTGTCTTGGCCAACCAGAACTGCAGCAGTTTAGTCTGTGCATTTTGGTCAAATACCTGTCTAGTTGTGGTAAATTGATACTAACCTGCTGCTGATTCTAATTGTTCTAATCTGCAAATTGCTCTGATTGTTCAGGAAGGAAAAAGGACTTTGAGTTTCAGGGGAAGAATAAGTATTGGCTATTATCTATATAAAGATCCATCCCATAACTTGCTCTGTAAATGAAAATTTGGTTTAGTGGTCAGTGGGTCCATTGTCTGTGACACCAGAATAGATTGTGGTGGAAAGGCTTTCTTGCTGTTTTAACACATAATCCTAGAAACCTCTGCATGGCCAACAACCTGGGTAGCTGTATAAAAAGAATCTCCTGGCAGATAAAGAATTTTACTGGTAAAACAAAATACTTAAAAGACATTATTTTTGTTCATTATCATGCCATTACAGAAATTATGAGCATTTTACCAATGTGATAATAGTTCTAATAATAGAATTATTGCTAGATACATATTCTTAATACAGGTATACACTTGTAAGATGGAAGATGAGTTTTTTAGTCATTTGAAAGTGTTATTTTCCACCACAAATTCGATTTTTCGAAGGCTAAGTACCACCCCTTCTGAATTTTTATAAGTACCTTAGTTCAAAAGAATATTTGCCCTTATTGGAAGTAAAAAGCATTTTGCTCTTCAGCGTGGTTCCAGGACTGGAACAAAACCACTTTATGCAATAATGCCAGAATGTCACCAGACATTCATGTCACCAGACAAATGCCTCTGCAAGATGCTAGCCTAAAACAATTGCATATAGGAGAGGTTCCAGGGGTGCATGAAACAGCCAATAGAAGCTGGTAGGGAGTAGGCAGTCCAGTAGGCTGCTGCTTCCTCTACTCTCATAAGGGGTTTAATGTATATGTCTATGTCTAAAATGTAGAACTTAACCTTTTTTATACCTGAATCTTGTGATGGGTTATAAAGCCTGATAACAGGTATAAAAGATGCTAGTAAGTACTTGAAGGATGTTTGGTTACCACTATTCTGTGAGTTGTAAGCGAAAGTTACATATAAAAAATTGTCTTAAGGCTTGGCTAGACCTCTGCATATTTTGGTATTGATTTGGTGATATCATTACAAGAGAACATTTTATCCACCACAGAGAATATTCAGCTTTCCAAGAGGTGACATCAGTGTTCCAAAGTAACTAATTCTACCGATGGCTAACAACCATGTATTAAAGGAACTTATTTTAATTTTCTTTTTTCATTATAAAATTATTTTTTATATTTCTAACCCATAGGGAAACTGTATTTTTTGAGAGTTCTTGAGGAGGAGGGTGGTCTTTTGTTTGAAACAGAAGTGCTGGATTTCAGTGGGGGTTTTTTGTTTGTTTGTATGGGTTTGTTTGGGTTGGTTTGTTTTACAGTTTTTTAGTTGATTGGTTCGTTGATTTTTTTGACAACCCCCTGTATAGAAGTCAAAGGGGATTTTCTGGAATATCTGAAATATGTGACTCCTATTGAACTGACTACCCAGCAGCACCCCTAGATCCCTGCCTGCAGGGCTGCTCTCCAGACACTCATCTCCCAATTTATATTCATCCCACATGCAGAATCCAGCATTTATTCTTGTTAAATTTCATGCTATTGATGTTTGCCCAGATGTTCCAATCTATCTAGATCCCTCTGCAAGTATTTTATTTACTATGGCACTGACACAATGTATGTACTGGAACTGAGGTACTGCAGTCGGAATGCAGCCATTCGGGTGTACTTAAGTGCTTGTGACATCATGCTATCTGAGAAGTAGTACCAATGTTTTAAAATCACTTGTCTATAAGCTGGTACTTGATGTTTCTGAAGGTTTATGATATACATCTTGCTTCTTGCAACATGCTTCTTGCAAGTTTGTTCTCCTTAATTAAAATAGAATAATACAGTGCAGATGGCCATGCTATGTGTATGTAGTTCTTTCCCTGCCACCTCTCTTTACGTCAGCACTGTTGATATAAAGAATGTGAGTCTTTGAGAATATTCTTCATTGCTGTTCTGACACTGAATAATTTCAGAAAATATGGCTTAGAAAAATGAGTGAACAGGGCCACAGTGCTTTTCTCTTCCTAAAGAGAGGAAGACAATGCAAAATAGATAAGGGCAAACATCAAGAGCAAGCTTCTGTGCTAAGACTTTTAAAGGAGGTGTTACCTGCCTGAAATTTTTCATGGATTTGGTGCCTCAGTTTATAAGACTTTATTGTGCATGTTGATTTTCTTAAAAATATATAATTCTGTTTTAATACTGTGGCTAAGTTACTTTAAGGCTTAATGTCTCCAAAATACTTATATGAAATCAGGAAAGACACATTGCTTCAGAAAACTCATTGGAAAGGAGTATTTCAAGGACCATTAGCAATGTTTGATTTAGTAAACAAGGTTCATGTATAAATATTTGATTTACAGAAAGTTGTGATCATCATCATCATTAAAGAATATAAACTAGAAAAGGATAAATAGAATTTTAGGAGTTTTTTATAGACCAGAAGCTGGGTAAAGTTATTTTGAAAGAAACTTTTAAGTAGGTATCCGAAAGTCTAAAGAGAAAATAAATGTAGAAAGAGAACTGGATGTAAAGAAATCTCTTCTCAGATCTTTGGTTTTTTTGTTTGTGAAAGGTTACCTCTTCAATTTCGCCTCTGCTGCTACAAAAAAGATATCTGAGTCTGTTGCAGAAACAGCACAGACAATAAAGAAGTCTGTAGAAGAAGGAAAAATTGACAGTATCATCGATAAGGTAATTTATTTCTAGACACTTGATCTGAAATATCTGTTTGCTTACCATTGTTAAAACATGCGGCAAATCTGGCATTTGATAACATTTCTTTAAACTGTCTTCATATATTATGTCTTTCAAGACATCCTCTGCATCTCTTGTCATGATGAATGATGTGACTGAAATGTTTATTCATGGTAGAGTTTCCAAAAAATGGTCACCCTGCTTTTCTCAGTGCTGCACCTGTGTTTGTTCAGTTCCCTCAGGATGTTGATAGACTGGAGAAAGACCAGAAAAAAATATGAAAAATGTCAGTGTGGGTGGAAGGGTTGAAAGAATTTGAGGCAGGCAGTAGGGGAATGTCTGTCCCAAGATGTGTGGACTGGTTTCTTTTTGCCCCACAGTTTATTTAGTTGGAAAAGGAATGAGGTAGCTTGCATCTTATAGGCACCTTCTCTGTGCAGAAGTCAGAATTAGCTTGGCATTGTACATATTGTGTCCTAGGACCCTAGGGGTATACAGGTACAGTTCCATAAGAACCAGTGAGCTAATGAAACACCTTGTTACTGTCCTGTTCTTTTTCCCCACCCTGACCCGTAGGTTCTTGCCCTCTCTGTTCCTGTCTGTCAGCTCCAGTTGCTTAACTTGGGCCAGCAAGTGTTCTTCCAGTGCTTTAAGCCACAAACCTGGCAGAAGGAAAAGAAAAAAAGAAAAAGGCAGCAATAAGTGCCATGAAGTGTTCTGTGTTTGCTATTGAGAGTAACTGGGGAGGGAAGGGAAAGGGAACTGGTCAAAACTATCCCAGCAGTAGTAGGACTGTGCATCCAGGAGTGTCTGACACAGACAAACCCCTTTTCCTGTTCCTGTCTCTCAGACATCCCTTCTGGGGAACTACAGCATTGTCTGTTTATTTTTTTAATACAACAGAATCCTACTTCTTGATACAATTAGTGTTCATGTTGTCTTCCATCAAATGGCATCAAATTAATTTCTATTATGATCACATTTTACATTTTGTCTTCAGATTTCATAGATAGTTGTCTATATAATAATAGCAGAGATCTATTTCCTTCTACAGTAATATCAGAGTCTAATGTAATTTTGATTTACATCAAAGGGGAAAAATCAAGTAACAAGGTTATTTGTTAATTTAATACGCTAATAATAATGCTCCTAAGAAACTGTAGCTAAGTACGTACAGCATATTTTATGCCAAAAATACAATTTTCTTTTTTCTGTAAATGTTTTAGAGTAATATGAATTCCCTGTTTCAATTAATCAGTATTACATACAGGAGAAACAAGATTATACTTGTGTCGTCATAAAGCTTTCTTCTTATACCTTATAAATAATTTTATTCCATAAGTAGAAAAAAATTAACATAATTTAAACCAGAAGGAACCACAATAATTTGTATAACTGACACTACTATAGTTCTCTCACTGATAGTAATCTTAAACTGAAATACTGCATCACTGAAGGAAAAAAAAGTAAGGAATTTATCAGGATTTAGCTTGAAGACTTCTGTGCATTTTGGCAACTTTTTAATCATAGCTTCATCTTTTTTGCCCCTGCTTTCAACCACAGAACATTTGCATTCTTAGTTCTAGATTATGGCATACCAAATTCTGAGACCATTCTCCATTTCTAAATTCTAAATTCAATATAGAATATTTCTAAATGTGACTTTTAAAATGAAAATTTGTCAACAACATAAGTGGAGAAGTTATTTTGTTTCAGCTAAGCAGGTGTTCTGAAATCCAACTTTACAATTTTGAAAGTCCAGTTTCTCGCCATGGATTTATTTCTTAGGCAGCTCTTGAAACTTCTGTAAGGCCAAGGGTATCTCTAAGTGTTAGTGCTTTAAAAACATGTTTAAATAAGTCTAAACAGTCTGCATTGGTTGAATTTTATACAGTGACACAGTAAATGGATATGCATAGTATGCCAATGTTCAAATTATCAGCTAAGATTTTCCTTCTTTTTTTCCTTGTCCCCTGAAATTGATAAAACTATAAATATAATTTTGAAAGCATACACAATAGTTTTAAATGCAAAATCAAATGTTTCAGTAAAAGGAAGTGTATGATTGACATGAGACACCTTTACCTAACAGGAAGGGCCACCATGGATATAAGAATATTCACTGTATTTGAAAACACTTTCTGACTGAACGTAAAACAAGAAGAGTGAATTTTATTTTTTTTTTTTAATTGTGGTTCTCTCATTTTTATTTTAGACAATTATTGGAGATTTTCAGAAGGAACAGAAGAAATTTGTCCAAGAGCAGCAAACCAAAAAATCAGGTAATGTATGCTTTTTTTGATGATGTCTAACATCACATAAGTGAAACCTTGCTGAAAGCTGGATAATTGAGCTGTATCTAAAACTAATCTATCAAAACGCTGTTTAATGAAATACATTATGACAGAACTTAATGCATGTGGTGGAATAGGAAGATTATATTTTTAAATGAGGTTACTGTTACATTATGTAGTTGGTTTAGATTTGCTTTTTAACGAAATTCTGCTTTGTGAAATAAACTCAAAGATCACCATGCTAGCAAAGTTGTTTTCTCACATTGTGTTTCATCATTGACTTTTATCTTTTTTTTAATGTGTTACCTGAATGCAATAATATCTGACAGTTTGAGTATGTAGCGACTCTGTGAATCTTTAAAATGAGTTGGTTTTAAATGGATTGTGATTAAATTTTTCGTGGTGTTTTTAGTTAGTGTGTTAGTCTGGTTTCCACTTGAAAGATTGTTTATGGGATTGTGTTGTCTGTATTTCTGTCTTTTTGCCTGTTAGTAAACTTAGGATTCTCTTAATATATTTCTAAAAGCTTCATTAAAATAGGTAGCTAGATTGGCCAAAGGAGGAGTGACAGATGGCCTGACTGAAAGAAGCATCAGCATCTGATGTGGAACCATGTGGATGAAAGATCTTGCTGGTATCAGCTGCACAGGCAAATAAGTGTTGTTCATTTAAGGGCACAAGAATTATTTATCTGCTACAGATGCATCATAGTGTCTCTGTAGGCTGAATTTGCATTGACAGTGAAGAGATTGGTAAATATCTGTACATCTACAATAGTTTATTTTCCTCTCTGTACAGCCCAAAAAACTATTTTGAAAGTCTCTGCATAACTATATAAAGCAGCTGGAGTAGGCTTACGCAGTGTATAACAGGTTGTAATTCATAACAAATTTATAACATTTTTCTCCATTGTTAAAGAATTGGTGTCTTCTGGGTGTAGGTTACTTTGCAAACTTAATTTAGACAAAGTTTACACATTTTAAGTGGATCTGGAAATACTATTTGCAGGCACCTTAAACAGTTATACAGCACTACTTCAGTAGCTAAACTAAGAGGCACCAAATTCTGACTGGTGCATGCTGCAAAGAAATCCCCAATTTATTTTTACAATTACAGAGTTCAGCAACTATTTAGTTGTTGGTGCGTTTTTTTTTTTTTACGTCTGATAAGCAAAGATCTATTCCTAGGGTTTCCCTCTTATGCCATGGACTAGTTTAGGAAAAAGACACAGTGACTTGGCCTACTGGTGTAACTCTGCTTACATTTGTGACATTGTTACCTTATGTAAGGTCGTTATTTGGAGTGGGTTTTTTTCAAGTAATATACATGCAGTTATCTTCTTCCTTTCAATACTAGAAGCAGCAGTGCCTCCCTGGGTAGACAGCAATGAAGAAGAGACAATTCAACAACAAATACTGGCTTTATCAGCAGTAAGTATTTAATTTTCTATAAGACTTGAAATTTTCTCATGGAGAAATTTAAACTACTGGGTTTTTTAAGTAAGTTTATTAAATTATGTGTTTTCAAGATACTTTTAATATGTCTGTCACCACACCAATCATGTGCAAGAGTAAATAGCTCTATCAGTTTCATCTTGAACCAAAGCAGATCCTCAATGTAGTTTTTCTTTTTATAAAGGCTTTACAGATTGCTTTGCTGCTCTTGTGTGTGAAATATGGTGTCCTTTTTCTGATATTGTTTAATGGCTATAAATATGTTCTTCAAAGGATAAACGGAATTTTCTGCGGGATCCTCCAGCAGGTGTGCAGTTTCATTTTGACTTTGATCAAATGTACCCTGTTGCACTGGTCATGTTACAAGAAGATGAGCTTCTCAATAGGATGAGATTTGACCTTGTTCCCAAACAGTAAGTAATTTCTGCTGGTAACTGTACTATCATGCTTTTAATGCGTCTGTAAATACTCACAAATTTTTTTCCTTTCACTTCCTTCAGTTCTTTATGTTCTTCCTATGTGTACATACATTTTTATGCTAGTGTCTAACACATGCAGTATTGCATGTGCAATGCAGTTTAGCAATTTGAGGTAAGAAAAAAAGTATATCTGTGAGACAGAGCTAATAAGGACTTGTTGACTTAAGTATGGGAGAGGTCCTCAGTATTACCATGTCCAGTGTGCTAAATTTAATGATTTTTTTTCTCCAAAGAAAGGCAACAATCAAAATGTTCAGATCTGTTGGTGTAAATGACGTCCCAGAAAGGTGATTACAGATAGTCAGAGACCACCCCTGGAGAAATGGTAATAGAATGTGTCACGAAAAAGCAGCAATGCAAGCAAGAAAAACTGGATTTGGATAGGAAATGGGAAAAGCTCTGTGTTGCAGAGCTTTATTCCAGAGCTGTTATTCCTTGTCCAGTCCCAGACTGTTCCTAACGCTCATTTCACAACTCGACTTTCTATTTAAGTGGGAGTTCCCAACATTAGTCTCCTTGTCTAAGGATGAAAACGGAAAGAAATCTTTCCTTGTGACATTTTCTGTCTTAAATCTCCTCCTTTTATAAACCTTCCCAGCTCCTCATTCCATTTACCTTCTTCTCTGTTGTCAGTTCTGAAGATCTGCCCATATTCTCTGATGCTGTCTTCAGCCTCTGGTCATGCTATCCTTGCCTTTTCTACCACATTGCTTAATTTTTTTTTTGCCTGTTCTTAGTCTCAGTCACTGTTTGCCTGAATAGGTGTGAAGGTAACTTCTTTCTTTCTCAACCTACACAAGTTCCTCCCCACAGAGCTAACCATTTCTGTCTTCTGTTGCCTGTGGGTTAAAGTTGGGTCTTGTCTTTCTTGCTGGAGGAACTTCAGAGGGAAATGTTACCAGAGGTAGGGGATAGTCTCCCACTTGCCAGAGCTTGCCATTTCCAAGATGGCAGTTTCTCATTACTATAGATTCTGTGGATGTGCTGAAAGATGTGCAGATAGTGAAATAGTACTGCTGCAATCTAGGAATGGCTTCTGCCACCACAGATGTTCCAGTTCCATCTGATGTCTAGGGAAGATGTAGACAATTATAGTTTGACAATAATAGAGTATTAGGCTTAGAGGGGAAGAGAATGGGGTTGCTTGGCTTACTGAGTTTGTTTACATAATTTTTCAGGAGAGATGGAACAGCATAATATTTTTCCATACCATGTGTAATTAATTAGCTTAAGCTTTTTCTAGAGTTATAACATTACTATTGTAGGTTCAAGTCAATTGCAAATGTCTTGTGAGAGATCAGGAACTTCTAAAATGATGGACTTTTTAGAATATGTTAATGTCACAAATTTCTTTTTTAAGATTTTACTTAAATATCAATTATGTCTATTCCTCTTCTCTGCATATTTAATTTTATTTCACTGCTCGATGGTAAAAGGAGCCATATTCCAGATGTAATAATCAAAATCTGTTTGTTCTCTCTAGTGTAAAGGAGGAGGTGTTCTGGAGAAATTATTTCTACAGGGTGTCCCTAATTAAACAGTCTGCACAACTCACAGCACTTGCAGCTCAACAGCAAGCAGCAGGAAAAGAGGAGGGCAAAGGCAAAGAAGATAGTGACCTGAAAGGTATGGGAAACATTTGTTTTAGTACAGTTCACTAACTTAGTGTAACGCTGTTGTCTAAAATCGGAAGAAAAATTTTTCAAACAGTATTAAAATTGATAACATAAAGAGCAGTGTTTTAATGAAAGCTTTCAGTTGCACATGTAATACCTATATGCATGTGCAGCAAAAAATTTTCACAATTTTTATAAGTTTAATTAATTAGCATGTCTAGCAAGTACATCCAATAGGAGAACAGTAGCCCTGTAACCCACCCTTGGATCTGCCCCATTGGAGCCCCTCCAAGGATTCTTAGCCCTGTGTTTTGTTATATCTACAAAGTATCTTATTATTTCAGACCAGGTGCTAGTGCAAAACAGGATGTCCTTGTTAGAAACTCTTTTTCTTGACCAAACAGAATTTCAAGAATGTGGCATAATATGTGAGAAAGAGTAACTATTGTTCTAAAGTGTGAGAAAGTGCTAAAAACTATACAGCTGTATATTAAAAATGTGCAAAGCTACAAATATATTTTAAAAAAGCCAAAAATCTTTAGGCATCAACAAATGCTCACTGTATACATCAGGTGCCATCACATTTTTATCCTGGATTGCCTATTAAATCAGGGCTTCTCTCACCACACTTGGTGTCTTTGTGTAGACTGGAGAAGAGGAGGCTCCTGGTGCTTTTAAGCTGTTTTGCAGTTTCAGCCAACTTTGTCAGAAGAGTGGAAGTCTCAAAAGGAGAAATGTTGTACTTGGCTTATGACAGCTCATGACCATTAGTGTCTTAGATGTGATTTTTGACTTGTCAGAAAGAAGTAGGAGATACCTTTGGTTCACTTGATCAGACAACAGGTGCTAGCCATCCCAGCCAGCTGGTATATGGATTGCTCTTGGGTTTTGCTCATCCCTCATGCCAAACTGAAGTTAGTGAGTGATACAGGGGTAGAACTACTGTGGTGGTGGAGTGCAGGGTGTGCAAAGGCCCATACTGTATTGTGGAAACAAAAAAAGGGGGCGATGAAGCTACCTGGGATTCAGCCCTGAGATGAAAAAGCTGCTTCAACAAAGGTATCTTCAGTTACATTGATCAGTTTCTACAGGTGGTTCTTACTGACCCTCTTACAAACCACTGGACCTCTTTGCATGTTAGCAGATTCTGCAAGCAGGAATATCTGTGGCTTAAAGAGTATAAAGCAGTTAGTTACTGGCAGAAACACAAAAGATAACCAGTAGCTCATTAAATCTTAGCCTAACCTAGGTACACCCACCACCCCAGTAAGACAGCTGAAGGATCTTGGCAGGCTGGGTAGGCATTGGGCAGAAGAAGAAAGCACCTTGGAATGGTTCTTATATCCCCAATATCAATGAATTATCATTCATTAAGTCCAGTAATACTTATGTCCTGCTGACACTGCTGGCCTGACTGATAGTCAAGTGATTGCTGCCAAGTTAACTTCTTTTTCCTCCTTCTTGAATATAATATCTTTCCATATAGGTATTTTTCCTTCTGAGTCACCTTTCTTATTCTTTTTACAGACTTTTTCACAGGTCTTTTGCACAGCTTAGTAGTCTTCTGCACAGTCTGAGCTAAGGTTACTCAGCTGGGCCTTAGCTGCCCACCCAAGGAGCAGAACTTTGGGGTGAAGGGGAGGCTACAGATGGAATTACAAAGCTGGGCTTCCATGTTGCCTATGTGCCTTTGTTGTCAGTTTGTCTGTGCTTCTCATTAGGTTTTGTTTGGAGTGTGCCTGTGTCAGCCTAGGCAAGGCCCCCATGTGGAGTGGAAAAAGTAGTTTTCTCTGATTCTGTAGTAGCCTGTCCTGTCAGCATTGTCATCCAAGCAATGTTGACAGAACAGGCGACTCCAGAATATACTGTAGACCAAGAGGCACCAATTCCCACTAGTTTTATTCAGGACAGTTGTTTATTGTCCCAAAACTATGGTTGTTTTAACTGAAGTGTCTTAGCTTTACAGGAGAGATGGCATCCGATCCTATTGAACAACAAAAATGTTATGTTTGAGTCATCCAAACCCTTGGAAAGTACCATTCAGTCAGAGTGAAAGTTGCTGGATTCTAGTAAAATTCCCATTGTGACTAAAGCAAAACATACCTTCATTTAAAAAAAAACCAAAAAACTCCATTGTCTTCTGGCTTGTTGCAGCTCTTCTACAGTTCAAACCACCAGTATGGGAGATGCAGATAGATTTACTAATGACTGCATGTTCTGTAATGGCAAAAATACATGTACCAGACTGTAGTAAATGCATGTTTTATTTGACTCAGAAATTGCATAGCTTTGGGAAGCTCTGAATCATACGTGTTATTTTTGGTTTAAGTAACCTTTTTGAAAGTTGGATTCCCTAATTGGAGGCTAAAACTGGAATAATTGCCTGTTGGTAGTTCTTCATAATGTTCAGGGTTTCTTCTTAAAGCTGAGTGTCTATAAAATGGAATTGTTGGCCTTCCATTTCTGTGTCTCCTCCTTAGCTGCTATTTTCAGAAAGTTAAATAAGCGTGGTTGATGTGAAAGGAAAAGAGAAGAGACAAATGGAAGACATTCCACATTCTAGTGTAAAGGCTATATAACAAAATGCCAAGTTGTAGCCCTTCTCTAGGTATTAGTAGCTCTGTAGTTAGGGAGTAAGTCACCTTGGGATGAGAGCACACTGCAGTGGAGGAGATGATGCCAGGCCAGTGGTCCTGAGTGATGCTAATGGTACATCAGTCACACCTGACGGGGGCATGGCCCAGTGCAGAGCAGCTGTGTCCCATCTGCACAAGAGCAGCAGGTGGGGTCTGAGGCACCTCTCTTGAGCAGCAAACAGTTACTGCCATGTCCTACAGCTTCCCCAAGCAGAGAATTCTGGAGCCTCTTTGGCTGCAGTGCTGGGTGCAGTGAGAGATCCTCTGGAGATAGGAAAGTGCAAGAAAGAGAGAAGACGGGACACTGCAATGGGCATTGAGTAGATGAGCTATAAAAGCAGGGACAGCTACCAATTAGAGAATGATTTTAATTAAAACTGACCTTAAGTTTAAAAATTAAACACAAAGAATCAGAAATTGCTGAGTTAGCAGGAAGGATCCAGCTGGGCGCCCTGTAGAAAGCAGAGCTGCAAGCTCAGAGCTGCTTTGCATGTTTAAGCAAAGAGAACTGCTAGGCAAGCACTTGATCACTACCACAGCCTCCCCTGAATGTTAACTGTTCTTGCAGCCACCTGGCTCTTCATTGTAACTCCTCTCCCCTGAGAGTTGCACGAGAGGAAAAGCTTTCCCTTTACCTGCCAAGGAAAAGATCTAACCTTGTTTGTAAACAATCACTGTCTTCCTCGCACCGTGCTCTAAATACAGAATACACACCAAGTTTTCTTAGGAAATTGAGACCAGCTTCTAGGGTTTGTTTCTCAGTGACTTCCTTTGCCTGTGTGAAAGGTAAGGCTGCAGAACACTCTTCCCATGTGCCCTTAGGGGTGTGCATAGTACATGTGCAGTCTGGTCTGCCCAAGAGCTAACTGGCAGCCATGTCAGCAGTAGAACCCAGACAGGGGAGTTTGAAAACTTGATAGAGAGAGTGACTGGATTTCATGACCAAGTCTATGCATTGTAACTTTAAAAGTCTTGGGATGTCATTTTGAGGGTCAGAAGGCTCCTGTCTATTAAGTTTGGAGCCATAATGAGGAAATGGCTTGCTAAATTTGTCTTAATTAAGAATAGAAAATCGTTTCACTTTGTTTTTGAAAATGGTTCACCTGTGGTTAAATTCAGCCTTTAACCACAAGGATTCCTTAAAATACAGTATTTCCTTGTATATTTAACAGCTATGCAAATTAAATTAGATTTTTATATATTTAAATGTTATCTACCTTTTTTTTTCCCTTGATAGAGACAGTACGGCCAAAAACACCGCCTGTTACAATAAAGCCTCAAATAAAATCACAAGAGGTAAAAATGCTGTTATATTTTATCTGGGATTTAGTATGTGAAGCTGTTCCTTAATAAGTAATTATGCATCTTTTCGAGTAAGTTCTGCTATGAAATCATAATAATATAGTATCTGACAGTCCTATCCTACTGTGATGTTAATTTTCAAAATAAAATCTTGAAACTCATTTTTACTGCAGAAACAGTAGTTTGTCTGAAGAATGTTTTCCTTAGTATCCTGCACATTATGATGTGATTTTACTGTCAAGAGCAAAAATTTCCAAAACATTTGGAGTAGAAGGTTAGCATTGCATTGAGACAGGAGCAGTACCTTCATAAAAATGTATTTGTGTGCCATGTTCTGTCCAACTCTTCAAGCAGTGGTCAGGCTGAAGTATAAGGAATCTAAATGATGCATTGCAATAGCAACACTGTTTTATTTTACTTTTGCTTGGTACTGCAAAAGCCGTTACCTTAGACACATAATGACCTTTGTTCATTTCTGGATTGTAAAATTGGTGCCAGAGAACACTCTTGGCAGAAGCAGAGCTGTGCATTCACTTGCCAATAATATGCAGCGGGCAAAGATTTCCAAAGAACAGTCCTCTCTTAATCTTACTTTAATGAAGGAAGCTGTTACTGAGTCAAATTTTTAATATTTAGGTCCTGTTCTAAACTACTCAGGAGTTTATTATTGTTTGTGAAGACTAAAAACTCAGAATTAAAGTTGTTAAGAAAACACAAAAAGAAAGCCGAGAATGTAAACCAGATAATTTTCAGTACAAAAATACTTGTAAGGAAAAGTAGCCAGTAAAGAAAAATAGTTGTGAGAGTAATGCGCTTTGGTTTTGCCAACTTTAGGTAAAAGCAGTCACGAGTGAAAGTATGTATTGGTGACTTTTTTTACCCTGTCTGGATAAGTTTATACTGATGTGTCTTGTTGCAGGATGAGGAAGAGATTTCCACAAGTCCAGGTGTATCAGAATTTGTGAGTGATGCTTTTGATACCTGTAATCTGAATCAGGAAGATCTAAGAAAAGAAATGGAACAACTAGTGCTAGACAAAAAGAAAGAGGCTTCAGTAGTAGAAGGTAAAGCTACTATTACCTCTGTTTCTTACAGGTTGATTTAAAAGAAAAAAAAAAAGTTGTAATTCAATTTGGAAAAGTAGATCTGTGACCATTTTTTCCAAAGCGTATAAAACAATCTTCAGTGAGATATTGCAGAAATTAATGATAATTTTCGCCATGGTCAAACCACATCTTACACAGAATGTTAACTGTGAGTGGTTTAACTCCAAAGAACCTAAGAGTTTTAGGTTGCTCTTTTATGAAAGTAAGTGTGGGGTATTTTTTTCTTTTTATCTCCTCCTTTCTCTTTCATAGGTTCTTCTGCATATGAATTGTTTTCTTTAATTGACATCCTTGTAGGTAAAGTACGGTACTTGAAAGTCAGACTCTGTTTTCTTCTTTTGGCACCAGTTAAAAAGGCAACATTTGCACCAGACTATGAGCTCGAAGAGGCCTCTGCCTATAAAGGTTTATAGGCATTTGGAACAGTTAAAATTTACCAAATAGTTCTGAGAATGATGATAAGAAATTAAGTGGAGCTTATTAATTAAAATAATTCAGAAGAACTAGTATCAAGGTAAAGAGCGTAAAAACAGTGTGTGATGGTGTGACTCTGGCCATACATAATTTGACAACACTTGTATATGTAGATGCTTATCACAAAATTTGCAGAATTTTCTTAGAATGTGCTTTGGATTTTCTTGCATCTAGTTCTTTGATGAAAGTGTTTCAAGAGGTCATTAATGTGTTACTTGTTCAGAGAAATCTCAGCTGGCCTGAACTGATTTGGACTCTGGAATTGCGTACGTTCCTATCCAGGCTGAAGTACCAGCCAACGTGTAACACATCAAACACCCATCTCCTCCCCCACACTCTTGCCTATGATAGGCAGAGCTAATTAAAACAGAGATTAACAACATAGGAATGCCTTCTGACTAATTTTTTGCCCTGAAGTATGAAATATGATTACCTTTAACCCTGATTAAATGAGCTTGCCTAGCTACAAATGCCAGTGAGAGTACCTTCTTCTTTGTTTTAAACTAGCCACAGTATTTGATCTTGATTTCTTTTTTCCATAACAGTATATCCACACTTTTACAAACTTTTTTTTTTAATGAAGATTTAAAATTGCAAAGGGAGATTCAGTTGAAAGCAGAGTGAAAGGCTGTAGAAAATGATCTTGCAAAGGGACACTTATAATGACTTAGCTGTGTATTTGCTCTTCATATCTTTATTATAGTATGCATATAGGAATATAGCCTTTTATATTAATTAATTCCTACTTGTGATCAAAAGGAAGGTGAAATTTCTGAAGTGCCTCTTGTTTCTAAGGAGAGTAGTCCATAAAGTTTAGGGGATATAAGAGCGATTCAGTGCAAATTCATCTAGTTTTATATAAATAAGCAATAGACAATATTATCTGTTAAATTCTTACACATCATTTGTCTCTTTTAGAAGAAACTGCTGATTGGGAAAAGGAATTACAACAAGAGCTTCAAGAGTATGAGGTGGTGACAGAATCAGAAAAGCGTGATGAGAACTGGGATAAAGAAATAGAAGAAATGCTGCAAGAAGAAAATTAAACATTTTCACAAAATCACTATAACCCAAAGCTCTTTTGGAGGACTGACATGGATTTCTGCTTTCATATTTTGCTTACAAAAATATCTTCAGAAGACATAAAAGAATCTAAAGTCGTTATAATTCCATATGGGAATACAACCAGTGTTTCTGTTCTTTATATGAGCAGTTTCTGAACTTCTATATTCTTCAAAAGAAAAAAAAAAGAGGAGGCAGATACTGCAGGTTATAATTAAAAGTGATAACATTAATACATGAAGCAGTGGTTCAGTTTGAGGCATTTTTAGGTGATGAAGAAGCTCTTCAAAGAGATTTCTAAATCCAAGAACCGCAATTTTTTTGGTCTACAGCCTTCTGTTTGGGATGTAAAAATGGATGTTGTAAGTAACTTAGTCCTTGACAACAATTCTCTCTTGCTATTTGCACTCTGATCCCTGTATAAGCTGTAAATGTGTACTATTTTTAAGGTACTTATAGTTGGTAGATTTCACATGTATTTAACTTCCTTAATGTATGTAGCCAAAGAATTTATAGAAAACCCTATGAAATAGCTTTCAAGGATTTGGTAAAATATACTAATGCAGACTCCAAAAGAAGCTGATTATTTATCAGTCAGACAGCAAACATTTAAGCATTTAAATTAGTAGAGTTAGTAACTGCTTGAATTAAATTTGGGTTTGTTAATCATATGGAGATACTGCCTTTCCCCACAGAGAGAAATGGTTTAATGCATTCTTTCTGTAGAAGGCTATTATGTTTCCATTTAATTTTACTGTCTGAGCTGAGAGCAAATGAAATGCTTCTCCTTAATTTTAAGCGCTGAAACATTTATGTGAAAACTTTAACTGGTTTGGACATCTTTATTAAATATTGTAAATATGTATAAAATTGGCTCATTTGTTTGGAGGGAGGGCAGTGAGGAGTAAATATGCTTCAGACACAGATTTTAAAAATACACTTTTTCACAGTGCTTAAGACATAGAATTTAAATATAAAAATAGGGGTTTTTTTCTCTAAAAGGATTTTGATTCTTCATAGGCATCTGGATTTTTCATGTGGTTATACCATTAAGTCAGTACCTTTATATATAGATAAATGAAAATTTTATGTTCGGTTTGTCATCTATTTCATAAACTTCTATGACAAAGCATTCATGAAATTCCCAATACAAAGGAAAATGGGTAAAATTAAGTAGGTCGTAGCCATTAAGCACAATTGAATTATAGGCATGTTACATACAGTAAGCTCTGTTTTAATGACATAATTCTGCAGAAAACTTTTGTAAAGAGATTGAAGAGATTATAGCTGTAATTACTCAGTCAATATTCATCCCGTGGGAAATGAAAAGAGTGAAGTAGTTTCCACTGCTGTTACTGTAAGAAAGGAATATTTAAAATTGTCTCCATTAGCAACTTGGACAGAAAGTTCTCCTCTATTTCTCGTTATGGAAAAGGAATTGTTTTAAACCTGCATACATTTGGCTTCTCAAATTAGTTAATTGCTATTTACTTTCTCAACTTCAAATCATTTTAAGCACTATTTGTATTTTTTTAAGGTTTTTCACTTAGTTTACAGATGCAAGGTAAGTCATGGTAAATAAGATGTACTTAAGGAGCTTTTATATCTGGGATTAATTAAAGATGACAAAAGTAAAATCTGTTATGCTTATAAAAATAAGTCTATTCACAGCTCAGTGGTTACTCCTGACAGATAGAACTGCTGTAGATTTAAACTGGAGATATTAGGATCTGTCTACTGTACACTTTGATATGACACCTTCTAAAAAGATGGGTAGTTCTATTCTGATAGTGGCAAATATTCCCTGGATGACAGAGAGCTCCAAAATCACTGCTCCAAAAGTCTGCTTTCTGAAAAACAAGCCTGATCATTCCTAATGTTTTCAGGTGTATGATGGTCTTATTTGCATGGGGCTTGGACATCAAGCCTCATCTTTCTTTTCATGTAAGCATAACCTTATATGTAAGCATGACTATATAGTGGTCATAGATATTAAATTCCATTTCTCATAAAAGATGGTTCCTTCATGTAAAATTTTCATTTTTCCCTTTTTGTGAAAAGCAAGTATATCTATAAAATAAAAGAAACCAACCCACTGTTTAAATTTGCATTTAAAAAGACAGTAATGTAGCAAGGCTGAATCTGACTTGAGCTCTGATATTTAAAGCCACTTATCAAAAGTCATGTTAATATTTTCAAATCTTGGTGTCTGGTTTTAAGCTGGAAAACTGAAGTAAATTCTCTGTAATCCTGAAGTTTTCAGGCCCGGCCTATGCCTTTAATTTAGGTAGGTGCTACAAGTGCCTAGCAGTTCTTACTGTGCATGGGAAGAGGGAAAGTTTCTGCATTCTACTTGCCACATGAGGGGAGCACAGGTAGACTTTTTCATGTTCATGGTGAATTTTGTATGCCTTTGTACCCAAATGTGTCATAATAGTATATTACGTAAGTAAGTGTGCTGGTCTTTTCTTAACAACATCATTCCAAGCACTGGGATGGTGCAGATGCTAAAATCCAGCAAAACAGTGCTACAAAATCAGTGACAAAATGAAACCAAAAATGAATGCGAATAACATCATCCTGTGGATACAGTGTGACAGAAGGTACAGTTGTTCAAAACATTGAGAAGAAGCAAACAACAAATCAAAAGATAGTTCACAAATTTTCTTGGAAGATAAACTTGCAGATTTTTAAATTAACTTTTGGGAAACAGGGCAAAGATCACCCAGGAATCATGTAGGTTAGCTTAGAATAGCTCCGAGATACCAGCATCTCCACTTATTCTGTGCACTGAATAATCATCTTCAGCTATTCGTTTATAATTCCAGTTGGTATTATTAATACTTGTATGGCATTTTTAAAATTTAATAATCTGTTGGGAGGAAGAGGAAAGATTGTAAAATCTGGGAATAAGAAAAGTATAGTGAAAAGTTCCACTACATTTTTATTTGATCACTTACAGATGATCTGTTATCAAAGTTAATCAAAGTTTTCAGTTTCCTGAATTGTTCTAGTAAACATTTAATTTTTTTAGTTTTTTTGCCTCAGTATTTTTTTTCCTTGCTGTTTGGTGATCTTGGTGGTTGGTGGGGTGATGTATGTAGTACTGAAGTGCAGGATGTCAATTTTAACCTCGTGCATTTAAATAACCCTATGAGCAGGAGTGTGTTGCTGGACTGTGAGATGCACCCTTGAACTGTTGGCCACTCACATATTATTGACTTTTACTTTGCAATATCTATTGCACAGAAAGGAGCAAAGTGTATCTGGTTACTTCTCTGTGCACTGCCAAGCAGTAGCAGCCACATTGGGCCCTCAGTCCCAGGGCTGTGTCAAGAATGTGGTTGTACCATTGATGCCTTTTTCTCTGGTCCGAAAAATATGAGCCAGACACAGGGTGATAAAAAGGGGTACCTTTATATAAGGATCCTTAGGTGCACAGCTGGTTAGGTGGAAAACACTGAATATACATACCCTGTGTGATGCTTGTACAATTTTTATGGATTTTGTAAATTGGCATATCTGACAAGAGCCCTGCAATTAGCAACTGACCTGGTGAAGTAATCCCCCCAGTTCTAGTACCTTCTAAATTCTCCCCACCTTCAGTGGGGACCAGGTCCTATTTACAAAAATATGTCTCAAAAAGCTGGTTTCAACCTTGGTTTCTAAGGAGAACTAAGATAGCATAGGGGTCCTGGAATTTGTTTTGTCTTCGTGCCTAGGAGATTGCTGAAGCTAAGCTACAATAAGAAGCTACAAATATATGTGTAAAGAATACAGACAATAGATAAAAGAAGGGAAGGTAAAAACCAAAACTGTTTACCACCCTGATAACGGTCTGGGTTTCAATTCAGCAGAAGTCTACAAGATGGATTCTCTGACCTGACACTCTTATGTCTCAATAAGAGCTGAATGGTAGATCTGTAACAGCAGTACAGTAGCCTAGCCTTAAATAACATTACCCATTAGTAGATTTTTCTTCCAAAATACTAATTTTCAGTGCTTTTCTCCTGTGTTTTAAACATTTGGATTGTTTGTGTGGTTAGATCATCATTCTAATTTTTTTAACAAAATGGCAAATCAATTAATTTTTTGCTATATTTTCTGTATATACTATAGTTAACTATTGGAGAAAACAACAATTTCTACAAAAATACCAGAAGACATGCATGGCTCTGTTTTATTCTCAGTATAGCCCAGCATTTCCTATAGATCAAGACCATGCGTACATATAAATGCAAACCCACATGTATTATAGTATCTAAATATATTAAAGAAATTATAATGTACTTTTCAGCTGTTACTTTGAATTAGATACCATGGAGAGACAAAGGGCAACCAAAATAATTAGCATTAGTTTGTCACACTATCATTTGTAATGAGATGACTCTGTAGAAATTAAGGATGAAATCACTTGCTTTATTTCCTAAAAGACTGCTTTTTGTTATGGACAGGTTGGGGACATTTTCCTTTGCTAATTCAGGAATTCATGAATCTGTGACAAACCTCTCCAGATAAACTTGGGAGATATAATTAACCCAAAACCGCATAGGCAGATAGGTTATTTTGTCTCGGTGTGATTCTGGCAAAGTAGGGAAAGACAGGAAAAATGCCTTTAGTTAAGGGCTGTATATAAAATTAGAAGAATAAATATTTTATGCCCTCTTTGATACATGATGCTCTAAAGAAAACTATGCTTAGTGGGTTTTTTTTACTTGTCTGCCTGCATCAAACCTTAATTCTGCAGTTGCTTTTATTTATTTCTTCTTGTGGCTATGGTTTCCATACACAAATGTGAAGGTTTAAGAGCCAGATAAAACTGCTGCTTTTCTGCATTTCCTCTCCCTCCCAATTAAACCCGTTTACCTCACAGTCAAATAATGGCCAGAGAATGAGTTGATACACCCAGCTGCTTGTCCCACTTACTTCAGAAATGTTTTAATGCTGACCTTGTGCCCTTTGATGCCAGCAATTTAAACATCAAGCAGTTTTAGTTGTGCTGTATCATCACCACCTTTCATCCTGTATCAGGTGTAACAAGATTTTCAAGCCCATCATGTGTTGGGTGGATGAAAGGTCCTGCTGTAAGGATGTTACTGGGGTGGAGAGGAGCTTCCACTGATATTTGCTGTGGATGTGGAAACAACGATCTCTTGGTGGGATGTAGTGTCAAAAAATTAGTGGGCATGTTCATGAAAGAGCTGGAACCATTGCCTAAGCAGACAAAAATACTGGTGCAAAGGATCTTTCAGGTGGAAGAATGTTGTTATCCATCCCACTTCGGGTGTCTTTGGTTGTGGATGTACTTACTAGTCAGCTGACATGTCTGAGCACATGTTGAAAACAGAATGGTTATAAGCAATTACATAGACCACTAATAATGTTTGCCCGGAGTCAGCTAGCAATCTCTCCATCCCAGCCACTGCGCTGTTCCCGCTGGAGCTGGCAAGCAGCCCAGCCTTGGAGGCCAGGTGCCAAGGGCTACAGCAGGGCGTGGTCTGCATCCCCTTGGTCTGGGGAAGCAAGAAAGAAAGAAGAAAGTCACAAGTGCAAGAGTAGCTTCTGGCTTGGGTGTCAGCCCCCCAGTCCTGGCTGCTGTAACCCAGGAGAGGCGCAGTTTTAGAGTGAGCAATGCCACTCACCAACCACAAGCCCCACACCAACCACCTGCGTCCCCACCGGGGCCACGGCTCCCCTGCCTACCCTGATAGCTGACATCCCAATTTTATTGCAAAGTATGTTTGCACAAACATGCAACTGGCTATTGTTCTAATTCATAAAAAATACAGCTCCTTTTTAAAACTAATTCATTAGTTCCCTGGTATTGTGGGGTAAGAATTTATTGATGTGTGAAGGGGAAAAATCTTTTTATTGGTTTTGAGTTTACCTGAGAAATGTGTGACACAGGCAAACAGAAGAACTTTACTTTGCCTTCTTTGCATGTCGAACAAGTTTACTTTTTTGAGTCAAGCAAGAAGTTTCAAACTTCACTCTTTTCAAATGTTAATGGGGTCAGTTTTCCATATACCAAATAGCATGTAGCAGCTTTCTTCAAAACTCACCTTTGGCAGTCATTTTCTGGAAGTGAGGTGTGACATGCAACAAGCACATACAAGAAAGCACCACCCAGCTGACACATCCTGGTTTCATTTTCTGTATTTCTCCTCATCTCATTCCACATGTACCCCAACATCTTGTTTTTATCTATAGCTAGATAGTATGTTCAGCCAGTACATGTTTGTAGTGTTGTCCACAATGGACTCCAGGCAACTTCCCTAGCCACCACTGAATTTTAGGATCCTGTAAAGCCTGGTGGGTTTTTGATTTGTTTGTATTTTTCTATTTCCCTCCTGCCTTCATTTTAATTTTTGATTAGTTATTCTATGAAAAGTAACTAGCACTGGAAGAATTACTGCTCCAACTCAGTGTCATGGAAGGAAATGTTCCAGGAAAAATTCTGATAGTCCTTACCTTCTCCAAAGTTGCAATAGAAGCAATTATCATAATCATCATGAGGAAGGGACAAAATTAAATAATTTCCTGACTGCATTGTATGTTGTTACAATGCTGTAAGGAAAGAAATATCTTTATTTCACCGTTTCTCAGCTGTCTTTGGTTAAAGATTTGAACGTCTTGTTCTAGTTGTCACCTTGCTGATGTGTTTAGACATAATGGAGGAACTGCTTGGGAGTGCCTCTGCAATGAGGGCAGTGAAGTACCTAAGAGATGTGTCAACCTGGCTGGTAAGTGTAGAAAGTTCATGAAGTCAGACTACCCTTAAGCAGGGTGATAACCACATAACTTGGCTGTAGTTCATAAAAACAGAGTACTCCAAAAATCTGTAAAAAGCCGATGACTAAAGATTTCTACCAATGGATATTTAGTTATATCCTAAATAATTTAAAAGAACTAATTTTCCTAGAATTTCAGCTTCTTGTCTGTCAAAACTTGAGACCACCTTTTTGGCAACGTCCAGTTGGGTGGAACAGCTGCTCCTGGTGCGTAGGATTGCACGAACGATTTCCAGCAAGGTTATTTACAGGGCACAACTGAAAATATGTTCTCAGTACGTGTATTTACTTGCAGGAATGGAATATAAATTTCACATACTGTTGACATGCACTTTATTGGTAAGTGCATTTTTGAGTGAAAGCATGTTCACATGAGCACAAGAAGAGACACAGGGAGAGAATGTTAAATGTAATTTAAAATACTAGAAGTAATTATTTTCATTCAATTGCTCATTTTTACTCTCCAGAGGACAACAGCACTGCAGGTAAACAGTGCACCAAAGATCTGAGTCTTTATGGTACCTCTTGCACTATACCTGTATCAGCTATCCTTAAAAAAACCCTGAACTTCTAGAAAACTGACTTACTAGGAAGAGTATCTTTCTTCACAAAACAATTCTTGATCTGTGTCACTTTATCAGCAGGAAAAAAACCAAAAACAAACATGCAGTTCATGTGTGAAAGGCATTACTGCTAGAAATATATTCTCTAACATCTGATAATTTTTGAAGAAAACTTTGCTCCCCTTGACAGCGCAGCCTTGTGCCTGCTTGTGCTACACAATGTATGCTAACTTCCCAGGCACCCAAAGTCACCAAAACAGGGCTCACAATTAATTTTATTACAGACAGCAAGAGCTCTGTGGTTCTTTATTCCATTTTCTCCAAGTAGCTTGTATTTACAATTAATCTTCCTTTCATTCAAAAGGTGTCTGAGAGGGGGACGGTGCAAAAGTAATTTATGTTTTGTAAATGATGTTTTATATATATATAAAAAATAATGCTTGGGAGAAATTAAAAGTAATCTTAAAGCCCTATTTAAGGATTTCATGAGCTATCCAGGGATCAAACAGAGCGTGTTTGATGAATGGATCTCTTGCCAGTCTAAAATGGAAGGGATGCATAGGGAAAATACTAAAACAACGAAATTCTGCTGGGGAAGAGGAGTGGGCAGTCTTCCTTTTTCCAAGAATTTTTACCAGTATTATCATGTTTGTAACAGAACAAGTGTTTTGGGGAGACAAAAACTTCCATCTAAAGATCAGGATGATACAAAAAAATGTAAAATTGTTTTGAAATTAACAGTTGAATACTTATTGTAGTAAGTTTAGATTTAAGATGTAAGGAAAAGATACTTCAAGCAGTTACTGCCCCACTGAAGTTACTTTATTCAACACTGACACGTGACCTATTCTCTGAAGTAGTAAGTGCTTAGGGAGGTTTAGAGTGATATTTTTATTCAGTAACTCCAAAGTTCCCGTAATATATGGAGTGGGTAAGTTTATTTCCCCGGAAAGCGGGAACATATGTATACATATGTATTTCTAGGATGTCTGCTTCCACCAGTTTTAAGTTATCCCCGTGCAGCCCCCGACACCCGAGGCCCACGTGTGCGCATGGCACGGACGGTGATTCACGGGAGCGCACGTGTGCCTTGGCAGCTTCATTCTGCGCTCCGTGTGTTGAATCCGTTTCCACAGACGCGACCCTTCATCCCGGTGCCCCCGAGAAGGAGGAGCCGGTGGCGGGGCCGGGCGATGGCTCGCACGGGCATCCCCAGGGGAAGCGCTGCCTGCAGCCCCGGCCTCGGCTGCACCGCACAGCAATTCCCGGCACAACTTCCTTGCGCAACTCGCTCTCCCCGCACGCACGCCCCAGTTTTCTTGCAGAAGCAGCAGCAGCGTATCACTGAGTATCTCCAGTGAGCTTCCCTGACTGGAGATATTCCAGAACCGCGTGGACGCCACGCTGTGCTCTGGGATGGCCCTGCTCGAGCAGGTCGGACCAGGTGCCCCACTGGGGTACCCTGCAACCTGACGCACGCCTGATTCTGCTGATCCTGGCCGCCCTGCCCCGTCACGGACACCGCGGGGCCGCTGAGTTGGCCCCGACTTCAAAGCCGTGACCAAGGCAGGAACAGAGACGAGGGAGGCTGGATGCAGCGCGGGCAGGGAAGGGACCGGCCGTCACTGACACTGTCCGCCCGGGGCCATGCCGTGTCCCCGCGCCTCGACGGACTACAGCTCCCAGCACGCCCCGCGGCAGGGAGGGCGCCGGCCTCCCACGTGAACCGTAGAGCTGCACGGCGATTGGCTGCGACAGGGAGGGAGGCGGGCCCCCGGGGAGCACTTCCGGTGCCCCGCGCTCGGCACTTGTTTGGATGCTGCCGTCACATCATGGCGACGCGCGGGGGCGGCGGCGCGGCGGGACCGACCCGGCGGAGCTCGAGCCTCAGCGGCGACGGAGACGAGGCGGCGGC
>VXBC01000328.1:737526-776623 GCA_013399945.1 Ploceus nigricollis
CTTAACCTCCGAAATAGTAAAAAAAAACAAAAGGCCATTTTATTTCTTTTTCCATTTTCTGCCGAAACCACACTGAAAGCAGGGCTGTTCCCGGTGATTTTACAATTATTTCTGGTTGCGGATCCCGTGTAGGAAAAGCTTAAAATACCTGTGCTTGGTCACCCAATGGCAAAGACTTAAAATATGCTGTAATTCAGCTGCTGTATGTAATATCACCAGCTCGGTGTTTTATGTGATAGAACTGCCTTGCTAATCTCATGTGCTTCTGAAGTATCTCATCTTGTGCCCTTACATAAATTCAAGTGGCTTTTTAGTGGTAACTTTTTTCCGTGGTACAAAGGATAACATCTCAGAAATAGTAACTTGGTGGTGGTTTATTTTGGCTGTTGAAAAGGTCTAGGAAGCTATGGAGCTGGTTTTCTTCACTGAAAAGCACCGTCCTTTGCAGTGTGGTTTTTTTTAGTTCTTTACTAAGAAGTAACTTGTAAGTAACTTCGGTGTCTATTATGAAAGCAGATGGTGATGATGTTAAAAAAAAAACCACCTGTGTTCCATATTATTTCAAATACAGTCGAAAGGAATTTAATTATTTTAAAGAGGTGAAATATGGCAGGCAATGTTAAACAAATTCTACACTCTCTTGTAGATTACCCTCCCCCTGCCTTGATATTATTTTTAGGTTCCTTGTGACCTGTTTGCATTGGGAATTCAGAACTTGTCTACCCTGCTTTTTCCAGAATCATACTGTGAGTGGCTACAAAACTATTAAGTTTATAGTAAAGAGGAAGTGAAGTCTCACTGGTGGAAGTGATTCATGCTATATTAAATGTTTTCTTAATTAGCACCTGTCTCAGATGTTTATATTAAAAAAGGTCTTGTTAGGTGTGCAGCACTTTGTCCTGTGGGTAAATGCCCTGAAAGCTTTGATGTAAGCTTTGGGTTCCTGCAGTGAATTTTTTGCTAGAATTACAGGAGGTGTTTGTCATGAATTTTTTTGGTTGTTTTAAGAATCACTGGCAAAAGCAGATTTTATATAAAAGCAAAAAAGCATGACGGAGTTGCTTAGCAAGGTTCATTCTGTTACTTACTGTGTGGTTAAAGCATGCAGTGAAAAAAATTCAATAAAATCACTCGATCTGAAACTAAAATCAGCCAAAATGATCAGCGTGGAGGCTGGGGATGGGAAAAGGGTAAGGGTAGGAAAGGGTAAGGATGAAAAGAAATAAGGGGACCATCCTGTTGGGTCACACGGTTCAGAGTGAATTCCCCCTGCCAAACTTAGCCCCAGGCTTGACTGATAGTTTAGGCACAAAAGCACTTGAACTTAACAGCACTTAATCGATGCCTCCAGTTAACCAATTTAACAAAAGATTTTGTAGAATTTACTATCAGTACAACAGTAAGTCACTTGCAGGCCTCACTCACAAATGTAAGGCACTTAAGAATCTGGGAGAGCAGCATTCACAGTACATTTGCTATAGCATATTCACATTGCACAGACACAGACTTGAAGAGTGTGTACCAGGTGGATACCTGTGAAAAATTCCCCTCCGATCCAGGGAAGTACTCGAAGCCTTTCCATCTTCTCAAGGGACAAAGAGCTGAGCCTTGAGGAATGGTACCAGCCCAGGCTCCATCACCAGCAGTTGGCAGTGGTCCTCCAAGAATGGCAGACTTGGGAGTTCCCTGGGTCTGAGAGCTGCCCCCCCACAGCCTGCTGCAGTCCAGGAGAGCCCAAGGGATCTCACTGAAGACCTAATTTGTAGGATCTCAAGAGAGAGGGCTTTAGTTGTAATAATTTTTCATCCTGGCTTCAATTTGGATTGGTAACTTCCCTTGAAAATCCCGTAACAAAAATATTGTTCCACTTGGGTTGTTATTCATGTGAAAAAAAAAAAATGTTTTCAAGGATGTTTGTTAAAAGCCGTGAGCTTGTTAGATATCACTATTTCCTGGGAGCAGACAGTGTTTCTGATAAGCTCTGGATGAGCTTATTCCTGGGTGCTGTTTGTCAAGGCCAAGGCCTTGAGATCGTAGTGTGGCCTGGGGTGGGGGTGTGAGAGATGCACCACCACTGTTTTAATGTCTTAAGCTAAGTGAGGGAAGAGATGGTTGGGGTTTTTTTCCCGTTTGTATTTGAGGTAAATTTAAAAGCTTTTGTTAAAAGCAGGCATGTCATCTGTGTCATGAGGCCACTGAAAGAGCAAAAGAGCGCAGTGTGGTTAGGGGTAACAGGAAGAAGTAAGGACTATAAGCAGGGGTCATGTGAGAATGTTTCTGAACTGGTATCGAAGACCAGGTCTTGAATTATGAGGCCAGGAAACTTAATGGTGGAATTCTGCTAACAAAGAGTCTGTCTTGACTTTTATGAAGGTAAAATACAAATTTAGGAAGTAGGTGTTTCTTAATAGTCGTCCTGCTGTGCTGGAACTTCTAACCTTGCAGTGCTTTGAAACTACTGATGAGCAATGCTGCAGGTTCCTCTGTCCAGTGTTTTGAAAGTAGATAAATGAGTGCATAGAACATAGTTTTTAATGTAATGACAGAACGTGGTGAAGTGTTTGTTTGAAATGACTTTCAAATCTCTCAGCTAAGGTCCGTGTTCAGTGAGGAAACCACCTCAGAGGCCATTAGGTTTGAGAAAGGTATAATTAGATTGCATGATCATTCAGGTCAGTGAGCACAGTATAGAGAAGTATTGCATAGAGAAATAACCTCAATAAGCTAGTCTTGTGGTCAGAAGCATCTGAATAATTGTGTCTAGACCAGTGGATGAAGGTGCACCTACTGGAAAATTCAAATCTAAATTTTGTGACATCCTAAAATGATGGTTTTCATGCAGAAGTTGTAAATAAAATTATTAACGAAAATGATGACTTTATTTAACGTGACTGTTGAAAAATCAATTTGAGGAAAAGTGTATTACATACATGTTTTCAAAATAAGCTTTTCTGTGTTAGCAGGAAAAAGTAAATTGCTGGGATGCAAGAAGCTTAATATTTATTATGAACCGTACACATTTGTGATAAGTATGACTTAACTTTTTTCCTGCCTTTTTTTTTTTTTTTTTTACTGCAGTGGATCAGGATAAGAGGTATATATAACTGGCTTTTATGACCAGTTGCATGTGAAGTAAGTTTAGAAATGTAGTCTGGCTGAACAGTGTTATTCAAATTATCTCTTTTGGTGTCTGATGTTGAGGAATTGATTATATATTTACTTATATAGTTAGGTTGTCTTCACAGTTGTGAAAATCTGTTTTATGTACATATGCTTGTTTCAAATCTTCCTGGATATTTCTTGAAGTATTAGCAATTCCATAGGCTGAGGGTGGAAGAGCCTTTTCACAGCACAGTCCAACTGCTACTATGGGGTATGTAGGAGTTGTTTTCATAGATTAATGCTAATGCTTATGGTTTTTGGGATAATTAGCTAACATACAGGATAAAATCGATTGGTGCAGCTACTAATTATGGGGTTTTTTATTAAAAGGTACAGAGAAGTATTTTCAGGTGGTTTAGGGAAAGATTGCATATGTGTATGCACAGGAGCATGGAATACAGGTAGGAATGGTACTGATAGTAAGCACAGTATATTTTAGGTAGCATTGTGTGCTGTAGACTTGTGTAGGTAGTAGAACAGAAAAATAAGTGGGGCTGTGATACATTTTGGTGTGGTGGTAGGACAAGTGTCTGTTCTGTCCTTATGTGCCGTGCATGTTCCTGAAGCTGAGCTGTTTGAAGGAGAGCTGTCTTAGGCTCTTGTGATCATAGCCATCTTCACATATGGGATATCTGTCTTGTGTGCTAATCTTTTAGGTATGAAATAAGGTAGAGTTTTTTTGATGTGCATCTTTTTTGATCGAGGTATAAGTTGAAGGAACAGAGCAGAAGACTGAAAACTTTGGGGTGAGCAGGAGCAGTGTTACCAGTAATTTTCTTCAGTCATCTTCAAGTGGTTTGTCCTGTAACTCTTAAGTAGCTTGAAGATGACATACTTATTCAGAAATGTCAGCATCTTGTAATAGCTGGTTTCACAGCTAGGTAGGTTGCACATATCTTAGAGTTTTGATAAATTTGTGATCTTGCGAATTTGCACGTTACCTGTGCAACATATTCTTTTTGCTTCTGTAAATCTTTCTAGGCATATAATAGTCTGACTCTGGGTTGTCAGATCATGAGCTACCTGTGGTTGAAGATGGCTGGAAGCTGAAAGAGCATGGTAGCAGTTAGAAAAGGTAGCAGCGATTTCAGTAGGTCTTTGCTGGGGTAGTTTTGTTTTGGTTTTATTCAGTCAGTACTGAATCAGCACTATTACACAATGTGCTGTGGGAAGTGCTCTGTTCTGGCTGGAATGTTAAACTGAGAAGTTCACTAGTCTGATGAGCACACATTTGAAAAGATGAGAGGTAAGAGTTAGGGTTGTTCTCAGCATTGCCTCAGTAAGGAGGGAGCAAGTTCAGTGATTAATATGGGTTAGTACTTAACATTCTCAAAGTGTTGTTTATTATTCCTATACTCCAGCTTGAAGCCTGATACAGACCAAATCTGAAACCACCTGTAGTTAAAGTGTTTTAAGAATAGCATTGAGTATAAGAAGGCTGTTAAGACTTCTGGCTAATGGTTTTAATATCTGAAGTTACAGCTAATGTAGAAAATTCTTCTGTTAGTCATAATCAGGAAATCATCTAGATATTTGTGTTTGTGGCCCCTGTCAGGCAATAGCAGACTTCTGTTTTTTAAAATGAAAACACTTTCTAATTTAGGTTAAATAAGATAGAATTTTAATATGTTGTGCCACTACTGTCAGATTTGCTAAAATTTACAGGCTACAACTTGACAGATAGATTGAATTTTAACTAAGAAGGAAGGGGTTTTTGTTTTGGGTTTTTTTTTTTTTTGTTTTTTTTTTTTTGTATGTGTATGCTGTCAGATTGTTCTAGCTGCTGGTAGAACCACTTCTTGAACGCAATATTCTAGTCTGTGGTCAACAATTTGTAATTGTATTTAAGATAAGAAAACTGGATATTTTTACAAAGCCTGTCTACTGCTACACTGAGCTTTGGTTTTGCAGGGAACTTATTTGCTTGTCAGTAAGTTTGGATCTGTTCCATGTTCATGTTTGGAAAACGAAAAGAAGGTTGACAAGTTCTGTATATTTTCACAATCTTTATACTTTTCAAATGTGCTGGAGACATACAGGACACTTCTACACAAACCTTTTTCTTCAGTTCAGTATTCTTATAGGTTATTTCTGCCTTTTCTGTTAGACTTTGGAGAATGAGTCTGAAATTCTAAAAGTCCTTGTGGCTTTTTTGACAAAGAATAGAGAATACTCAGAGTTTAGAAATTATTATTGTCAGTAAAAAATTGAACTGACACGTAATTTGACTTCAACAAAAAGCTCTGCTGAATTAATGAGGTGGTGGTGTTCACTTCGTGAAACTTCCAGATGCTTTAGAATATGCATGTGAATTGCCTGCTCTGAAATGACGTTTAGGTTACTATGATGGTTTGCTCAAAAAGAGATGGGCATTTCATGACTTACTGGTCACATGTATGCCCCTGCTAGTAGTTGTTCCTTTTTTCACTGGAAACAACAGAATTTTCTCAGATAAAAATCAGTGAAAATTTTTCAGTTGACTAGGTTTGAAGCAGTCACAAACTCACACAAACTGCTCACAGACGTGGTCTTGCTGACGTCCCAGTCCTTCAGTAGCCGGTGTTAAGTGCATACCTGTGGTGAGAATGAGGTATTGTGTGTTTAGTTCTTGTGCTCTGACTGCAGTTAGATTGGCTTTTATTTTTTAGAGACTCTCGTGCTTTGGCTACTTTCCAATCATCCTGCTTCCACTTCTGTTGGCAGGATTGCCTATTGCTGTGCAGTGAACTGGGTTGAGGAACTGATCTGGCTGTAAACGGTTAGAACACGTTGCACAAATGTTATTGCTAGGCCAGAGAAGCTTGGGCATTGCTGCTGTTCAATATGTGACTGCAGCCAGTCAGGCCTTCTCACCTCCTGTTGGAGCCACTGGCAATTTTGTGCTCTGCTTTCAAAAAAAAACCTCCAAAGTCTCTTTATGGGTATCAGAAAGTCTGGAAATGCTTAATGCTTTTGGGTGCTAAACCCGAAACTTTGAGTTTAAAGCAGACTTTCTCTATGTTCTGCAGGACTACTTGGGTACAAGTATCTGAATCAGAAGTTCATGTTCTATGCAAATAAAACTGCAGGTTTCAGCTGTTCTGTTGGCCCTGCAGGTACTCTTGGTATCATGTTGTGTTAGAATAATCTGACCTTTCTTGTCTTCAGCTTCTGTATGAATCCTGGGTTTTAGACAACATCTGTGCCATGGTTTCAGCCATTGGTACATACAGAGAGGTGAAGTGAGCTGTGTTGTTTTCACATTTCATGTTCTTTTGTGTTTATTTGGCTGACCCTAGAGGGGTAAGCCTTTCCTGGAAGACCCACAGTTTAGGACAAGCCAAGGGGAAAAAAATGGGCGTTTTACAGATTACTTTTTAGAGGTGTAAAATGTTGTAATTGGTTATTTGTTCCAGCAGTTCAATTACTGCTTGACCTTTGTAGGCATTTATCAGTACGTTGTCTGACACGGTTGGAGAATAAAACTGCAGTGCATTTATATTTGTCCATAAAGCATGTGCATCATTTCCACACTTGTAAAGAGCTGTGCAATGTGAATCTTCCTTGGAAAGTCAAAAGTTGCTTTTTAATGTCTATAGAGATTATTTGTAGTTAAAAAGCTTATTGTCCTTTGAGAAAGACACTGTGTAAAGTCCACCTCCTGAAGAATGAATCTACCTTGAGATAAGGTCTAAAGAAAGGGCCTTGCTTTAAGAATAGAGAACAACAAAGCTGTTATGCATGAATATTGCAAAAAAAGATGTATTTGTTTAATGATTTTTAAATAACCTTTTCAAGCATGCTGAACAAATTTGGAGTTGGAATACATCTTACAATATATTATGAGTGTTGGCTGCATTCCTTTGATGTTGGCTAACTCCTTTTGAAGAGGAAAACAGTCCTGTGCAGAATATAAAACCCAGTGCAAACCCCTGGCTTTAAGAATTAGCACATTTTTAATATGAAAATGTAAGGTAATCTGATATTCATTTGTGCTTTAACAGCATAACTGTATATAAACAAGTTCTGTTTTTCTAATTCCTTGTGATTTTAAGGAAATTTACTTTTAGTCCACTGAAGATTAACCAGCACGAATTTTACTTTGCCAGTGAGTTCAGCTCTGCTTATCGTGCTTTGAACTATCCATATACATTGTATCTTGGCATTGCAAATGGACAGCAAAAAACCACCCAGCCACCTTCAAGTATTTCCTAAGTCCCAGCCTCTGCTGCAGCGTAACCAAATGAACAAAACAAACAAGCCCAACCAAACACCCTTGCAATTCTCATCAGCCTGAAATGTTTTTAGGAATTGAGAGTATTGTTCAGGTGATTGAGAGAGAAGTCTGGAGATGCTTAATAAACTATAGAGTATTATATAGAGAAACTTGGGTATTCTGCTCTAAAATATGACCATGTCACAGCAGTATTACAAAACAACTGGTAGTGTTTAACTTTTTGGTTAAGTGATTAAACATTTAGCCTTTTAGGAAATCTTTAGAGAAAGTTCTGTTTAATTGAGCAGAAAGAAAGTATTCTTAAAAATCATAGGCAGTAGGAGTCCAAGCCTGAAGTCAGCTAATATTCACTTTTTTGGATCATTTCATTGATGTGAATTTTACCCCTTCAAAAGTGCTCCTGGTCTTGTTTATCATTCTTGCTATAACAAGCAGTCTTTTCCTGTTAAGAGCTGACTGTTGTATTTGGTATTGTGATTGAAGTGGTTCAAGCTCTTGCTCTGTGCCATTGAAACAATGTATTTATGTAGATTTCATTAGACTTCTTATCAGGGTTTCTTTTTTGCATTTTACCTTATTTGTCCGTAGAAAAGAAGAGTGGAAGTTGTTGTTTTAAACATATTTGCTTGACTGTTTATGTCCACTTCCTGCTCTCCATTCTAAAGGTGGTTGGTGGTGCCATGGAAGAAGCAGCTGGATCTCGGGAGATGGGAATGAATAACCAGGATCAGCTGGTGAAGAGCAAGTGCACTGAGTTGTCTGATACAGCGTTGCAGTATCCGCAGTCCAATTGTTACAGCCTGGAAAACACTGGCACCTTGGAAGAAGCCGAGTATATCACAAAGAGCAGAGAGCACCCGGGGTCCACCTGCTGTTCCCAAGAGTCCCGTGAAGAGACTCCTGGGAGAGAAGAAGCCCGTACTGATCCACCTGATGGCCAACAAGATCCAGAGAGTGAAAAACACAAAGAGAAGACGTTGGGTGTGTTCTCTTTCGCGTTCTGATTTTTACTATAATATTTTTAGAAAATATTATAAAATATTTATAACATTTTTGTAAAATAGCTATGGATTTGCTCTTTGTCTCAGATTTATTCTGTAGCCAAAAACTTGTCACCCGTAACAGGTTATTTTGAGAAACTGTGTGCACTTCTACTTGGGAAAGACAATTCTTAATGCATATGTAAGACTCTTTCAGCTGGCAATGCTATTTTTACATGAACTTTAATAATAATGTGGTAATTGCTAATCAACTTTTTTAACTTTCTGGTTTAAATCTGGGATGGCGGTGTTCAGTGCTGCCAAACACAGCTGATAATTAAATTCTAAATGCTTATTAAGAACATATCTGCCGATACTTAACCTTCTAGATGTCATTTTTTCAGATTTTTTATTATCTGTGCAATTCTAAAACAAAAATATTTTTGTGTTATTATATTCAAGTAAGTTTTGCTATCCTAGTTGTCGAATGGCAAGACAAATAGGGCAAGACAAATTTTTTCTTGCTGATGACATCTTGTGATGACTTCCCATTTGTCATCTGTTCGGATTATGCAGCTGTCAAACCAGGGAACAACTTAAGTCAGGCTAATTTCTCATGGATCTATATTTTACTTCTAAAGACAGGCTGCTTTTCTGGTATATGGTTTTTCTTCAAGTAACATTGTCTATCATCCATTTCATAGGAAAAGAAGTGCTGTTATTAATGCAAGCCTTGAACACACTTTCTACTCCAGAAGAAAAGCTGGCAGCTTTGTGCAAGAAGTATGCTGATCTGGTAAGTACTTTGTAAAGATAGCAGAAGTTATTAATGTGTTAGTATTAACTATGGAATGCAAGAACAACTAATGAAGGACAGTTAATGATTTTGAGTGTTTTACAGTGTTGGTAAAAAAGACAGTCAGGCTGACTGCGTATTGCTCAGCCAAACTTTCTTGTAGTCATTTCACTTCTACATGACTGCCCAAATCCAAAGAAAAAACAGGTTTTGATAACTTGTTGTTGAAGCATAATACTAGGATTAACAGAAAAGTTCTTTTGGGAGTAATTGATAATGCTTTTGTGCTAGTGTTTTATCCTTTTAGGATAAAGGGAAAGAAATACTATCATACAGAGATTTGGGGCGGGGGAGGAGAATGTTCAGTTATATTTAACTCTTTAGTGAATTTTGGGAAATATAGGATGTTGGAAAGATCTAGGTTTAATTTTGCTTTGTGCTTTCTGATCATGTGAAGGAATGGAAAGAAAGGGTTGCATTTCTTCAGTAACAAACCAAAAAGAAGCAGTTTGTAAAGTGCATTCCCGCCTCAAGTTGGTATTTTATTCTCTAAAATAAGTGATCACAAAACTGGGGGTTAGAGGAGGGGGTTCATAAGTTTACTTTCCAGAATGTTCTTGGAGATAACAATGGTTGACTCATTTTTCTTTAGACAGGGATAGACAGGAATGGAAAGACTGGAAATCATGCTACATGTATGTTTTCCCACTGTATTTGTAGTTATAAAATGAATGCAAACTAAAGAGATTACAAAAGCCTAAGTTTTCTCTCTGTAGCTGTCAAGTGTATCATATGCAGATATTTCTGAAAATGACATAATGGCTGCTCAACATGGCATAACTCTTATGAAATAATTTTTTTTCCTTTGAGATTTATACTGTCTCCAGAACTTTGAGGATGATCTGGCAGGTGGTCTTTTTACTCACAGGGGCAATATTGATTACTTAAGAACAGACTTAGATTAGTTCTGTTATGGAAATCCTGAATCCTCCATGGAGGTCTGTTACATTTTTTGCTTTGTTTTCCTTGCTCTCTCTCACATGCTCTTGGTTCATGTGAGTGCATTTCCTTTAAAACCAGCAGCTTCTCTAAGTCACTTTCATTTAAATGAGAAACAATAATAGTTCTGAATTGTAACTCAAGGATGGGGAGCCCACCTAAAAATGAGCTTCGGTATTGTGAGAGAAAAATGCTGTAGGTTAGTTGTTCCTTATGAGCAATTGCTCGTGTGTGTGATGCCTTTTCTATCTGAGCAAACAGCTCCTGTGTCACCTCACAGTGGTGATGAGGGCCTGCATGAGGAGCTCGGCCAGTATGAATCCCTCAATTCTGCAGAAATAAGAGTCTGCCCTATTTCACTTTGAGTTTTATTATTACTGGAAAGATCTCAAAACAAGTAGGGAGCAGCTAGACCAAATAAATTGTAATCTCCTTCGAGAAGCTTGGTAGCCAGAAGAGGTGTATCCTCATTCAGGTTTTTGCCCTCCCAGGAGGGGATCAGTAGACTGTAGGCAGAGTACGCATTCACAGTCGCTATCCTAGAAAACCACCTGCTTTCCTCATGATGCTCAGGATGGCTGAGGAGCTGGGTGGGAGCTTGTCTGGGTGTAAGAATAGCTCTGTTTCAGCTAAATGAGTTTGATGGATGCCTCTGTTCCACTTAGAATGTTTAGGTTGGATCTGATTGTGTTTCTTTTAAGATGCGTTCTTTTCTTCATGATAGTGGTGGAGAACCACTGGCATAGGTGTCAGCTTTAATGCCAGCAGAGGTTTGAACTGTTTATGACAGTGCACCTACAATGCTTTTTTTCTTTTTTTAAAGATTCATCATCTTTAAAGCTCACTGTCAGGTTTTTCAGTGGTGTCTCATGAAAAGGACTGTACAATGAAGGTAGGAATGCCTCTCTCCTGGCAAAAGATCTTCCACAATTTTTTTTCCATAATTTGGAGTCTATCAGGAGATCAGTCTGTGATGCAGGAAGGTTTGCATCCTTGATGTTACATCTCACACTGGCACACTTTTACAGGCCTGAAGTTTCATAGGTGTGCAGACAGCACAACCACTTGAAGTAGTGTTTTCTGGCCGTGCAAGAAAAGGGCTGTTTGTATTTAGATGTGAAAATATGCCCTTAATATTCCGTTTCCCTAAACTACATTAAATACGTTTTTAATTTACTGTTGTCATGGAGGTCCTTAACTTTATTCTTTCTTTTGTGCTTCAGCATTAGTTTGAGCTCTTTCAGAAAACCAGCATTGTATTATTCTTCTGTCATGGTGATGTTCCTCATTCCCAGCCCTCTTTTCCTGTGGTGTGTCCCAAGGATGAGGCACTATCTAATAAGGAGCAGTGTAACACTTAACATTGTAGCCTTCTTTGCAAAGAAACAGCCTCTAAATACTGTGGTTTCTCAGGGAGCCCAAAAATCAGGTATAATGGAGTATCTCTGTGAGATATTAATGCAAGAAACTTCACTGAATATTCATAGAATAGATTTTTAGATATGTACACAGAGTTTACCTGTGTCAAGTACCATGTAAACAGCCTAAAGGAAATAGAAAAAACAATTTGCTTCAAATGGTTGAGACTGCAGATCTCTTAAAGTCTGGACTGTGTAGTTGTAATAGTAACTGACTTAATTTGTCAGGGATGCTAGTTTTGTCTGTTCTTTTCTGAAATACTGCAGCATTTTACCAACTTGTATCTATTCCTGCTTCCCTTGGTAGGAGCTCCTGCTGACAAGTAGCTCTATACAGTTCTGTGGTTTTTCTTTTTGATAGCAAAAACAAGACCTGTTGGATAAACAGTTGCATATACTTTCAAGATAAGAGTGGGAAAAGTTGTGACTTGTTGAAAAGCCAGCCTCAGTTGGCTTTTAATTGTATCTGCTACATCTTCCTTTCAGAGGGCTACTCTTACCTGTGCAGATGAAAAGCAGGCTGATAGCTCATAGTCAACGACAGGTACATGCTGCCTGTTCCTCGAAGGCAAATGTTAAGTTGGAATTTGTAAATTTTCGTTTTCTGTCCTTATACATTTAGCATTGTCTGGATGGATGATGGCAGTTTCTCTTTAAGATCAACTTGGGGTTTTAATGAAATTTTACTTTCTTTTTTTCATCCAAAATGTTCAAAAGTTTCTTCAGTGTGCTCATCTAGATGCATCAAGATGGTTTCACCTATGTTTACTTAACAAATTTACTCTCTAACTATAGTTGGAGGAGAGCCGGAATGTTCAAAAGCAAATGAAGATACTGCAGAAGAAGCAAGCACAAGTTGTGAAGGAGAAAGTCCACTTGCAGAGTGAGCATAGCAAGGCCATTTTGGCACGTAGCAAACTGGAATCTCTGTGTCGGGAGCTTCAGCGTCATAACAAAACTTTGAAGGTTAGTTTATTTACATAAGTTACAGTGCTGCTGGTGATGGAAATCTTACAGATCACTGCTTAAAATCAGGACTGCTGCTTTTTTCCTTGTCACTTTGTCCATTACCTGTATGTGTAGATGAGTGGCATGTAGTGTAAGTGTAGCTGATTTTAAGGTAAGGAAAACAGATAGTTAACTTGCTGATGCCCCCTTCCCCCCTCAAATCAATTCTTATTACTTGCAATATTTGATCTTGTCATATTTGTTTCTTGGAGCAGTGCTGATAACTGCTGGAAGAAATAGCACAAGTAAAATAATAGCAGCATGAAATGGCAGGGTAACCAAAAAGCTTAATTCTGTCAGAATATAATCAATGGGAGTGAAATCGAAGAGAGCCAAGATAAGATAAGAATCTGTGATTGCTGTAGAAAAATGCATTATAGTATCAATGCTGGTTTTTACATCTGGATAATGCTGACACTTGCAAAGGTACTTATGTAGCATCTTAATACCAGCCTTTGAGTAATGTTGGTAGTGGTAAAGACAAAAGTTTCTAGAAGTTTTGCAATTTCTAGATTCTTTTTTCCACACACCTCACATGGGTAGTCAGCTAAACATATTATGATTGTGGCTTATGTTAGTTCTAGCACTCTAGAAATTGAAACTGTACAGAAGTGAATTACTGCCATTGTTTCTGACTCAAAAAGTGCATGGTTTGACCTCTACACTTTTAATATTTTATATTTAAATATTTTATGAATATTTATCCATAAAGGAAGAAAACATGCAACAAGCGCGTGAAGAAGAAGAAAGACGGAAAGAAGCAACCGCACACTTCCAGATCACACTGAATGAAATTCAGGCTCAACTGGAACAGCATGATATACACAATGCCAAGCTCCGTCAGGAAAACATTGAACTGGGGGAAAAACTGAAGAAACTCATTGAACAGTATGCATTGCGAGAAGAGGTGCTTACAGTACACTTGTAATGGGATTTTATTAGTTTCTTGACTGTAAGGATCAGATAATTATTGAAAAGGGAGGAAAACTCCTCATGTCTTAAAGCCATTTTATGTGTAGTTTTTGTAATTATTCTTTTTGCTTCACTACTGAGAGAAATTTAGTAGCTTTTTGGCTCCCTATCTGCCCTTCCTGACTGCTTTTGATTATCTAAGTTCAGGATGCATTGGAGAAAGTCTTTCACAATGAAAGTAATCAAATAGAAATTAGTTGTCCAGAGATTGTCAAACCTCTGCCTTTATATATATTCAGAGCTCAGCTGGGCAAGGTGTGAGTAACCTGATCAGGCTTTGAAGTTGACCCTAGTCTGAGTGGATTAAATGGCCTCCAAAGGTTACTTCCAACATAAATATGTATTAATAGTTGAAATTCTTCAGAATTATAATGGGAGGGAATATAAGAGTTATTCTGTCTTATTTCTTCCATTTCATTAAGGTCTTTTGGGGAAGCTCCTTTGTGTACATAGCTGCTCTTGTTGGCACAGAATCGAAGTAAGCTATCATGCTTTAAGAACGTATTTGGCCTGGTGTCATGGAAATGTCTCTACTCTAAGGCTAACTGAGATGTCTTTAATTGGCACCAGGATGTGAGCTAGCTGCTCTAAGCTACAGTGATGGAAAACAGCCAATTCTCCTTGTCCAAGAAAGAACTGAGCTGCATGGAGTTCTACAGCTAAGATTAGTTGGCTGGTTCTTAGTTGGCATAGGAGGTGTGGAGTATAATTTTTCAACTGTTTCTGGAAGGTTGTTTTTTTGTTTGGTTTTTAATCTGGATCACTTAATTAGAAAGCTCTCTGTAAGGTAATTCCCTACCTTTTGCAATCGTGGAATATCTGTGTCTACCTTGAGACTATATGTAGAAAAGACAGGAAGTTGCCTTGTGCTACTTTATGGATGGAAGTAAGACTGCAAAATGCAGTGATTTGTGGGATTTCATGAGCTAAATTAACTGTTGTTGCAAACTTTCATCATTATGAGCTTCTGTAACTATGAAGACTAGAGCTCTTAGAAGTAACACAATAAAGATTAGAGGTAGATAAACTAGCTTTAGAAGCAAGGATGTAGACTGCTTTTACAGGATTTTTGAAATGTCTGGTGTGAAGTGACTGATGGTATTGTACCAACTTAATGAGACAGGCACCTGGCTTCCATGAAAGACAGAAAAAGGGTAATTACAGTGTATGGAGATAAAGGGGGGAAAAAAGGCATGTAAAACAGTCTTTTACCACTTTGTCTTTTGCATGAAACTTTTAAACAATGTGCATCTCCCCACACAGTACATTGCCTTCATTGACCAGCAGACTGTCTATGTTTGGCTATTATGATTTTCTTTTTACCTTTAGCATATTGATCAAGTGTTCAAACATAAGGAACTGCAGCAGCAACTTGTGGATGCCAAACTTCAGCAAACTACCCAGCTTATTAAAGAAGCAGAGGAAAAGCATCAGCGAGAACGGGAGTTTGTAAGTGAACTCTATATATGTTAAGAGAAATAAAACCCACCAAACGAGACTTTTCCTGATTTAAAGCAAATACAGCAAATTGAGAGGACCATCTTTTGGAAGTTAGGGTCGATTTCAACAAGGAGACTTGAGATTTAAGTCTTGTATATGATTGCCTGGAATATTGATGTCCATGCTAACAGGCAAATAATGTTACTTGTTTGCATTTTCTCAGCAAATATGCTAAATATCATTTAAATTTCTCTTAGACTGGGGAACATGCTGTGAAACACCAAAGGTACTTTCTGCCAAGAGTTGTAACCTCTGGTTTTATGCTATAAGAGATAACAAATACAGAGTTGAGCACATGTTCTTGTGCACTGTTTGTCCCCCAAAATGTGTGTGATGTTTTATTTGTATGTTGATAATAAGCAATATACTTGCAGTCTTCGGAGAAGTTTTCTTCCAATGAATCTGTAACTTCTGGAAAAAAAACCTTGTTTTTTCTGTATAATCTTAAAATGACCATCCAGTGTTGGATTCTTCTGGTTTTTTTTGAACGTAATTTCTGGGTTGTAACCAGGTGAAAATCTCTTCAAACATGAACCTACAAAATGGTGTCAAGTTGAAGTAAAATTGGTTTGAACTAGTCTGCAAAGATAATATGGTGACTGGAGAAATGAAGGTGGAAAATAAATTAGGCTACAAACCAGTTACAAATTACATACAGTTTGTTAATTAACTGTCCATAATTTAGCAGTTCAAACTTGCTAGAGAAATAGAAATATTGGCTCATGTTGCCAGTTAGAGAAATGTTTCAATAAAACTCTCTGCATGCCATCACATGCTTTAAATTGTATATATGAAAATATAGTGTAGTAATAAAGCCTGTGTGAGAAAGCATGATTGAATAGCCTTTAGGTGATGTTAATGTTTGTTCATTTTTAATCATAGATTGAGTTAAGCCATTTTTGGGAGTACTTTTTTTTCATTATATGGCTTTTTGCATTGTTTTTTAGCTGCTAAAAGAAGCTACAGAATCCAGACACAAATGTGAACAGATGAAGCAACAGGAAGCTCAGCTGAAGCAGCAGGTATCTTTTTTTAATGGAGAGATCTTCAGTAGCAGTTCCAAAAAGAAAATACCAAGAGATTTGTGACTGTAGTGAACATAAGGCAACATCTGAAAAAACTTAATATCCAGATGCTTGTGAAGAGTACTTTGTATTTTTTTAAATAAGTCTGAAATTTAAGTTCCAGTAGGTAACTCTTCCATAGTGTAGTATGAAGTTGTAAAGAATTGATGTTTTGTACTTGCTGTTTAATACATATGGAGAGTACTGTTCCTGGAAGGTGCTCAACATTGAATTTCTGGAGTTAGTGCTCTTCTAAATTAATAGTGTTAATACTACAAAGACTAGAATGTAGGAAAGCGTAAGAAGAAAAGTTTAGGAAAGCGTGGCTTCTCTGAAAATATTGTTCTTTTGTGACTGTAAAGAGTTGTGTGACTGTAAAGAGGGGATTTTTACTCAGGCAGGTTTTAGAATCTGTTTCTTACTGTTTCCATCACCACCTATTGTGGAGGATTGGGAGCAAGCAATGCCCCGTTTATCCCTGTAGTTTTTCAGATTTAGTAACCTGACTATCTCTGTCCACAGACCCTGCTGTCTTCAAATTATTTTCTTGTTGTAATGTAAATGCTACAGCAAAGTCCCCTCTGAGAGAGGAGAAATGGTCTCCAGTTTTTGTGCTTTGGATCACCTTCAGTCATTGACTGCACATGAGCTCAGCACGAGGCACAGGGAAATGGCAGTTTCAGCCAACACTAGAGCAGTGGGAAGCAATAGCTATTCTCTTCACTGTTTGTCTGTTACTGCTTCATTTGAGGTTTTGTATGAAGCCTCTGTCCTGGTTTCAGTTGGAATAGAGTGAATGTGTCTCTATTCTGTGTTTCGGATTCACTATAACATTGATAGCACACAGATGTTTTGGCTGTTGCTAAATTGTGATTATTTTAATTCAAGGGCTATTTTATGTCTCATGCTCTGCTAATGAGGAGGTGCACAAAAAACTAGGAGCACAGCTGGGACAGGTGACCCCGGCCAAAAGGCCACAAGGATGTTCCAGACCAGAAAACATCATGCAGGCTGATGTGGGCTTGGGAATAGGATCTGGTGTTGGGCAGTAGGTGGTGAGCAACTGTGTTGTCCATCACTTGTTTTTTCTTTTCTATTATTATCATCACAATCTATTATTATTGTGTTTTACTTTGTTTCAATTACTAAACTGTTCTTACCTCAAACTACAGTTTTGATTCTCCTCCCCATCCCACTGGGGTGGGAGAGGGGATGAGTGAGCAGCGGTGTGGTGCTGTAGTTGTCAGCTGGACTTAAACCATGACAATGTCTTTGAAAGCTATTCCATGCCCTTTTTTCACACATACTGTACCCAATTCTTTTCTAGTCTTTCCAGGAGTTAGTTTTAAAGTGTGTGTGTGTGTGTGTAGTTAGATGTAATCATACACATCTCCATTGGACTTGAACACAGGAATATGCAGATACTTTCAAATAGGTTTTTTACCATGCTTGGTCTTTTATGATTTTTTCCAAGTTGGTTACCCTTTATTTAAAATCTCACTGCCTCTTTTCTTGTTTTTAATAGTTACAATGGGTATAGTTAGTGGTTTCTTGGGGCCAACAGATTTCTTTTGTAGAATAAGATGAACTAGAAAGTCCAGTGACAATAATGGCAAAGAGTCACGATGTACTGCTGACAAGCTAGGCTAATTCCTGTTATGAAATTCCCTTTACTAATACAGCAAACCACAATATTTCTGTGCTCTTAATTGTATTGTCCTGCAACCCCCAGTGTAAGAAATGAGAGAACCTACTACTCTCCACTGGGAGTAAGTTACTGTGAAATGGTCATGTATTCTTAGAACATCAAATCACACACTGATTAGGAATCAATTTTTTAAAACTGTGTTATTAAACATATTTTGCAGTTCTTTCTTGGTGATTTACCTTGTGGTGCAGAGCAAGAAAATTTTCTGTCATTACATGTTAATGCTCTTGACTTTTTAAAGTGTAATGCTCTTCACTGTTCTGTGAATTTCTTTTCAATATTCACTTTCCTTGATTTTTGTTCACTGGGCAGATTACATTGGTTGTGAATGTGTATTTTGATTTCTGAAATCAATCCTGTGTATTTTGTCCCAGCCTTGGTTATTATCTTTAGCTGGTTAAGGTGGAAAGGTAGGTAATTCCTAAGTTTTAATTTCACCAAACAGGTGCTGAATTTCCTGTATTTGTGTATGTCCACAGAATTTTTTTTCCAGTGGGGAAGTAAAAATGAGGTAATGATGACCTGTGATGTCTTCCAGCATTTTATTAAACATAATATTCTTTTTACTTCAGAATATATTGCTGTTCTATAAACACAGAACTCTGCTTCACATATAATTTGAATAGCACATTTTCGGACAAGGTCTATGTGTTCCTCAAATGGGAATTGTAATATATTTTTTAAAAATATAAAGAAGTTAATGTATTGCTATTTCTAGTTTCATTTTGCCACGTACCTACATATTTTTGTATTTGTATACACAATTCAGATGATTGTCCCTGCCTTTTTTCCAATAGCTTTCTCTTTATATGGATAAATTTGAAGAATTCCAGACCACCATGGCAAAAAGTAATGAGCTCTTTACAACTTTCAGGCAAGAAATGGAAAAGGTATTTATAGGATTACCTAGTTTCATAAAAAGTAATATAAAAATGCATGCTGTTAGTGGGTTGCATTTTAGATTTTATAAGCATCTGCCTTCTGAAAATATAGAGTATTTTGACAATTTAATGTGGATCATAAGATAGGGTATAAGAATTATGGGAGAGAAATTTTTTTCTGTATTTTAACATACTTGGGTAATACTTAAATTGTAATTTCAGTGTTCTACCAAATATTGGTTCTCATTCTCTTTGGCTGTGGTTATGTTTTAAAACTTTTCCTGGAGATTTTTATTACTTGTACTTGAAAGTTGATAGTCTGTTTCTCAATATTGTTTTCTTTGAATGCAGAATCTGTATTTGTGGGGTTGATTCTGTGCAGAAGCACTTTCCCAAAACAACTTGTTCATACTGGACTTGGAAAGTAACACGAAGAAGTCTAATTACTCATGTAAAACCACCTACGTTGCAACACAAGCCACAAAATTAAATACTTTATTTATCTTTTGTAGATGACAAAGAAGATTAAGAAACTGGAAAAGGAAACTATTGTGTGGCGTACAAAATGGGAAAACAACAACAAGGCTCTTCTGCAAATGGCTGAAGAGGTAATCATCTTTTAAGCAACAGTGTAGATCAGCTAGAGCCTGAGTCCTAGAGAACTTCCAACAGTTTTTCAGTTTTAGAGAACTGGAAGTAATACACTGTAGTCTCTTCTTGGACTTGTCTACATTATGTTTCCTGTTATGTAAGTTATTGTCCTCCTCAGGCATGGAAAATGGAAGGCTGCTATGTAAATCTAAGCTGATGGCACAAGAGGAAATTGAGCCTCGTTATTGCTTACTGTTTAATTGGTGGGATGTGTATGAAATCATACAAGCTGAAGGAATTGACTGTATTTCAATATGCTGAGCAAAGTTCAAACAATGCTGTGATAGAAATTGTTTGAAATGCACAAGACTGTTACAAGGGAAGTAACCCCTGTGCAACAGATATATTGCTTTCTTGCATTGCTGCTGCTTTTGAGGTCACGAAATGCCATTTCTTACTTGTAGTCTGGCAGGAGCTGCCCAGTGCAGCTGTGCCTGCACTGTCCAGGGCCTGGCTCAGGTATGTGAGGTCTGGCCTTGGCAAACTGTGCTTGGCTGAGTAGGATCTGCTATAGTGCTGTTTATCTTTCCCTCCCTTCTTAAAAGGAGCTAGTTAGGAGAGCCCCAAGTGTGGTACATTCTGGCCTGGATTCTGCAGATGGATTGTAGATTTCTTAATTATGTGCCCTTCTCCTCCCTATAGTTGCCATTATTTGGGTTGTAGTTGACAGTGTTATGGGAGTCCTTATTAGGGTCCTGGTTGATGCCCAGCCCTTACTTATAGTTAGCATTAAGTGGTAATGTAGTTTCTATTGCTTGTTTTGAAAGGCATCCATTACCACTCCAGCTCACAGCTAGGTGAAGTATGCTGAAGAAATTGGCTCTAGTTCAGCTGGAATTTGGCCTACTGGATTAATTAAGACTTAATGTTCAGGATTAAATAGTGGTGATTCTTTTAATTAATTAAAGGGGGGAAAATGGTTATATCACAGAGTTTTTATTTCCTTTGTCCTTCAGAAAACAGTAAGAGATAAAGAATACAAAGGCTTTCAAATAAAACTGGAGCGTTTGGAGAAGCTGTGCAGGGCACTTCAGACAGAAAGGAACGAGCTGAATGAGAAGGTGGAAGTGCTCAAGGAGCAGGTTTCTCTTAGAGAAGCAGATGTGGATCTGGCTGTGCAGGTGTTGCAGTCCTGCACACTCAATTCCCATGAGGAGCTGGGAACTCCCATTGACACGGAACCAGGAATCCAACCCGATGCGGAATCACGTGCAGGAAATAGCTCAGAAAAGACTGTCTCAACAAGTCCTGTTCCTGGCACTGAATCTGTAGACTAAAATGAAGTGTAAACACTGTATTGAGAGATATATTTTGTGTATAACTTTCTCTGTTGGTGGTAACTATTTGGTTTTGTGGTGAAAATTTTCTTACTTTTTCTACCATATCTGTATTTTCTTAGAACTACTGGACTTATGTGGTACAGGAAGCTGCATAGCAGCTTTAAATAGCTTAAACTATAAATTTTCCACAACTGTGTTGCACATCTGCCTCATTTTTTAGAAGAAAATATTTTTCCATAAAAGGATGCATGTGTGTTTCCTCCCCACAACACAAATCACTGTCATGGAAGACTGTGTACAGACCTAATATCGTTTGGGGAAAATGGTGACAGCAGGTCACTCTTTTGTTTTAAAGAACAGCACTCTGGTTTTGTTCATTGATTTGCCACTCACTATACTAAAGATTATCAATTTTCCAGTAAATTTGTCTACATAAGGTTGTCTAATGGCCAGTAAAAAAGTCAACTTTCCCCCTATTTACATTTTCATATATATGAATGAAAAAGTAAAGGTCCAGAATATATTAAAAGGTATGTTTAAAGGATTTTATGTACTTTGTGGTATGAAGAAACAGCTTTGAAATACATTAACTTGCAGCTGGTGAAACAGGGTGTACAGCTTTTTGCAGATGTCTCAGGGTTGTGTTGTAAAGGTTAGTTTGGACTACTTGCCCTACATGTGATCATGTTAAGTATAAATGTGTGGGAAAATGTACAGTGATGTTACCAAGTGGGATTTTGCAGCTGTGGAGCCTATTGCACAGGTGTTGGTCACATTCTTCCCTCTTAGCTGCAGTGTGTCCACCACATGGTTATCCTGACTAGAGAAATCCATTCATGTCTGAGCAAACCTCTGGATTATCTGTAGAGCTGGAAAATAAGACATTTCCTGCTGAAGGTGTGGAAGACAGGAGTCTGGCATACAGACTTCCTCTAATAGCCAGGTATGCGATGTATTTAAGTGTTAGTTAAGGCTATACTGGTTATAATTGAACATGAAGATTCAGATATGTCTCCTGAAGTACAGCGTGGAATTTCCTGCACGTTCAACCTCAAAGCTGCACCAGTTGGCTGAGTGCCTTCCCAGTCAGGTTATCTGGTAAAGATGGTACTTCACATTCTTACACTAAAATACCACAAGCAAAGCCCCCTTGTTGACCTTAAACCATATTGTATTTTCCTGGAAAATTTGATATCCGCATTATGACTTCTTTTCTTGAAAGGAACTAGGACCAACACTTACTTATTTTTTGGCAAGGCCATGTGATCTAACTATATGCTACCCCTAACTTTAGTTCCCATTCATTTACTTTCTAGTTTTGGTTGCTGTCATTTTAAGAAATATGAACATGTGTAGCCTTTTCTGGTACTTAAAAGTTTTTTGCACTTACTTGGGAGGGGATTTCTGAGTCAAGCACATCTCCACGAGCTTCCTACCCCCATTGCCCTTGGCAGTTCAGTGGCTAAATTACTTGAATGTTCAGGCTGCACTGAGCTCCCAGTCCTTTTCCTGTAGTAATGTACATTGAAATAACTTAGCTGTCTCAGAGAGAAAGGTTATGTAAGGCCTGATATATGTGTTTTAGCTCATACCACTGAGAGGAACTGTGCAAATCTTACATTTCTGAAATAGAGCAAATGGGAAGCTGGCCATCTTTCTCCTAGATTGTGTAGGTTTGGTGTTTGTGGTCCAAGCACAATGCAGGAATGAGAAGAAGGTAGCAGTCAGCAGTCAGGTTAGATTCAGAGCTTTGAAATGTTGATCATGCAAACTGTATAGCGTAAGAATAACTGGAAAGAAATATTTCAGACTTGCTGTTCAAATTACTTGCTTTATAGAATCAAGCTTGAAAAAACAGGTGTTGTGAGAACTGGTTTTCAGCTAACACTAAGTATGATGTAATTTTCCTGAGGAAAAGCGAAAAACTTTGTATCTGGTGCATCATACCCTTGGCAAGGTAGGACATGCAGTTTTCTATTTTTACAATTTATTATTTGGACATTTGTATTCTGAGCAATTCTTTCTGCAATGCTTGTTTTACATGGAGGCAAGAGTGAGTTTTTGGACCCTGCTGCAAGAATAAATTAAAGGGCTTTTAGAGACACGACAGATGTATGCAACAGCAATACAAGTATCTTTGACACTGGCTAAATATGTAAATGAAGCTAAATGCCCCAAGTGAAAGGCTTTTAGAATGGGGATATTTTCTCTTTCTACCCTCAGCATACCCTTATCATAGTAACTTATCTGGCCAAGGCAAACTGTACTTTGCTACCTGAAACCAGTCAACGAAGTTTCATGCATTGATTAAAAAGTGTTGTTTAAAAAAAAATACAAATTGATGTTAGGAATAGCTCAGCACTGTCACTGATCTGCCATACTGCAGGCTATTGCACTGCCAGGCTGCAGCCAAAGGGGCTCCAGTAGGGTTTTTAAGTAAACTTGTATTACTGCCTTTCTCCCACTACTACAAACCATTTAACCTGGATGTAAACTGATGTAGCCTTGAGATAAGTGTGTCTAATTGTCAAAACTGGGGCCTGATCAACAGTTTCACCATGATTAAGCTGCAAAAAGCTAAATTGTATGTGATTCAAGACCCAAATACGTGTATACATACACACGTAAGTTAGGGCTGTATCTGTATTGTTTTGTCCTTCCTTTCATACACCTGGTTATGTTACAGTTCAATTCTCAGGTGTTGCAGAAAATCTACCTCTTTGGACTGTAGATGGAAATAACTGTGAAAAAAGTGATGCAGAAATCTAGTTTGTGCTAAACACACTGCTTTATTTTTACAACCCATGTCTGCTTTCATGAGGAAAAGTGATAAATGAACAGGCAGTCTTTGTTTTGCTTTTCAAAAACATTTTGTAGAGATTTTTCACTAATGTGAATCTGAAATTTTATCTACTCAATTCTGTATAGATTAAGTAAATAAGTATGCTTAATATATTGGACTCTGAGTTTTTCTTTAACATCATACTCATGTCTTCTAACTGAATCTGCTGAAACTGTATTTATTTGAAAAGTCAAGAGTGAAAATTAAAAGATGTGACATTTGATTTTTGAAGTGTATTGTTGGAGGAGCTGCACTGGGAGGGGGCTGCTCTGGGGTCCTGGCAGTGACTTGCACATTCCTGGTGGTATCTGGTGGGAGCAGCCCAGGAGAAGGGGTGAGTAGGTGCTGCACTCTGCTCACCTCACCTGGAGTGTCTTAAGGTGAGAGTCACTTGGACCATGAAGGGCAGGCAGTCTGGCTGAACCTGCCCCTGCCTGCTTCGAATTCTGCTCATGCCTTCTCTCTCCAAAAATTTACGCATCATAGTTCAGTTGGGTGCGCTGTAAAAAATGTGGGGGTTTATGCTAAAAAATAAGATTTCCTAGTAAATTCATCAAGTGCTCCACATTCTGTCATACTCTGTGGGGTCATTTGTTCCTAATGTACACTCCCTCCCAGTTTCCTAATACTGAAAAGTGTTATATTTGCCTTTTTTGGTATATACTCTAACATTTGGCAACTTCCCTAAACTGGGTTTTGTTTTGGAGCTGGTTTTGAGTTCAGTTTTCCATTGTGTCTATTTTTTCTAGGTAGCATTTGGAATTGCTCCTACAATAGTGTGATGTGCTCTCTGACTCTTTGAAGACAGTATTAATTTTTTAATTTAAAAAAATTTAACTTGTTTGACAATACCGTTGTATAAAAAGTGAGCAAGAAGGGTCCTAGCCCTGAGCCTTTTCTAGAGCTGTGCCAAGTATTTTGAAATCCAAACCACGCTGTCTGGTCTTAGTTGTTCTCCTTGTACTTCACAGTATTCCTTTGTATCTCAGACTTGTTTCCTCAAAGGAGCTGCCTCCGCTCCTGTGTAAACACCTCTTTCCCTCCTTTCTTCCTGTGCATGCTGATACAGAGGTCAAATCTGGTATTATTTCCTTGGATCTTCCCAGTCTTCCTAAGTTCCTTACAAAAAGTGGTCAGATTTGCAAGCTTTTGCTAGAGGGAAATTTGGTCACAGTTAATAGCTGGGGATTTTGGCTTTTTCCTTTTTTTAATTAAGTGCTAAGTCTCTCCTGCTAATGCACATGCAAACATGTACACACACATTTGAGCTGTACTTGTCTAGTGAAGAGTAGGTCTGAGGGGAGAACCTCTTTCACCAGCTGCATTCTGAGCCCTTCAGGGAAGTGTGTTTGATGTAGTCAGATTACTTGGTTTTAGGCCTTTAGAAAGTTACTCCTCACAGATACTTTTTGTTCCTTTCTAGTTTGGTTTTGTTTGGTTGGGGGTTAAGTTTTACATTTAAATTTTGATAATTTCACCTTTTTCTTCTTGTTTAGCTATTTCTTCTTGAAGGAAGATTGTATTTCCTTCTAACAGCCTCACTCAGCCTCATCTAACTGCTAGCTTTTACAGACCTTGCTGACTCTGGCACCCATCGAGCCTGCACTTTTAAGTAATTTAAGAATACTGTGGTGCCCATTAAGTCTTTGTTTTAATTTCCTTTAAAACTGTTTGTTATCTTTTAGCTTTGGGGTTGCATGTTGTTTTGGATTTCTTGTTTGGACTGGGATCTGGGCTGTACTTGTCTCATGGACTAGGACACTTGAAGCAGGCCTTTGTGTATTTCCAGACTATGCCAAGAACACTGCTCCTACAGCTCTACTTCAAGAAAGTAACCACTTAGAGCCTTTACAAATTTAAATACCCTGTTATATCTCATGATATTTCAAGCTGAGGAAATGAATTTAAGTCACTCATTTTTAAAATTTACCTGAATACAGCCATGTGACAAATAGTGAACTACATCAATATGGACTGTCACTTCCACCAGATTTAAGTCTTGGTGTTAAGCATCAAAATAACTACCTCAGTTCTGCCAAGTCATCATGATGATACTGGATTTAATCCATGTAATTTGTTGGAGTTGTTTGGTTGGTTTCTACCCTTTATGCCTGTGTTCATATAAATGAAATTCATTTGATCTTGGTCGTGCTGCCTGCTTTATAAATCCTTTTCATCAAAGCTTTTGCTGGCTTTGTGCATCTGCTGTTTCCTGCTGCGTGGTTACTGACACTTTTCCTAACCCTTTTCTCCAGAATATGGATTTTATGCACTGTTGATGTTTTAAAAGAGCGATCCATTGCCTTCTAAAGGGGAAGAATAGTTGAACTCTCAAAACATTCTGTTATCCATGTTTGATTCTGCTTGAACTGGGGGAAGCTTTGGGTTTGAAATTCAGAAGACAGAAGCTGATGTTGAAAGAATTATGAAGAATCTACCCCACCAAACATCTCAGTGGCCATAAAGCAACAGGTCAGACTGGGTATTTGACTTAAATGCTTGTTCCCTGTAGAGAGTTTACACAGCTTTCTTCAGCTGTTTCAGTGCTGAAGTGAAAAGGCATCGCTTACACATGGAAAACAATAAAGTATAGTATGGATAATGGCATAAACTGTGCAGCTACGTAGCAAAAATTACCTGTTATCACAGAGTTAATGTTCTCAAGGGTCTTGCATTTTACAATAAAAGCAAATACAGTTCTTCATACGCAGTAATGGAAAACCCCAAACTTGCTTTTTGCCACACTGAAGCAAAATGCAGGAATGCACTCTCAGGTTTGTTGTTGTATAGGTTATCAGTCTTCCAAAATATTTTAGTATCAGTTACACCTAATGCCTTGCAGTTCCTCACAAATACTTCTGTCAAGTTTATCTTCAGAGGAGTTGGTGATGCAAACCATGCCATTCTTAGGGAAGAGTGGGAGCAAAAATTTGTGATGCACAATAGTAGTGGCCTTTGGCTTTATTAGCAATGAAAGAGCACTCTGCCACAGTGCTGCTGCTCTCCAGAAGTACTGGTGTGGTCTGACAAGAGCCTCGCTGAAGATTTTTATCATTCAACTTCCAGAAAACACATCTGTTGAAATAAAACAACTGGTTTTAAATACAGTTTATAGTTTCACTGTCATTCATGCTGTATTTCAATACAAAGAGGAGAGAATTTAGATTCCTTGGTGTAGGCTGAAAACCTACACCTGACTGAAAAATACTGGAAAATTACCTCAAATACATAGGTGTTGAGAATGATAAAGTCACTCTAAACTGGTAGTTTTTCACATTAGATTACCTTCTATAGTTTTTGTTACACCTAGTCTTCTGGGCACAGCCAGTACAAAAAAAGGTTAAGTCTGAAAACTGTACACAGTTCCCTTGAAAAGAAAGGCCAATAGATGGAAAGCCTGATGGTGCTTCCTTTCCCCAGCACATATTAATCTGCAGGAATAACACATTGAACTAAGTATACTCCATAAGTACACCTAAAGAAACTCTTGTCTAATGCAATAATATCTTGCAGGAGCCATTGTTCAGGTTGACTGCTCTATTACTTTTCTTTTTTTTTTTAACTTCAACTTCCATTATATTTACTACTACCAAACAGCAATGCATAAGCTGTTACCTAGTTCCTGTGGGAGGCAACAGCTTTTAAAATAAAAATCTTATGGCATTCAGCTAAATAGACTTCAAAAATTATGATCTTCCAACGTTTCACAAACATGCTAAGGCATCACAACTCAGGCATTAAAAAAATATTTTAAAAAAACTACTTGCAAATTAAAAACCATATTCGTCCCAGCACTGCATTCTCTGTAACAAAACACTTTTAGCTAGTAGATGTAGACTTTCCTAACTCAATGCTGGCTGCAGGACTGGGCTTAGAGCTGCCTAAAAAAGATTGGTGTGAGGTTGCTGCTGCTGAAGGAAGCTGTGTGAACACAGGTTTGGAGAAAGACAATCCAGACCTGGGGAAAAGAAAGCAATGCAGACGTTGGATTTACTGCTGGACTTTGAAATGCAGGTATAGTTAATGAAATTAACTCTCATTTTGTTCCCTTGTTAATTATCCCATCCTTTCAGCTGTAAGAGAGCAGGCACTGGCTGCTCCTCTGTGCTCTAGAGGGAAGTAGGGCTTTGTGGGACAGTCAAGGTGCCACCAGTCAGTGATCCCTACAGACCCAGATCTGAGCTCTTAGCGTTTCAGTAAAGAAAATCAAGAAGCGGCAAATTTTTCACAGTCAGTGTCAAAGAGGGGCTTTTCACAAGCAAAGGGAGTGATAATGAGTAATGAGTTTAAACCCCAAAAGGTAGATTTAGATTAGAGATTAGGTAGAAATTCTTTACTGTGAGGGCAGTGAGGTACTGGAACAGGTTGCTCAGAGAAGCTGTGGATGCCTTATCTTGAAGCCCCATCTGTGGAAGTCACAGGGACAGGATGGATGGGGCTTGGAGCAACCTGGTCTAGTGGAAAGTGTCCCTGCCCATGGCAGGGGGCTTGGCAAACCTGATCCATATTTAGAGAATGCATTAATTTCCATTTACTGTGCATGGCATTTTAGTGTTTATACACCCAGAACACCAGCAGGACCAAAGCACAGTCAGTAAAGCAGTGGCCAAGGTGTCCTTTGGCAGGTTTGACCCTTCATGTTGTTTAGCACATCCTGTCCACTTGTCATCTGCCCCCTGAACTCCAACAGCATCTCAGCCTTCCAGAGGAATATTCAAGCTCTTTTGCACCTACCTGCATCACTTTAATAGGAACCATTATTGAAAAAGGTGTGGAGAGACAAGTCCATGCATGGTGACCCAGTGACTACAAAGCAGGGGGGTGCCCTGGTAACAGCAGGCAGGGAATTAAGAAAAAGTAGCATAAGAAAAGCAAGGAGAAGAGCAGTGTAGTTACTATATTCCCCTTTCCCTCTCCCATTCAGTTAGTGAGGCAGTAAAAAGACTAGTGAACTACCCCAAGCATATTTCACACACAAAGCTGGAATCACCAATTCTAGGGATGAGCTGTGCGCTACATGTTGGTGCCAAGCAGCCAGGAGGTCTCCTTGAAGTAAGCACTGAAGAGGACCAGCAGCAGGGAGGGGTCATGTCACAGAGCACTGCTGTCTGTACCAAGAGGAGTCACCACCATGCTCTCGGGGAAGTATTTCTGTTTTTCCAGAAAGCTGGGCCATTGACATCTTCATTTCCTGCTTTTCAAGAGCTGTGTGTGTCAGAATGATTGCCAAAAGAATGTAGGGCCTGACCATAAACCACCTCTGATTTCAGTTTTTAATGCTTATCATGTGCTGTCACTTGCACTTTGCCAGCAGGGTGGGGGAGAGAACAGGAAGAAAATCTCCTGGGTAGAGCTGGAGGAGTTTCAGAAGTGGGTGAGGGGGAATTTAACCACTTGCTCCCTCCCTGACATAGGTCAGTGCCCTGCCACCATCCAAGCAATGGTCACCACAAAAGGCCCTCTTCATCTTCCTCCACCCATTTTACTGCTGAGCATGGCCTAAAGTAAGGCCATGTTTTAAGTTCCCTTTGGCCAGTTGGGGTCAGCTGTCCCAGCTGTGTCTCCTCCCCAGCTCATGCCCCTTCCCCCCATCCTATGCAGTGTGCAAGCACTGCCCAGCAAGCCCCAAAGCACAGCTCCCTTACCAGCACCATTCCAGCCATAAATCCAAACCACAGCCCCCAGCACCACATCACTGCTCAGATGGACAAGCACTCCATCCCAGCCAGAGCCAGCACAGGCAGCTTCAGCTATGCAGCTTGAGCCCAGTAGTCTACTAGTTACAGTTCCAGTGGAGAGGAGAGCAAGGTATCACATTCTCAGTATCAGTCACCACTGTCATCTTCCTTTTTTTCAGCTTGAGCAGAAAGATCAGGACAGCCAGCAATTAATTTAATTAAGGTCCTAAGTAGCTAAGAACTATAAACTCCACTTAGACTTGTCTGACAGCTCCCAACGTAATCCATCACCTGTTTGTAGATCCATGATAAATATGAAGAAATTTTGCTTCTATACAGGCAAAATTCTTGAGCTTTTCAGTAAATCCAAGGTTTAGAAGCAAACTGTATGTTTGTCTACTATTTTTTTCAGACACTGATGTATTTTAGACAGCTACTCAATTACCTCACTTAAGTAAAAAATGCAACAGGAAGGCTCTAACCAAACACAGGTGACACCAATTCACTGAGAGGGCACTGGCACCTTGGCACTTCAGAAAATTATAAAGGACAGTGCTTTTACCACCACCCAACCCCCCCCCCTAAACACACTAACACATAAAAGCCACCAAAACAAACAAACAAAATCCAACCACTAATCACCCAAACACAAACAAAAAAAATCCAACCACTAATCACCCAAACATTTGAGTCTGCTCAAGATTTGTACTTGAACTTGACAGGAGATCTACTGGCTCTCCCCCTGGATTCCCTAAACTTCTCCTATATCCATGCCCTTTGTGAAGGAGACAAGTTATGTATTCCAATGTTTTTTTGCATGAAGACAACTCTAATCTTCCCAGATTTGTAACTGTGGGCTAAGGTATAAACTAAAAAAATACATAACTTTAGCACCAGGCAGCAATTAAATTCTATTTACTGAATGCAAGAAGGCATTCAACTTGTGCCAGTAGACATTAAATACACCAAACACTTTTTAAAATAGATTTTATTTATGCAAAACCAATCCAAAAGGGGTGTGTAAAAGTGAAAAGCTCTTTTTACATATTAATATAAAGGGGTTTTTTATACAGTTTCTATGTGTGAAGAGTGAGGATTTGACCATTTTATTTACAGGAACACACTAAGTTTATTTAAAAATATAGACATAGGTATTAAGTCATTCTTATTTTCTCTAAAGCTTACTGCTGTACAGTATACAACAGCTCAAAGTGTCCACAGAACCAAGGGTATCCCATGACACTTGATTATACAAGCTTTTTGCTTAATCCAATTAGGAATATTCTTGATTTGATGCAATGGTTCTGCTCAGTGACTGTGGGGTTTTTTGGTTTGGTATTTGGTTTTGTGGGTTTTTTTTGGGTCTTTATTTTATGTATACAGTAGTCAAATTATATTACCTATGTCATTCCCAGTAGTTCCTTAAAGAAGAAAAGTTACATTCCTTGAGCTTCCAGTTCAGCTGCTGTTATATCTGGTTCTTCATCACTGTAAATGTTTTCTGCCTGAAGACACAGAACATTACAAGTGATATACACAATTGTTTTTAAACCATCTTCTACACTTCGTATAGAAAAAACCCTCAATAACACCAAGGTGGCACCTCCTTGAAGGGATTTTCTCCCCGCCCTTTCTTAAAGGGCTGCCAAATTTAGAAATGTGTACACAGTGGCTACATTTTGGCAGCTGCCTTCTTGCATTGCTCCATTTCAACAGCAAAAGCAGTAGCCACTTAACCACTAGCCCTATTATGAACATTTTATTTGGAATTATTTCAACCACAGTCTAAACACACAAAACAAGAGCAGGTACTAAAAAAAGAAGCCTGACCTGTGACACACATTTAAGCCTGTTAAGAGTTTAACTCAATTTATTCCCAAATTACTTTATTCCACATGTCTAAGATAGCTGATCAATTTCCTGTAATATAAAGTAATATGAACTATTTAAAAGGGGGATTTAAAAGGCATCCTGCTTTACAGCCAACATATGGGGGAGGGGAGGGCAAGAATAAGTCTTGGCTAATACTGGATATAAGTTTGCAACTGCTTTGTTAAGAATAAATCTTAATGTTAATTAGTACCTTGGAACTTGGAATCAAGAATTAACTAGCAGTTGCTGTTATTCAAGTTGTTTTAGTCTTGGTTTTCTTTTTAAAGTCTTACACTTTTTGATTAGATCAAGAAGTATATGGCATAGACAACTTTCAGTCCTTGAAGGCACAAGCTAGTCCTAAGAAGAACAAGCCTTTTCAGTTTCATTTATACAACAAGCTTCAGAGTAACTCAAGAGCTGTTGTGACACTCACCATCTGCCATATCTGCATTATGTTGTCCTCTGATACAGAGCAGATTACCCATGGCTCATTAGGATTCCAACTGAAGTCTGAAATTTTGGCAGTGTGTCCTCCATGAATAAACTGTTAAAAAAACCCCAGAAGCTTCAGTAAGCCATTTCAACTCTAGATAAATCTGTTTAAACCCAGGATTCTTAAGTTAAATTCATCACGCTAACGACTACCCAAAGAAAAACCTGCTACTAGAGATTCACAACAGACCTAAGGAAGGTGTGTGTTCAAGTGCTCCCATTTGCTGCTTATGGACACAGATGCAGTTGCTGGGACAGCATTTGAGAGAACAGTTCCTATTATTACAGCAACAACTGACATCCTCAAAATGGTCTCTCTTCACTCAGGGCTGGGCTGTGAAATCCAGCCATATTTCATTCTGATTATCTCTAAGAGTACTTACAGAGCCACACAAGAAATGGGGAAACCTTCAGAACTGAAGAGAGGAAGCCTACAGCAAATTAAAGCAATGGACTGGAAACCAGGGGGTGAAAATATTTACGAACAGTTGCAGTTTTAGCAGCACAGTGACAAAACATCTCGCTGCCACACAGCATGTCAGCACACTGAAACCGGAACAAAAGGGTACCAGCAGCTCAGGAGGCCCATCTTCTGAATCCTCTGCAGACTGCTCTTCTCCAATTTTACTGCAAGAAAGTAGTTTATGCTTTTTATTAAAATGACAGTTGCATTCTCTGTCAGCTCAACTGAACAGTTCCTGGCCTTTGTTACCATATTTGCAATTTGTGTTTCTTACTGCAATATCTGTAAGCACCAGGTATAAAACATCAACTGTCTGGCACTGTCATTACTGAAATGGAATCTTAACTTGTGAAGCACATGGAGGCAAAAATCACTTACTGATGCGATACCTAAAGAGTTTTAGCCTTTTTCGTATTTGTAGCTTTGTAGATTTTTAATATATAGTTGTGTGATTTCCAGTACTTTTCCTGCTGTCACTCACATTTTAGAATAACTTGCTAAACCTTTCGAACATATTCCTGAAATTCTGTTTAGTCTTATTCTCAAGAACAGAATTTCTGACACGGACATCTTATTTTCCACCAGAAGTTGAGACATAACAAGAAATCAGGCAAAGAAAGCCCTGGACCAACTCCAAAGGGGCAGAACCAAGGGTGTCTTACTGGGCCAATTGATCTCCTACTGGATGTACCTGCTAGATAAACTAATTAATCAACCTCTTAAAAATTGTAGAAGTCCTTTGTCACACATACACATATAGCCATATTTGTGCACCTGAAAGCTTTCATTAGAGAACTGCTTTTTATCCTACCACTTTAACACTGTTGCAAGTCTTGTCTTTTGAATCTAGACAACAAGTGGACAACAAAAAACAATGCTATTAGCAAGAAATTCTGATGGAGATGTAACTTTAGATGTACTGTGCTGTTTCTATTTATACCCAAAAGACCAGGCCTGAGGTAAGCAAGGAAAGCTAGAGAACAGCACAAATCAAATCTGCCAAATAATGCAGGCCTGCAGCCTTTTTTTAACCATCTGTTCACATATACTAACAGAAAGGAATTGCTCCTCACCTTAGATCCCATACGTTAAGGCGACGATCAGTACCACTTGAAGCAAGAATGGTTTCATTATGAGGAGACCAGTACACCTATTGAAAGGAAACAACTTCAGTGGAGCAGTTACCAATTTCCAAAGCATATCCTGAATAACCAGCACCCTTGGCCACTCATTTTTTAACTATACTCTGTAAATCAGTTTCTTCCAGCACAGAGGATATCCAGTAGCTCACACAAACTGCTTTAGTCTTAAGATTTCTTATACTGAACAGACAACATTATTTCACTATTACAGATTTACCATATTTCATGAAATTTGTCTAAAAATCACTGTTACTTGCACTTAATTAAATAGGCAAAGTTCACAAAATTAGGTTTGAATCCAAATCCTCTCTACAGCACATTATTTCAGAGAAACCTTCTACTTAAGGCACTTGTGACACCATTATCTTTTTAGCAGTAAGCTGTTGACTACTTGCTTCGAAGTCAAGTGGGGAAAGGCAGAAATAAACTACACAGTACGGTTTGTAATTGTCAAACTCAGCATAGTGAATTTTGGTTCAACAGATTTATTTGCATTGCAAGAACACAAATCTACATGTTCTTGTCCAAGTCAGTACTCTCCTTGGGTTTTTTCTACAGGTTGTAAGTAGTTTACCCACCTGAAAAATCTCATCTTTATGAGACTCAAAAGAATGGAGTTTCAGCTTTAAGTTTCGAAGATCCCACAGAGCCACCGTCTGGGAGACACAAGCAACAAGAAATTGGTTTTACTATAACGGCTTTCATCTGCATTACACAGGAATGTAAAGTATACACAAGTGAAAACCTTGTCAGCAGAGCCAGTTGCCAGAATGAACTCGCTGTAAGGATTGAAGGACAGACAGTTGACCTCGGCTGTGTGAGCATCTACTGAGTGACTCGGCTTGGACGTGGCATTAGATCTTGTGTCCCAGCTGTGGCAGTGAAGGGTTTGGGGAAGGGTTGGGGGCAGGAAGGAGAGACGGAAAGCAAATAAACTTAAGTTTTTATAGGAAGTTCTTTTTCACTACAGCTTTTATTACTAAACTGAACTCTGAAGTTACAGCTTTCATTCCAAAACCTTCAGTATTTTGTGTCTGTTGTACATGAACAACTTGCAGCATGAAGCTGACATACATATTAGTTACATCTTCTTTCAAGTCATGTGAACACATTAAATGTCATGTAGATTTCAGTGAATCTGCACCATCACTGTAGCTGAGTGCCATAAAGAGCTACATGAAATCGCTCCAAAATTCAGACCTTTTTTTAATCCGAGTGCTGTAGACTAGGTCCAGTGGTAGTGATGCTGCTTTGGTTTTACCTTTTTTTCTTTTATATATTCTCTGTATTCCTTACACACACATTTGTAGCCTATTGTATTAGTGGTTAGTTTTCCTAGTAGTTTTCCATGCCCCTTCCCTAGGCAGAAAGACAAAACATATTCCAAGGGCCCCTATCCTATCTTGGTTCTCCCTGGCTACCAAGGTTGAAAACAGTTAATGGAGACACATTTTCATAAACAATTAGTTTTCCTAGTAGTTTTCCATGCCCCTTCCCTAGGCAGAAAGACAAAACATATTCCAAGGGCCCCTATCCTATCTTGGTTCTCCCTGGCTACCAAGGTTGAAAACAGTTAATGGAGACACATTTTCATAAACAAAGTACAGCCAGTACCAAGGGAGAAGACATTTGACCTGGGGGATAATTGCATCAGCACTTGTTCTCCTAATTGGTGGTTTTTAGTAAATTACCATAATTGACAAACTTTTGAAACTGTATGCACCCCGTGGGGGGTGGGCTTTTGTGGACATTCTTCCATAACTGCCCTGGAAGCCTTCAATAAAGATCCATTTTTATATTACCTCCCATACTAAGATTATCTCAAAAGTGTGTTTTATTTCATTTCGAGGTTGAAAAAAAGGCATCAGCAGGACACAGCAGGCCCTACCCAAAAATCTTCTAACTTACATCATAAGCTTCTGATCATCTGCCACAGATCCAAACAGAGACTCATGGAGCAGGTGCCATGCCACGTCTTCCACTACTGCAGAGTGCCCAGTAAAGATGGCTTTTGCATCAACAATCTTGTCCTCTTTGGGTCCAGCATTTACATCCCATAAACACACCGTCTGTAAATAAGCCACATTCTATTGAAATGCAGACTCTGATTGTATTATCTTTCAAATAAATAATCAATCACACTCTACATATAAAGAGATGACACTCCTGAAGCAGTTCTTTGCTTTTGAAAAAGAACACTTATTATGCCATAAATGAGAGGTAAGTTATCAATCAGCCTTTTGCAAGTTCAAGGCCCATGGATTATTTAGAAGGTCACAAAAGCAATTTACACTTTTAAAGTTCACAAAGAAATTTATAAGCTATTAGTTACTGATCTTTGAGACTCTTAACTAATTTATGGTCTTGACCCAATCCAGTTTAAAGGGTTTTTTCCAGCAGACAACTATAAAAACATTCTGTTCTTACATCAAGAACCTTAAAAAGAACTTGTGGTTGATAACAGCCTAAAGCCAACTGACAGCCTTTAGAAATGTAATTACAATATGTGAGAGCTTCCCCACTTAACAATACACAGCTGCACCAGGACAGATTTTCTCCAATTTTCTACTACAGCATAAATTAGGAGTTGGGCTTTTTTCACAGGGGAAAAGATGTGGTTTTTACATGATCATCTGATGCACTGAGAAGATGTCCACTCAAATTTGAGTTCCATGATAAGCCATAGCCTTCCTTCTGGTGTCCTCTTAATCTAAGGTCAGGATTACACTCTCCATTTGGGTCTGAAAGAAAGAAAATTCCTTTCATTTAGCATGTCCTTGCACATCAATCCACAGAAGCATCATTATCACCCAAGAACTTTGTTTCTGTTGAAATAATTATATTTCATACATTAACCTCTTCAGAGGGCGCTGCTTCTACCAAGATTCTTTTATGAAAGTGAGCATAACCAGGAGGTTAGAAGTCACCAAAGATATGGGCGTCCTCCTTTGGGTCCCAGAGCCCAGCAACTCTCTCCCAATCACAGTTAAACACGAGTTTACCCTTTTTTGACAAGCACTTTGCTTAGACCCAAGGAGTCTGACCCACCTGGTTTTGAAGGATGTTTAGTGTAGTCAAACACCAGCACATCAGCAGAGGGTGTTTTTGTCGCAATGATGCAGGGATTCTGTGGCATGTAACGGGCACGGTTCACTTCACCCTCGTGGTTAATTTTAATCTCCATCTCAATTTTGCCAGTCACGGATCCAAAGCCACCAAATTCTACAGTTGTCAGGAAAATGTCAGTTTATCCCATCCATTATTTTAGACTACTGAAACAGCATTTCACAGCATCTTCCCTACTCTAAGAAACAGAGGTAGCACCTTATTAAACACAAGCAAAGACTAGGAAAGAGTCATACCATGTAACACAATACGATTAACATTTCTGATGTTTAGAATCCTCTTTCAGAGCTTTATTATTTATTTGAGGTAGATGTGTACCAGTTTTCACCACAACTGAGAGCTGGTAGAAATTCTAGTAGGGATTGCATATGAATATATCGAAAATATAACTAAGCTCTTCTGAAACAAAAAGTTTCTTCTTTTTAGTTGTCTAGAATTAGTCTGGACTGGTTGTCCACTTTTGTATTTAACAGAAAGTTAGAATATCATTATCAGAACAACTGAAAGCAGTAATGATACTGCTCAAACGGAACCTAAGAATGCTGCATACCCACCTCCTTTCTCACTGTCAGACTTCAAAGCATCAAACTGATCATTGTTGGGAATCTGGACTCTGGCAACAACCAGGTGGTTCTGCTCATCAGATGTGTGTGTTCCCAAAATCAGCCAGTGCAGAGCATAATCCTTTCCTTCTGGCCTGTTTAGAATAATAAATGTTGGAATAAAATTATGTGCTCAGTTCCAGAAGTTCCATAGCTTGCATCAATAACCCTGAAGATGCAAATCTCTTCAGGGAGGTAGAAAAGAGACACTCCCTAAGAGATCCACCCCTTTGCTGCAAAGACTTGTGTAATAAAGCAAACTGGACTCTGCCATGAGCAAACCAAAGACACAACCAGCAAGGCTCAAATGACAATACAAGGCAGTAAACATTGCCACTGTGGCTTGAAAGGGACAGATACAGTTTGCACAGCAGTTAAAGGAGACACCAATACCTATTTGGTCTAATTTCCCTAGAGTCTCACAGTATTGATTTAGGAAACAATCAATACTCCTTTCCATAAAACATAAATCCTGAGGAGACAAGTGGTAACCTATTTTAGTTACTTCTCTTAGGAGCTTTTACCGGTTATCTGAACTAGAATCAAATTTCTCTTCTGTTGAATGCAACATTTAGTTAAAAGTGAAGAGCTGGATGGATGGTGCCATTTATCTCTGAAAGGACAAATTTGAGCAGTAAAAACCAAGCAACCTCTACATTCTTGAATGCAACAAACTAATTATGTTTCCTGAATCCAAGCAATCCAGAATCATTTGGGTAATCATAAACTACCACAGGTATTACTACACCACTTCCAAATGGGGGGGGGGGAACCAAAACCAAACAAGAAACACAATGCACATGCACTTACTTGCATCAGGAACAGGTGTCCCATCATGTCAGATGCCATACAAAGAGGCAGTCCTTGCCTTAAATGGCTTACATATTTTGACACTGGATAATTGAAAATACCAGGTTTTAAACTGAATATTAAGTCAATCTGCAAAATACGAGGCAAGCAGAAGTGTGCCTCATAAGGGCTCCACACCCTCAAATCCCCGCTGCATTTTCTCCATGCCATGACTATTTAGCTCACATCTCTCAACATCATCCCCAAACGTTCTGGTACACCAAATGAAGTGATCACCTAACCAACATGTAAAACATCCCATATGTGAAGTGGAACTTGACAGAAGAAAGAGACCAACCTCTGATAACTGCATGAAGCTTACACACAAGGTATTTTAAAATCTACCAAAATCCATGTTACACCAATCCTTGCCTACTACCTCAGTGGAGCCCTGACTTGTTACTGCAACAATTTAAGTTCTGTAGTAGTTGGCACATGAACAGATTCTATCGCCATCATCATGGTTCTTTAAGAAATTAAACTGAGCCCACAGTTTTTTCCGGGGGATGTGGAAGAATGGGAAATTTAAACATGTGAATTCAACAATAAACCAGGGACAAAACCAGGATGCAAAGAACCAGTTTTAGAATATTCTCTTACGTAAGTCCAGAATTAAAAGACATCAAGCTTATACTATACTATAGATACTACAGCTTGGATGGAACAGTATATATAGTGCACATGAGGAAAATCAGTCTTTAAGAATGTGGTAATTTAGTAGATAGATTTCTCAATCAGAATTAAGTATAGATGAGCACTAGATCTCTTATTTAGTAATAAACTGAGAAAGATTTCTGTGTTTACACCTCACAACACCTTCTGCTAGGCTAATCTAGACTTCGTTGAAGTATCAACTTGTGACCTTTTTCCTGTAAGCAAAATAAAGAGCTACAAGATAACGAGAGAAAAGAAGTCTAATCCAAATTGCTCTCGTCTTGCATGGTTTTTATCCTCAAGGTACTCGGCACACACGGTTAACAGGAAAGGAGCCGAGCGCCTCCCCTTCCCGTCCTGTCTTCCCGTCTCTCACCTGCTCACATCAGGCAGCCACTGCACCGTGAGGCTGGGCCACTCCAGGGCGTGTGTCATCACCAGGTCGTACAAGAAGGGGGTGTTTTTCTTCCAGATCTTGTACTCCTCGCTGATGACACGCTCCTCCACCGCGTCCTCCAGCACTGCAGGAAGGGAAGGGATGAACCGAGGGTGGAGGGGGTGAAGGGGGCCGGAGCCCCGGCCGGGGCCGGGACAGGAGCGGGGGTCCCGCGGGGTCCTCGGGGGCAGCTGGAGGGACGAAAACTGCAGCCGGCCATCCCCGCTCCCACCTCCCGCGGAAGCTCCTCGGGGAGGAATCCCGGAGCGCCCCAGCTCCGTTCCGCCATCTCCGGGCACACGC
>VXBC01000328.1:776947-795036 GCA_013399945.1 Ploceus nigricollis
CCGCGGCCGGGTGGAGGCGCAGGCGGGGCCGCGGCCGGGGGAAGGCGCAGGCGGCCGCGCTGCGCTGTGGCCGCGAGGTGGGGCTGTAGGTAAAGCAGCGCCACCGAGGACACCTCTATTAAGTATGTCTTACCTAACGAGCCCTAAATCACATTAAAAACGTGGGTATTGATCTCCCTTCGCAACTAGAAATGATAGAATTATTGAATCGTAGACTGGTTTGCGTTGGAAGGGACCTTAAAGATCAGCTCATTCCAACTACCCTGTTGGGCAGGGATGCCCTCCACTAGACCAGGTAAGTAAATCTGTAAGTAAGAATGGTTACAGTGGCCACAGCTGAATAGTTACTGTTTTTTCAGCAATGGTGCTGGATATTGCTTAATTTTCTAGAAGAAATGTATGTTTTAACTATTTTTATAGTTGCAGTTTTGGCATGGAAGGCACTGAACTGCATTACTGAAGTGTCAGACACACAGGATCAGTCAGTGTTACCAGAGTTTTAAATTCTGTCACTTTCTAATGGGATCAGTGGTGGTGTCTCATACCCTGGCAAGTGGCATGGCTTTGTTTAAGCAGCCATGTACAAATCGAACATATGGCCCTGCCACCATCCAAATCAAACATACAGCCTTGCCACCATGCCTGCCCTGCCTTGCTGATCTCTCCTTTTAGCTATCAGTAGACAAAAGATTGTTTAAGGCCAGCTGGATGGAGCTCTGAGCAACCTGGTCTAGTGGAAGGTCTCCCTGCCCTGGTCAGGGGCATTGTAACTATATGATCTTTAAGATCCCTTCCAACTAAAACCATTCTATGATTCTATGATTTAATTTAACTGCTTTCAATTCAGCTTAAATGAACAGTGCTTGCCTTAACCAGGGTAGATCTTTCTGGCAACTAATAACACTTTCCAGAAAAATAATGGAAATAGAGGCGGTTAAGAATGAGGTTAGATTCTCCCAAATGCCCTTAAAGATTCAAAGGAACTTTTTGTCTCCAAATAGCATGTGTTTTCTTGCCATGTTGTAAATTACAGTCTTAAGATGAATCCTTGCTTCAGTGTTAAACTCACAGAGATTAATCCTGTATCACTAAGGCTTATATGCCTGGAGTCCCAGAAGGGAAAGAAATCAACTCTGAAGTGGAGCTCTCTGTGCTCAGCTATAGATGGTGGCAGGAGAGAGAGGGAAACAGACAAATAATAGCTGGCATTTCATTTTAATTTCCCCTCTGTGAGAACACTCTTCATGGACTAAGCCTTCTAGGGTCTGGACACCAGTTTTTCAAACAAGGAATCCAGTTCTGGAACATGTTTATGTCTAGCAAAAGCAGGAGACTCCGAGGCTCTTAACAAGCAGCCAAAGGTTGCAGCATGGGAATCAGGGAATTGAGGAAGGCAGCCAGCTCCTCCAACTGGAAGCTTTCCCTAATAAACCATTGCTTTTCTGACCAGAGTGTTAAAAACCAGAAATCTTTTGGTGAAGTTAAATAAGTATATATTACTCTTCACCTTAACCCACACAGATTGGAATTATACCTGTGCATGGCTTATTTAAAATGAGAGTCCTGTTGAATTGCACGGAAGCTGTACAGCAGTCAGCTCCATAGGAATGCACGAGTTAACACAGACACAGGGCCTTGTCCTGCCAGATGTGGCACCAGCTTCCCTTTGGCACTGCTTACTCGATGCTTTGGTGTTTGCTGCCAAGAATGTGTCTACTCCTACGAAGTCCTGAGGCCTTCCTAAAACGTTTTCAGAGTAAAGACTGAACCTTTCAGAGCCTGTGTGTTGTTACAGAGCATTGATCTCTTAAACTTCAGATAATGGATAACGGAAATCTCTGTCAGGCTTCCTGGCTTTAAGTGAACCTCTGTTAGCTCTCCCAGAAGGGTGATTACGTGGCCCCTTGAAAGATGAAGCATGTATAAGCATTTGGCTGTGATGCTCTTTCTGATTTTGCTGTAAACAGCAGTATTTGTGGCCACAACTTACCTGGAGTATGATAGGGAAAATGTGAATTGCTTTTGAAAAATGATGGACAAAATTGTTCTTCAATGATGTCACGTAGGGCTTGGCTGAACTATAAGTGAAGAATTGCTCCCCAGCCCTCCACAATTTTTTGCTGACTCTCTTTAGGATCTGGAAATCAAGTTGGATTGTAATAGGTTCCAGAACTAGTACTAGCTTTGGTGAAAAAAAACCTGTTACATCTAGATGTCAAAATGGTTGGTAAGTGACCAGCACAGTTCTCTTAACAATTACACTTGAACACAAAGACATTTTCTCTTCATTTAAATCTGTGCACCAAAAATCCTGTTATTAAGTGCTCTTCTCCCATTGAGATTTATCATGGAAGAGACAATTTATAACACTACATCTATCAAAGACAGCACATCATCAACTCTTATGTTGGTTATTTGCAATTCATTGGCGTGGTCATATCTGTGGCCACACTTCTAAAACATATCCTTTGATTCCCACACTTTGTAAGGAAAGCAATTACACAAGGCTGTTGTTCATCATTTGCAGTATGTGTAAAATGCGCCATAAATTAGTTCTGAAGTGAAAGAGTGACAAATCATAAGTTTTATTTTTATTAAGCTATACTTCTTTCAAACCTAAGCATCAAATACTGCATCTTCATCTCAGTAAAAAAAAAAAACGTCTCCTGCATCCTCAATTGTATGTGCTGCACCGTGCTTCAAATTGCAGATATATTTATGAATAATTATATGCACTTGTTAATTTTAGCTTGAAGACATGTATGCTGATATATTATTCTGCAAAGAATTAGCTGGTTTGCTGTTGCTTCTGTCTCATACATTATGCAGAAGTGATGGATGTTCTTTGCATAACTCAGCAAGTAGGTGTAGGTATTACTGTGAATGACCATCTCAGTCAGAAAATTGTGTAGAGTAAAACAAGTTTGCACAAAAACTCAAAATTACCCATTGGAAAAGTAAAATAGCAACCTCAACAGTTATGCTCTAACATATTTGCTGTCATTGCATAGCCCTAGTAGCCTGTTTGGAATAATGCATAATTTTCTTAAAACATGTAGATAAGAAAAGCACACTTCATTTTAATTCACTCAGAATTTCTTGAAATGTGACCATGTTTATTTTCCCCACTGGTAATCCAGTATTTCTTTTTATTTACCCTGCAGTTATAATCTCCCCAGTATCAATCACACCTAGCCAATGTCCTGCTGTCACAAAAGATCTTGAGCTGTAGCCGTGCCTTGGACATGTTCTCTGTGACATGTAGGTTGGGATTTGTCTAATGACAGCACGTCTCCAACAGTTCACTTCTAAATAGCCGTGACTGTGTTTTATCCTGATGTGCAACATCTGTGTGCTGCACAGCCATGTGCAATTGGCAGCTCTTGCTTTGCACTGAAGAAAGAGCATTTATGGGAATGTCAGTACTTAGGGGAAGGCATGACTCACTGGGATTATATCCAGCATTGTAGACAAATACTCCTCTTGCACCTTCTAGGTGGCATTGCTCCCACCACTGGGATGCTGTAGTGGGAACTCATGAGCTGCAGGGTTTGGGTAACTAGCACTGTTTGTCACACTTTCAGCTGACTGCTGTAGATTGTATTGAATTTCAAGCTGCAAATGAGAGGAAATCCTATAGCAGTCTTGTGGATTCTTTCAGTATTCAGGAATATAGAGTGTTTTACCTTTGAAGTGGAATATGTTTATTCTGGAAGGTACAAACCAAGCTTGTTCTCATATAACAAGTCCCTCCTTCACCTCCCAAAGTAGCACTGCACTGAGCTAAGACTAATCCACCCCTGCTAAACACTTTTTTTGTTGCTTGCATGGACATGGCAATATTCCCTCAACAACTGGGCTTGCTGGGCTATTTTTGTGCTCTGTGACATTTATTTAGCATTTTCTATGGTTTTTTTAATAATTCCATGTAGAATAGCAGGTCGATTATTTGAGAAATAGATATCAATGTTTATATAACTGGCTTGGTACACATATTAATTTTACACAGAGTACTAAAACTGGTTGAATTACAGAAGAGCAGGGAAATAGTAGTTTTTAACATGTCATCTTATGAAACAGTGCTGCAGTATGTGCTGTCTTGCATGCTTTATATTTCCAATATCTGTTTTCATTGTATAGTCTGCTGTAGCTCTACAGCCTCTGTCCTGGAGAGGTTATTGCCCATATGTGGAGTTGCAGACCTGTAGAGATATTAAAAGAAATGGCAGAGAATATTTTGCTCAGCAGATAATACTCTGGCTTTTTGATAGATGTAGCAGATATGCAAATTTTTACAACAAACAACCTATTTTCCTAGAAGTACAAATGCTTAAATTAATGCCAACAGGGAGATTTTCAATAAAATGGAAGGAGAATTCTGACTTCTGAAGCTTCCAGCACTTGGCTTGATGGAGTTCCTTGTTGCTTGTTGCCTTGACCTCCCTCTTTATGATCTTGGAGGAACTTGGGGAGCACGAATTGGGCAGTTCCAAGTTTGTGTCTGGGTCACAGGAATCAGAGGAGACTGTAATCCAGACACTGCTGTTTTCAGTTATATGGAAAGGAGTCGAGGCAAACTGCTGTTCTCAATGATGTGCCAAAGCACAGGAAAGTCTCAGCCTTTCATGCCAAAGAAGGTGAAAGGGAGTTGTTTATTATAATCCATTTCCTCTTCAAGTTCCACTCTAGGGCTTAAAAGCCTCTGCAAGTATTCAGTGAAGGAAAGTGATCTCCGCTCTTGCCTTCTAATCTTCGGGAATGTCTCTCCCCACCTGAGCTGCCTGGCCTTCTTTTTCAGAGACTTCTCTGAGGTCACCATATGGTTTTCTCTCTGTATTCTTAACTCTTACTCTTTTGAGATTTGAAGCAATTAATAACAGCATTATCTTCAAGGTTTGGGATATCTCAGAGGTGAATCCACTGAGACAGGAGCCATGCCAAGCTGTTTCAGCTCACTGATCCTGTTTTTGTGGTAGTGAAGGTTTTTGTTTATGCTGTTTGATTTACTCAGTCATTATGGCAGAACACCCTCACATGCAGTCTTTACAAGCTCCAGAGATCTTGATTTTTGTATTGTCTTCTTTCCAAGGGTTTGAAATACCAAGAACCACAGTCCTGCACAGAGTGTGCATTAATGGACAGGTGTCATGTCAGACATCGGTGCAGCTTTTTACTTTGGGAGGTGGAGGCTGGGGCCAGAGGAACTATGGATTCACAGCGTGGGCATCACGTAAGGGAAGAAGGAACAGGCAGACAGATCTGCTGAGACCAGGCTGGTGCCCATTTACATTTCTGCAGTCAGTTCTAAAATTGGTGGGTACCCAAGCAAATAAACTTTGCTGTTGTTTCTGCTGGTTGCTCCCGGTGGTGACTCGGCTGAAGTGGTATAGCCACATGTTCAGAAATGAGAGAAACAGGGACAGTGGCACGGCCCTCTTGTGCCAGTACTTAACACATTCTTATATTCCCAGTGCACCAGTTCAATGCTGCTAATGCCATTTTGCTAAACATTTCAGAGGATATTTTTATGAACAGTTTAAGCCAGTGTAAGACCATAATAATATTAGCTGGTCTCCCCTCTTGCTCCCACTCTTCTGCTCTGCCCAGTGCTAACATTCATGAGGTCAGTGGGGAGCTGAATCAGATCCCCAGGGTAGCTGACTTTTGGTATTTTTGCAGAGTTGATTTTCAGACAGATGATCAGGCCGAGCATACTAATTTCATGTCTTCCTGGTTTTAAACCTAGCACCAAGGGGGAGGACATGGCCATGGGCAAGAGCAGGGATGACTCATTCAGGTTCTGGTTTCAGATTAGTTTGCACCAGTTGTGAGACTGCACCATGGGCCATGGCGAGTCAGTAATTGTAGCGCTCTACTGCTGGTTCACTGCCAAGTCTGGAGTGTTCAGTTCTGTGAACCACCCAGCTAGGAGTATTGTCTCTGTGCCACTTGTCTGTCTTCTGCAGATGTAGAACCTGAGAAAGAAGGTGAAAACTCCATTCACATACTTTCATTTGCTGACAATGGGAGGAAAGCTTTAAAATTCCTACTTAGTTAACTGGTATAAGCAGGATATATAATTAGGACTTCAGTGGGAGACAACTGAGCTAAATACAAGTACAGGAACTCACATTGTCATGGGACACCATCGAGACCTTATTTGACATGCATTTAAAATATTCTTCAAAGAGTTTTTTTTAAAGGAAAAGGGTTTATCAAAATTGCTGCTTTGCTGAGAGGCAGCACAACTGGATCAAATTAAATAAAACCTGAATTTTAAAGCATCTTGTGATTTGAGATACTGCAGAGAGCCTCTTTAAAAGGTATCTGAGACTAAGCATCCATCAACCAAGGAAATCCCTAGCACCAGAGGCTTTAGAAAAATCTACTTTTTCATATTTGAACTATTACTCCATACAGATGGAAATCTAATGTAAACAGGGCCTAAGCAACTTGGCCAAAGTAATTTAGGAAATCAGAACTTCTGACGGCTAATACTAGCTCAGGTTTCTAGCCCCATTCCCAGAATGCTAACATTTAGCTTTGTTGTTTTGTTTTTCCGTGATTCTCTGCTGTGAGGTGCAGTGGGGGAAGAGTAGAGCAATGATAACTGTTAACATAACACCTCTGCCCTGTTTCTTAGGATGGACCTGTTTTTTGCTGAAGCTTAGGGAGACGAGTATAGATTACATGATAACATATTTCTATGTGAAAAGTAATTTTTGGCTCTTTCTTACTTTAAGAAGAAAGGTTATTTTCTTACTTTAAGAACCATTGCACATGGGAGGTTAAGGAGGGCGTGAATAACCTCGTTTTTTGTTTGGAGGAGTGACGCAGATGCAGTAGGTTGGATGTCAGAATGGCTCTGTTATTAGTAATGTGCTACTGTAACATCTCCATGCCACAGGCACAGGGTAGCACCTCATTCTGTCAGCCCTCTGCAGACACTGGAGGGAGATGCCAGTCATTGACCTGAAGATCAGTCCTTCTCCTGGATTCTGAGAACAAGACAGTTGGATACAGGAAGACAGAGCAGTGCAAGGTGGCAATTATTGGTGAGCAAAGTAAGCAGTTCTCATGGTTGCAACGTCCCTGGCAGCAAAGAAAATATACATTGAGAATTGAAATTTGTATTTGAAAGAGACACAGTGTGGCTTTGTGAATACTTATGGAAGAGCTGTGTCTGGATGAAACAAGCAAGTAAGAAAAAGAGATAGATAACTTTTCAGATAAAACCAGGTTGGGTTTTTTTTTTGTTTTTAATTTGGTTACCTCTCAAAGGAGTTGTTTCAGAACCCTGACTGCAAGTCTTGTGGGGTTAACATTAACATTTTAGTTTGGACCAGGAGTGAACTTTGAAGCAAATCTTGTGATTGTCCCTACTTAGTGCACTTTGATTTACACTTCAGACTGTTCACAGAGCACTGGTCACTGAATCCTTCTTGAGAGAAACTAAATCAGAAATATGTTCCATCTGCCAATGAGGGGGTCAGATGTACAGAACCAGACAAAAGAAAATCTAAAATTATTAACACCCCCATAAAATATATTTAGCATGGAGTCAAGGTCCTCAAAAACAATTGTTTTACTCTACAGATCCACTTTCATTCATGGTACTATTTGCTAGTGTTAGACATAAAGTACTTTGTTTCTTTGATGTTTTTTGTTGAAAGGAGTATAGCTTTTTGGTAGACTTTCAAGTGCTCTTTGCTTATATTTCTTAAACATGTTGGTATCTGATCATCTGTAATGCCTCAGAGGCATTTGCTTAGGTAGCATTATGTGCTCTGTTTAGTATTTGCAGTGAAATTGCACCAATTTCAGAACAAAGTTTCTGGATTCACAGTAAGCATCTTGTAAGCTAAAATGATGTACCAAAGGTAAATCTCAAATGCCTACTCAGCATTTTGGCAGTGACACACATGGAAACACACAGTTAAAGATAGTGAAAGTCAGAAATTCCGTCTCAGGGGATTTTGCCTTGAAATGTGAGAGTTTTAAAAAATATGTTACAGGTTTTAACAGAACATTTGGAAACACTTTTCCCTCTTTTCCATGTGTGGCCATGGAGTCATTCATCAGTCTCTTCTCTCCACTTACTTGGCTCAGCAGTAGAAATATCTAGGGGCAGTATACTGTTGATCTTGTATGTGTTTTATTAAGGCCTAGCATGCTTTCAGATCCCACAGAAGAGTTCAGAAGAGAAATATTCTAGTAACATGTGGAACACAAGAAATTGAAGTGGGCTGAAATGTGGAAACGCTCCCTGGTCTCCATACACTTAGAGAAAGGGAAGGGAAGAATTTACTGCAAGTTGTTAAGGGGTAATGTAGCACATTCTCACAATCAACCATAGGGAAAAGGAGGGCCCCAGGGAAGTGAAACCTAGTTCTTCCCTCAGACTTTTCTTTGGATTGGTAGAGCTACCCACAGCCTCTCCTGTAGAGAGGCATTTGTGTCTCTTAAGGCTTAAGTATGTAGGAGATGGTGGTCACAGAAGAAACCCAGTTTCATTGGGACTGAACTGCTACAAGAATTAAGGATAATAAATTTCCCCCCCTTTCACCACAAATCACAGGCACAGTTATTTAACAAAGCTTTTGTAATACAATAAAAATAAGTAGCAATATGGGCATTTAGTAGCAAGGGGAAAAAAAAGTAATGCCAAAATTGAAAGCACAGAACCCACCTCCTAAGAAGGGATAAAAGAATACTAAACCCCATGTTACGAGAGTCAGGTAACACTTGTAATTCATTCTCAAAACTCAAAAGTGTGCCATGAAGACAATAAAGCTATTTTAATATAATAGAATCCTTGAAATACATTGCATTTAAGTAGCATTTTTTCTAAGTAACTGATAATGGCATTTATGTGTTGTTCACATTTATGTGTTGCTCACGTATGCAAAATCAAGTCTGTGTAAAGACCTGTTCTAAGTGGGGTAGGACAGCATGTAATAATGTGCCATGATGCCTGTTTTTTTTCCAGACATCAACTTGCCCTTCTGTTTTTTCTAGGATAACAGCAGCTTACAGGAAGCCTGAAGAGGTGCCAAAGTACCTACTGTCTCAGAGGAAACTGAGAAATCAGCTGCTGCCACTGAAATCTTGCAAGTGTTGGGCAACAGAGCTTGTTTGGGAGTTGGTGCCATGCAGGAGGTCAAAGTTTTATTCAGGATTTTCATTTATTTGTGTTTAGAATGCAGCAGGACCTTGATAATGCCTACTAAGTGATCTTTCAGCATAAGACACAGACTACTAATGGGTCTTTGACCCTTTCTGCTAACAGGATCACGTTTGATCACTTCAGAAATTCTTACTAGCAGAGAGAACTTGTGTTAAAAGAGGACAAAAACCAAACCTTTTTTGGCGCAGGTGTTGCTGCCTAGCAAAGAGAAAAGCAAAATAAGAGACTCCATGAAAATTAATGAATATACTGCATAGCAACTAACATTTGGCTTATTGCATAGAGTAATGCTGAAATACACAGAGGGCTTACAGCATTCTGCAAACTAATTTTCTCATGGAAAACTGAGGGCTAGAAGCACCATATATCTGTGCCATCAGCTGGGTGAAGCCATGTCTAACTAAGCTTTACACCAGCAAGTGCTGTGGAGTTCTGTGCAAGTGGGCTATTGGCTATATTTCTAGACTTTTTTTGAAGACAGGAAATATCTGGGTTTGTGTGCATGTGCACATTGCTTTCCACCAAAATTGTCCTTTTCTCCCCAAAACAAAGCAGATATGGAAAGAACAAGCAAAGGAATTGGAAAAAACACATCTCTCATAACTAAAACATGCTGTTTCTTGTGATGTCCTGTTTGTTTTCTGAAGGGTGAACTGTGAGATAATTTCTGGGCCATTTTGCTCTACACAGCTGTATGATAATAGCATCTGCACTGACCACACCATTTCAGGATATTGATTTGCCAGAGTTTAACAGAGTTACCAGAGCCAGCTCTTTCTCTGCATAAGCAATCATGCCATATATTTCCACCCAAACTTGCCTGATTTCACTTTCAAAACCATTAACTATGTTTGACTTGCTGTATATATTGGAGAACTCCATTTGCCCACAATTACCCAAACCAGAAATTTCTCAAGGAAGTGTTGTGAGAACAGAATCAGAATTTCTGATCCATTCAGCTCAAGACAAGAGCAAGTCCCCAGCAAAGTATTACACAACTGGAGATACATAGTCCTTATAGGTTGTTAGTGGAACAAAAGACAGTGCAACACAGTAGGCAGGCAGAACGTGATTTTAATTTACAATTCCCTAAGTAAGTTGATTTTACCCACTCACACTCTCATGCCCACATACTTATAGCACTAAGACATGTGCATCCCTGACCAGTTTTTCCAGGATCACCTGTATGCTATGGAAGGCAGCAGCAAATAGCTTTCAGGTCCTCACTACATCTCTTGGGTTCCTCTCTATGGGTGACAACAAATGGGTTTGGACAGGTTTTTAAACTTTCTAGGCATCACCTGTTATTATGGGACAATATTTTTGCTGAACAACCTTGTTTATTTTATCCTCTATAAATATTCAATAAGATTGTTCTGTTTGCTTCTTCATTTCACATATCTTTATGACTATGCTCTGTCTCAATGCTGAGATACCAGGGAGGGGAATGGCTCTTCCACTGTGCTGCGGCTTTGCGGCTTTGCTCCGTTGTTTCTTCCAGTGCTGTTGTGGATTTCCACCCAGACCAATTCCAGTATTTCTGTTACCTAGCTTTATACACTGTAAAGGCAAAAAAAGCTTTTCCCCCTTTTGCTGTAAAGAAACTTGTAATGCATCTGAGCATACTTGGCTGAGGATCCAAGGCTATGGCCCCAGAAAACTTTGAGCTGCATGCCAGATTTGCTCTCAAGTGCATTACCTCAAGGGACATCATTTGACTGTAACTAATTATCACTCTGCAGTGAAGTCAACTGAACATCTTTTTACATGCCTGGATACCTGCCTTTGACCCAAGGCTGCTACTCCTGCTTTCTAACCAGTTTTCCCCCTAATATCCCAAAGAAAAAGGTGGGTGAATATCTCACAGCTTATATGAAAATACAAAGCTTATATGAAGAAATTATACTTTTTATTGTCAAAACTGAAACTCCCCCTCCCCTCAAACCAAGCATTCAAACTCAATTCTTTCAGCAGGTCACTCAGGGTACAGAAACATTTTAATGATGACTAATGTAAGCCTTGCAAATACATATTTCAAGCTGTTTCTTCTTGCTGCATATATTCAGGGGTGCAGATGTGCTGTGTCAGGTCAGCTGCAGAATAAAATGGAATCTTTCATACATTTTCCCAAGTTCTCTATTTTTAGTGCACATGAAGACATTTTGGTAAAGACCTTTTAAAATCTATACTTCATTATTTTCTCCTAAGATTAGGCACACTAGAGTTTGACACTTTTTCAGTTATTACAGGTTATTGACCATTTCAAACTGACATTCACTGTCTCTGAAAATAAAGAGTATTCAGTTCAAATTGCAATAAATTTTAGTCACAAGACAGGAATTGCCAATATAAGAGATTTACCTCTGAAAGATAACCTGATGGAAAATGTTTTGTCATCTGGAATATGGGATTTGTTATCCTGGCTTGAATCAGTCTAGTGGAGCTTGTCTCAACAAATGCATCTAGCCAAGTAATGAGGACTGTGGAGCCAAAGGGAGTAGTTTTTCTTTTATGATTCTTAGAAAGGTTTGGTTTATTTGATTAGATTTATTTAAGTGGCTTGCAAGCAATTAGTAGTCACTAAAATTACACAGCACTTAAAAAATGTTTGTGCAGTAACTAACTTGGTGATCAGCTGCAGAGTTTAACTCTGCATTTATTCCTTTTGGTTTTGCAAAATTGTAGCTTAGGTCTTGGAAACACATTCAGTGAAGAAATAGTTGCAACAATATAAATTGTTATTGACAAACTCTTTGTTGTTCTCCTGCCAGAGGTGAACACAACCACATTTTCAATGGTCTCCCTTTTGGAATCAGTAGAGCAAAATGATCCTTCAGCCCCTTTACTGTGAAATCTAGTAGTTCAGTAACAGAACCCAAATTACTGTGAGAGGCAGTTGATCCTGAGCTGCTAGATTTCATATGATATTGGCTTAGAATCATGTAAATGTTACTTGTAAGAGATTTGGAAAATGTTACTGGATCTGGGCAGTGAGGAGAGTAAGGATTGGCAGCATCTTAAATCACTGCAACTGTTTCTGAAATGAAAAAGCACACAAGCCTTGGAATTCTAATCTGCCATCACAGTAATTTCTGTACCACAGCTTTTTGTCATCCTTACAAACCCCTTGGAAATGGTAATAAGAGTGTTCAGAACAGAGACAATGCTCACTTACATCCGTTCCAGAAGTATGGCCATTAGTCACTCAGGAGATAGTTTACTGAAAAGTTTCTCTTTTCCACCATATGAAAAAGATGGAAATTTGATCTTTGCCTTGAAATGCAGCTTTCAAAATACTGAATTAGAAAGTCTGCATGAAGAATGAAAGGCTAGAAGTTCACTGATTCTAAAATTTAACAGGTGTTATGTTTGTGTCCCATAAATTGCCAGTTGTCCTTAATGAGAGGTAAAAGAATGTATAAAGTTCTCCCTAGTATTTAATAAATTGTAATTGCTAGCATGCTAGGGCTATGAAACATCTTCACAGAAATGCAGCTAGGAGCAGAAAAGGTACCAGACCAAAGAAGCTTTGAGGTTCAGTGAAAAAATGAGGTGCTCTGTTTCCCATTCAACACTGTTTATGCACAACATAAAAGCCACAGAAAACTGAGGAGGAAAACTCTGAAAAGATTAGCAGTTATCTTCCACTGTATTTTTAGCATGGGATCATAGCCAGACAGCATCACTCAGCAGCCTCCCATAGTGTTCCTTGGTTCAGCCAGACAATCTGAAAGTCCAAGGAATGACTTTGCACTTGTGCTTGTACCAAGCAAGCTGCAGGAGGCTTTCCATCCTTGCTTAGCACAGTCAGTGGTACTAAGAGCTGTATCTGTCAACAGCTTTGTACTGCTCTCAGTATCATGCCAGTTATCCTTGCTCCTGAGGTTTCTGCTGGCAGTACTGTCCATGCTAATGCTGCTAACAGCACTGCAGCTGAATCACTGTGAGCAAAATTCTTCACAGTGCACCAAACTCAGACTGACTCAAAATGGCAGTGATGCACTGCCATCAAAAAGTACCTGCAAGTAGGAAAGCTCTCATAAAAGCTGGTCAAAACCTTCCCAGTGGGATCAGCTCTACTTCTTGTATCTGGCTGGGGTAGACAGTAAATTTATTTTTTTAATACAGTGGTTTTGTCTAGAAGGCTGCATGCAGCTATTTGCAACATTCGCAAATACACACAGCTGAGGGTGGAAATGTGAAAAAAAATACTTAGTGGGTGATTTTTAGTGATGCTATAGTCAGAGTATTCACCTTTCCTTCACCAGCTGTGGGATCATGGTCAGGTCACAGATCTCATGTCATCTCTTCCCTAAGGCAAAGACAGAGGTATAACCTAAGTAGATGTACTGAAGATAGCTTGAGACTAACTAAAGAGACTATAGATGATAATACACATAGGTCAATAAAGGCTCCGAAGTCCATTTGAAAATTGAGGTCAACATTCAGTGTGCTGGCCACCCTGAGACGCTGTAGCATCTTTCTCCAAATAACCTGCCCATAAGTTCTCTTTGGAGTGTCTCTGCAGGCTGCAGTCACACACTGATTGCAGTATGGACACATCCTCAGTATTTTTAGTGGTCAAGCTCTTTACATAGGGGTGACTGGAAATCAGAAAGTATTTGTTAACATGAATTTTACATCCTCTGCCCAGGGGACTCTACTGACACAAGATTATTCTCAAATGATGTGTGGAAAAACAGTGTCTTTTCCTGCATTAGTATATTCATCTTTCCAGTGAGTAATACACTAACATGAATAAACATTTCTGTAGTAGTAGTTGTGCACACATGGAATCCCTCCGAAGAGCTACCCTGCAAATTCTCACTCTGTTTTACTCCAGCCTTGTTTGCAGGTTCCCTGGTTGGAAGGAGGTAGGTCACTGTTATTTCTACAGCAGCTCCCCAAAACATTTTAAATACCTTGATATGGCTTCCTCCACATATCTCCCTCTTGAGAGACTCTGACTGAAGGCCTGTGCCTCTTCGGTTAGTAATTCAGTATCTTTGCTGTAAGCTCCGTCCCAGCTTTTCTGTCAGTGCAATTTATTAAATGCAATGTTTACTACCTGATTAAGACATTCTCCTGCTCCCTCACACCCGCCAACAGTAATATTTACATGCTGTGTGAGCTTTAGGGGCTTGCTTGAAAGCTGAGATGTTACTGGATCTGAGCAGGCAGGTATTTGGGAGGAGACCTGCAGGCTCTAACCTTGCTTCAAATCCCTGCAGCCTTCTCTACCAGCAGAGAAAAACTCCATGCTTCCATCCACATCCTGTGCCAGCCAGAGCCAAATTGGCACTCCTGCTCTGCAGCAATTAACCAAAGTGGCATCTCTTATGATGCTGCCAGTGAGACAGCACAAGGATGTTAAGTGCCTGCAGCTTATGCTCTGTCTCGGGTGTGTGTGTGTGGGGAAGAATGCCAAGGATCTGGCTAGAGCCTAACAAAACCACGCTCCAGCAGGTGCTTGCAACCCACAGATAAGGTGCAGAATCACCCCAGGACGCTGGCCCAGTTCTGAGGGGAACCTCAGGCAGCCCTCAGGAACACTTAGGAAGGTGTCCAGCACCACCTCATACCAAAAAATGGTTAAAACACCTTGTATGCTGCAGTATGCAATTTTAGCCATATGTGTAAATAGGCATAATCTGTTCTTTTTCACTGGCCACAAGCATTTGTAATCTATATACCTGCTGAATTTTTTTACTTTGCATTATTTTCCAGAGTACTGAACTTAAGTGATCTTATATTGAAATTATTTAAAGGGTAATAAATAAAAGTTTAAAAAAATTATACTGACATTAAATTCCACCTTGCCATCAACCCCCATTCTGTGGGGTCTCAAATGGAAACAACATTGCCTTCCTCCCAAAGACCTCTTGCTGCCCTTGACAGGAGGCAATTTTATTTAATGAAGACACCCATACTTCAGTATAAAGGTGTCAAGTGAATTATTCATTAGCTCCTTTGTCTCCAAAGCATTCCAGCTGCTTCATCTCATTGTAAAATTGTAAAAGAAAATTAAAATTTTTTTGTGAAAGTGCAGCTGTTGCTTTGAAAAGCATCTGTTTACCAACTATTACTGGGAGGCAGTAACATCCTCAGCTTTTGCTGTTAAGTAGCAGAAGTAAAAGACCAACATAATTGGGCACACAGATAACACTGGAGATAAAGGAGCACAACTGATAACATCAGCACTGTGAGGAAATCAATATTCAGATATTTTCAGGTGCTTCATGTTTTGCAATTAATATCTTGAGCAGTATTGAAAAAAAAAGGAAGAAGCTGAGCTTTTTTTCCCCCTCTGTATTCCCTTTTCTCTTAGCATATGACTTTTCTTTACTGTGAGGAATTTTGTTACCAGCCAGCCCTGTCATTAGTGCAGTACGTTGATAGGGATCTTTGTTCGTGAGGAAACCAATACAGTCAGCATGGCCATACATAAACGCAACAGTCTGCATTTCATCTGATTTCAGAGCTGAGATCCACATGGGCTGATTCAATTACAGAGTAGAATTCCCTCCAGCAGCCATGGGCCTTATTCTTGCTTCATTGGCTACATAGTTACTTAAATTTGTACAGATGTGTAAAAGTGTTGCAAAAGAAAAGATATTTTTTTTTTCTTGGTGATATTTTAGTACCGTGGAAGTAGAAGCAAGCTGTATTATGAAATATGGCTAAAAAACCCCATACCCTTAGAAGTCAGACAAGACTGCATATATCTGTGCCTATGCATATTTGTACAAAGTAAGGCCGCATCTACCACACTGCAGATATTCTGGTAAATGCCATCACTGTTTAGCAAGTATGGCTGAAAATTAAGGAACTTATTTTACCTTTCTCTTTTCAGCCTCTGTGCCCATAAAAGGCTGAAAATAACATTGTGTAGGCTTCTTGCTTGTGATATTTCCTAATTGTGGGGCACTTTATTTCTTAAACTAATTTTTTTTTTGGTAAGGTGTTTTATCTAGAACAATCCTAATACAATGACATCTATCATCAGATATAATTTTCAGTTATCAAACCAAAGTAACATTTAAAAATATGATCATAATCTTAAAGGTTTGAACATAAAGATAAGAAAATATATATTCATAAAAAATTACTCTCTTCAGTGTGGTAGTAGATTTCAATTACTCTTAATTAATTCTGGTTCTGCTGAGATTGGTATCTGGTTTAATATAGCTGCCTTGCCAACTGCATGCTACTTTCTTCCTCCTGAGCATGAAGATTTTTCTCAGTATTCATTTAACAGATAATACAGGGTTTGGCTAAGAGCTGCTGTGGCAGCTACAGTGCTTTCTCTCCCTGTAGCATAGAATGCTGAATCTCACAGATGATCCAGAGAAGCTACAAGCAAGTGTTTTTGGAATTTGAGCAATACACATCTGGCCAGGACAGAACTTCAGGAAAGGCAAGAGGGATCAACAAGCTGATTCTTTTCCATCAGTAACCACTGAACTGCAGAAAGCAAGAAAAAAAACCCTGAAAGTTCTGCAAAGGAAGAAAATGTCAATAATGTTATGAGATTTCCATGCATTGGCTTGAGTGACTGCTGCAAATAAAACCTAATGCTGACATTGTCAAGCCTTCAGAAGAGAAGAACCTTTTTGACTAAAAAAATTGGTTGGTTTGGCTTGATTTTTTTTTTCTTTTTATGTTACAATTGCTGATAATTAAATTGCTTTCCATTTGCATATCTCTGATGAGTTTTCTCAGGATAAGATAAAATTGGATTTTTCTGAATCTACAGGATCAAAGATTACTAGAGCTGACATTAAAAAAATCCAGAAAGGAGAATTTGTCCTTCTTGCAGACTTCAGCATCTATAATATTTGTCACACGGTTTTGATTTGTAACTACTGCAAGCAGCAGACTCTCTGAACATCTGTTCACTGAATGTCCCAGAAGGACTGGTTTTCTATTGCGAATTTCAAGCATCTCTGATATTACCCTGCAATACCATAATATTTTCTCTCCTTGCTGAAATGTTTTTAATGTGGATATCTTAGAAGAAATATACTTGTCTGAAAGCTGATAATTGCCTATATGTTTTTTTTAATTACTACACATTTTTTAAATATTGAAGGATTTTGCAGAACTTATACCCAGTCATTCTGCTTAGCTATTCCTTTTAGCTTTCCCTTTTGTTTGTATTCAATTTTCTTTCCATGGCATTTCTTGTGACTGGGAAAGTTGTTTGACTTTTTAGATGATGACTTTTCATTTACGTGCCTGCTCAGGATGCACTGTTCCATGAAAGCCTCAACGGCAATTCACTAAAATAGAAAATCATACTGAGATCAGGCCTCATCTGGCATGGTCATTTATTATGAACCTATTACAGTGCTATCTATCTTACGGTAAATTTTTAGACCATTAACCAGCACATGCTTAATTTAGCAGCTATGTGCAGCCCTGTGTAAATTCAATATTCTTTCATGGATTTTAAAGGTAAGCACGTACAAAACGATCTTGCTCTCAGGGTACAGGATTACCTGACTGTGTTTAGGTACCAAGAGTTAGCACCAGAAACACTCAGTTATGTTACAAAGCACAGTAAAATTTCCCTCCCCCTGCTATTCCCCCCCATCCCATACTCTGGTTTTGACTATAGATATTCATACTTTATGAAATTATTCATATTGGTTTATTCCAATATTGCTAGTTAATAAATACAATACTGACAGTATAAATATAACATTGACAGCTACTCCTTTTTAGAAATAAGTAAACTCTTCTGTAACTATATAAGAACATACATTTCATAAAACTGTATCTTATTTGCCTTGAAAGACAAAAAAAAAAAACCCAAAAAACCCCCAAACCCCAAAACTTAGCAAAAAACCCCCCACAATCCTCCCACCAAAACACCAACCAACCAACCAAAAAAACAAAC
>VXBC01000328.1:795043-909894 GCA_013399945.1 Ploceus nigricollis
CCCCAAAAACCAAAACCAAAAAAACCCAAACCAGGGTATCTGAACAATTCTTACTCCTTCAAATTAACTACACGGCATGTTCATTAAATTATAACCAACACATTGGAAATATTCCTGCCTTAAAATAAGCACAGTTTTGGAGAAGGGAAGTCTTGCCAAATGTTTATTATTTAAGCTAAGTGCAAAGTACAACAGTGTTCTGAAATACAACTGTTCAAAAATGCTTGTCTGCTTGCTAGGAAGGAGGGTACATATTCACTACAAACCCAGGGATTCCAGGAGCAAGGGCTTTGCTTTTAAGCCATCCTAGTTTGAAATGCTTCACCTGTGGCTTCAGCAGATCCTTCTGAGGTTTCCACAAGGCTACAAGACATGGACACTTTTAATAGCTTGATATGTAAAAGCAAAACCACCAGACATCCGTGGAAGTTTTAATGTAGAATGGCAATCATTTGTAAAACCTTTTGTCTCTAGCTGTGCTTTCTCAGGACAGAACTCATCCTGAGTTTCACTGCAGTGTTCCTGCACCTGAACAGAAGGGATTGAAATGTTAAGAGCAGAATTGGAATGGTATTGTAGGAAATATTTGTAATCATCTAACTGACCAAGCACGAGAGAGTAGCTACACATCCTGTGGCCCAATTCCAATTGTTTTTCTAATATTAGGGCCAGGAGCAGTTGATGTACCACACCCAGAGTAGTAAACAGGAAAGGCTGCATCTATTGCTTTGTCCTGCAGCACTTCATGGCAAGGGGAGACACAGAATATGTCCAGGAGGATCCATGCAGGCAAGAGGAGACACAGGACATGTCCAGGCAGATCCATAGATCCATGCATACAAACCTGAGCTCTTCAGTGCTAATGCTCAGACAGGAGACAGGTTGAACCAGTGGAGAGAGCTTAAACTCTGCCTATGCAGAGATGTCTTTCTTTTTTTTCCTTTTTTTTCTTTTTCTTTTTTTTTTATATTTGGTCCCCTTCACCCTTTCAGAACATCTTGATGCCCAACAATCTCACAAGAAATTGCCTGTATCTCACAGGAGATTGCCTGTATCTCACAAGACTGCAGTATGCTTGGAAAATGTTTTCTTTTACTACTACTAAAGAATCTGCAGGGTCGCACAGCAAATGTAGCAAAGGTAGGAGCAATACCACACTTTTCTGAGTCTCACTGAGATACACTCCTCAATCACAAGACTAATTTATCTTTCTTGCACACACTTTTCTTCACGGTGATGAGATTTAATATCTCATCTCTGTACTGAATAATAATATGTCATCTGTCAACTGCCTGGAATTCTTACACTGAAAAAATGGTGACTGTTTATAAATGACAAAGCAAGTAGTACTCTAACAATATTTAGGTTTTGCCAATCAAATACTGGCAATAAGAACATATGTAACTAAAAATATATGATTTTTATAATAACTGACATGATATTGGCTCAATAGCACAAAAAGTATATATGCACAGATTAGCCTTTATTTCAGGCCTGATTCTATTCCTATTTTAAATTGTGGCTTTAGATACCTCAATATCAAATCTATGAAAGACTTTAAATATATTGCAAAGAATAGAAGCCATTTCTTTTCTCACATTGCTGTAAATTAAGAATACCTTCAGTGAAGTTGGTCCAGAGTTAAGAAGCAAGCTGGCAGTACTCTGTGAAGAGTGGGTCAGCCACACCTATTCCCTCCTGAAGTCTGTGAGCAGGAGATATAGTTTGAAGATGGATTTGGGGAGACCACGTTGCTCTAAGCTGCAAGAGGCTCCCAGGGGAAAGCTTTCCTGTGACCATGCCATAAACTATTTGTGTTCTGTCTTCACTGTGGCCCAGGTCAATGTGGGACCTCTTGTGTTCAACTCTGCAGCTCAGCCTTCCACATGGGAGAGAGGCACTGAATTACCTCTGGTACCTTTCCCTGCTTGCTGGCTGCTGACCATGAACAGACTGGTGATGTTTGGGCTGGCAGTGGCACTGATAGGCCAGCTATGATCTGTGTTATTTTTCATGTGTATCTCCTGTTTGTGGCCTCAGGGGCTCTGACTGTCCAAGGCTGTCCCTGCTATGGGAGGCCTTTACTAAAAACCGAGAAGATCTTCTCCTGCGAGAAAAAAAGCCTGATCCAAACTAACACCACTCAGGTCTTTCAGGTTTCTTATCTTTGAAAACAATATCCCAAGTATCTGTTGTGAACTTAAAAGGGAGGGAGAAGGGAAAGGAGGTTCCTACATGTGATGTCAGAGTGGTTCTGCAGCCGGGCTGTGGCTGGCACATCTCGGAGCTGTTCCACCAGCCCGTCTGTGCTCCTGAGCTCTGTCCCACTGCCCTGCACCAGGCACAGCTGCCCAGCTCCGACAAACTCCACTTTGTGAGAGGTTGTGAGGAGGCAGGGAGGCCAGGGCACGGTGCTACGGCTGAGGGAGATGCCACTCTGGCTGCTGGGGAACATGAACCGCTGTGGCTTTCTCCATCTTGGCATGTAGGATTTGAGGAGGTTGCTATCACATTGCAGGACTGGCTGCTGTTACAGTGCCTTTTGCATAAAGAGCCACGCAGTGACAGTACAGCCCTTCTCAGGCTGATGCTGAATGAAAAGCTTTGTCATGTGCAGGTTACAAGATTTACAGCACAGTGCACACTCCTGCTGAAAGTGCCTCCCACAATACTTTCTGCAGCTGCAATGGAGTTGTTGTAGCTGGTTTTAGTCTGGGAAAATGAGTCGTAAATAGAATTTATTGTTGGTTTATCTCCACTGTCTATACTAACAGGAGAAGCCAGAGTGAATTGCAGCTGATTTGTTTGTAGTTTATATTGAGTTCCTTAATTAACTGAAGGACAAGGTGGACCACTTGCTATGTTAAAATGTAACCAGGAAAATGGCATAAAGGCATATACTATTTGCCCAAAAGGGAACATATTTAGGTCAAAACTACACAGGAAACTTGAGACTGCAGTAGCAGCACTGAAAACCCTTTACAGTCAATAGGTTATTTGATAACTGAACACTTATTAGAATTTGTGTCCAAGTCTGAAGACAAAATTTTGAGCAGCACATTAGCTGCAGGACACACAGATGAGTAAATGTACAGTGATTTTTTTTTACTTGTTATTTCTTGAAATGGAAAATATGCATTTTGCTTCGCATTAATGGCTTTATTGTAGTGATTAATGTCTCTCTGCCTTTCTGTGATTATTTTTCACTTAGGACTGTGGTTACCAGTAACAGAGAGTTAAAAGAAACAAGCAATGGTACATGAGCTGCCACACAAAGCACTAAGAGATTTTCTTTAATTATCACCTGTGCTCTTATAATAGCCCCTTCTGCCTAACATGTGTGTTTCTCTCCTTGTCCATGAGAATAGAGTTAACTTTCAGAGTATATTGCTAGTTGTACATTTTATCTTGTGTGTGTGGGAGAAGATATTAGTACGTCCTTCTTTTCTTTTATTTATTTACTTATTTTAAAATTTTTTTTCTGTGTGGGACTTCTGGGATCACATAGATTTTTCTCTGGCAGCATTTCTTGTTCAGGCATTCAAGTGTCTGATGATAGAACCTTTAGGAATGATCACCCTGCAAAGTAAGGTTGTGGTGTGTTCTGGGTGAAACCTGGTGTTTGAATAGTTGCTGAAGGCTTTGTGAATTTCCTAAGCTGAAGGACAAATGATAGAGGAAAAACATGTTCTAGTGCTTGGTTTGTTGAGTGACATTTTGCTTCTGTGAAATACAAAGGTAAGTGGATATTTCAAAACTAAAACTAAACTAAAAACAAACATGCACCTAAATCGTTTTTCAATTTCACATGAAGCCATTATTTTAAAAGAAATAAACTGGAGGCACTGTGACGGAAATCAATGGAAATGCGACTGTACTTTCCTGGAAAGTTACCTGTAAAGCACCGTACTTTCTTTGTCCTTGCTCTTACAAAGATGTGTGCATGGGCTTTGCCTTCTGCAACTAAAGCTCATACTATATGCATAAATCTTCATAAAAGGACTTTATAAAAAGACTCTCTAAAGACAACTAGTTGTCATATCATTTTAAGTTACACAGCTTTCCTGGAACCAAGAAACTTTACATACCAGTAAATCAAAACAATTCAAGTATTTATTGTTTGCTAGAAAAAATAATGTCAGTTATGTAAACTGGAGTGAAATTTGACTTATGAAAGTATGGCTTAGATCTGTGTGTGGTCCTCTTTCCCTCCTTCCCTCCTCTCCTCCCAATTAATATATGGATATTTGTCAAATATTTTGTGACATAAACACTAATTCTCCATTATGTACTCCGTTGCTTACAGAAAACAAACAACCTGCCAGGAATTGCATCTTCCACAATGTGCAATTTATGATGCCATCTAATTTTTGAAAACAATGAATTGGTCAGAGTAGAAAACAGTTACTATTTCTTAGTCTTTTTCATGCATTAAAGGTGTTAACAAACTGGAGAATAGGGAATCAAATTGTACAGTTCATTAAGCATTTCTCCTGTTTTTCTCAGAAAGAGGATCTCTTTATGTAAGCAACAATGCAAAGAAGAATATGAGTATTTGCATGCTGAATCTATACACTAAACAGCAGGCTTGTCAAGTATATTCCAAGCAGGTCTGATACCATGGTCAGGAAACATGTCCCACCAGTTGCTTGCCATCAAAGTCTTCTTTGATTTTGCAAAGAAAGTAAATAAAAAGAATTGTTATGAGGAACAGTGGGTGAGAGTCACTTGAACTAGTTTGGGAAAAGCTAAATCACAGTTTTCCAGCCAACCATTTGCATGAGTTTCCAAAGCTTTACTTGGTGATATATTTTCCACTGTCAACGGAAAGCAGCTGCCAGCCAGATCTCATGCCTTTTGGGCCAGGACAAGTCTGACATGAACTCAACCCTAAGACTTGTGAAATAACACATGAATTTGAGTGACTAGTGTTTGGTTGTACTGCTCAAATAAAAATTCCCAGGATCTCCTAAATACTAATATACTGGGAGAATTTTTTTACTGGAGGTTATGTTTTATGTCATATTATACATGATCATTTATACCAATTTATATCCTGAACAAAAATATGCCTATCATCCATACTACCGTTATTTCCATTAGCACATCTTTGGAAGTAGTATTTGTTTTGGTTGTTTTTTTTTTTACTACGACCTCTGTCTCCCTCCCACACGTGATCACACAATTATTTGCAGGACTGCTGCTGGCTGACTTCAGAGTAAGTAATTGCATTACTAGTTGGGTGGGGAGGGAAGGAGGACCACACACAGATCTAGGCCATAGTTTGATAAGTCAGATTTCAATTCAGTTTACATTACTGACTATTTTGTCCAGCAAAAAATAAATACTTGTTCAGATTCTGATACTGATATGCAGAGTTTCTTAGTTGTAGAGAAGCTTTGTAACCTGTAATGATGTCACAACTTCCATGTAAACAGGAAAGCTGAATATCTCTTCCTATGATATTTGTATGGCTTTTGTTATCATAAGTGCCTCAGTCTGAACTAATGTACCCTCACAAGAACTTTAAGGCACACAAAGCCCATAAATGTCATTGCACAGGGTGCACTGGACTGTACAGAAAATGGCTCTGGCATATGGGGTGGGTTGAAACTCCCCATAAGGAGTGGGTGCAGCAGAGTAAGTCGGTGTGGTTGGCATTGCTGAGTGCAGAACACCTGCAGGGAGCAGGCAGACATCTGAGCACCCCCTGTATTCCCCAAAGGCGAGCAGGGGTGGTCAGCTCACACCAGGTACACCTCTCGGCTCACATGTACTTTGCAGGCATAAGAGGCATGGATTTCTCTGCCTCCCCCCTCAGCTTATGGTGGTTAACTTCTTTCATGTCTTGGAGACAACATGTTGGAGATTACAACACCGGGGTACACTGGTTGTGAACACAGCCACTGTGTAACTTCTGATGAGAGTGGGCTGTATGGAGAGAGGAATGCAAGTTTTAAAGGTCAAGGAAGAAGAGAAACATGTCCAAATGAAAAAAAAAAGCAGCTGTGTGTGTTGGCAGTAAGAGGTGTGGCTGGTGAAACAGACTATTGTGTTCTGGACAGTGTGTGTTTCCCAAATCTTCCTGCCAGGTTCCACCTAAGAAAAACTTTGAAGAATTGACTAACATATCAACCAAGATCAAATGGTGTCTGCTGGAGTGTTGGCAAAGGGCGTATTTATTGTGACGAGACATCACAAGTATTGAGCTGGTCAGTTACAAATGAGCATTTTCAGGCACAGAAAAATGCACAATTAGCACAAACTATTCACAGTGTTTTCTTTTGCTTGTCAGGATAACATGTCTCCTGTTCAAGTTCACATGGAAGCCAGCTGTTCTTCCATAAGCTAGGTTGAAGATATTTTATCATGAAAGTCATATCGTTAAATATGGCAATAGTTAGGTATGGCCCTACATCCTCTCCACATGGCTGGCACCATTTCCTCAGAGCAGTACCTTGCACCTGGCTGGAGATACAGGAAAAGGCCAGTGACATCTTAGGACTCTCCAGGTGATGTACCTTGCAGTCGGGGGGTCATTCACTCTCTGCTCTGCAGAGCCTTCTCAAGAGGACTTGCTTAATTTTTTTGAGCTACTACAGTTATTTGCCACTTTCATTTGGGCTACAAGATTCAGTTGCTGAAATAGTCTTGCCCTTCTGCATAACAATATGTTTCAAAATGAGAAAATACCATGACAATCTCTGTTCCCAAAAGAAAAAAGATTTCTCCATAAAACTCCATCCTTAAACACATGTATAAATTATTCACCTGTTAATAGCTGTATCTAACAACCCATTCAGCATTCCACACATTGAGAAGGCAGGAACAGATCTTCAATTTGGATTACAGGAATTAAGAGTTTGCATGTTTTGTGCAAGTGAGAAGGAGGCACAGATATGTGGTGTGAAGATGATAAAGTAGCTTAAAAGAAGATTTTAAAAAGAGGTAACAATGTTTGGTTAACAAGAATAGAAATGATGAGATAGTAATTTTATTTTTGGCTTTACAGACCATAAATTGAACTATTTTCTAGTAAATATGTTATGTAAGATTATTACATTTGGATTTAATAATTTTTTTCTGAATTAATAGTAAAGAAGCATATAAAAATTAAACCACATTGACTTCCCAAATGTTTTGCATTCAGGAACACAGGTAACAACGCTGGCCCGACATTCCTAATGGTACAAGATGGAAACAAAGAGGAGGTATTCTGATTTCTCCTGGGCCAGGCCATGTCTATGCACCAAAGCTGCTGTGAAGAGAACTTGTTGACTCCTCAATATTTACAAGGATATCTGTGATTAGCTTATTCCTTGAAATTCCCTAAAGAACTGCTGGGAAGAAAGGCTGCAAAAAACAGTATGAGACACACAACCAACCTCCTGTGAGATGTCCCCAGCCCTCCCACCTCGGTGGTGACCTGCCTGACTTTCGAGGTGTAAAGGGAACACGTTCCCTTTGCTCGACCCGTAAAGGGAACATTTACAGTGTCACTGCTGACAAAGGAGTAATAAAGAGGAATCTCGTCTCCATGAACAAGGGGCTGTTTGCCCTTCACCTTAAAGCAAACATGAGAGGGAGAGAACACGGTGAGATGCTTCTCTCTGAAACTGTCATGGCTATCGATTAGGACTCACTGCAGGGTATCGAATGATGCCATTTCTTTTCTGTGGTGCCCATGTGGCACGTTCAGCAGCAGGCGGTACTTTGAAAACGCTACCGGTGAGGGATGCCCCGTCCCTGGCAGTGTTCAAGGCCACGCTGGTTGGGGCATTGAGCAACCTGATCTAGCGGGAGGTGTCCCTTCCCATGGCAGGGAGGTGGGAACGAGACNCGGGGGTCTGCTCCTGCCCCTGAGCGAGACCGAGCAGCAGCGCTACTCCGAGCTCTTCTCGCGGTGCTGCCCGCCCCCAGAGGCGGCCGCAGGGGGGAGCAGCGTGGGCGAGCTGTTCCGGGCCTCCCAGCTGCCCCCGGACACGCTGCACCAGGTGGGTCCGGGGCTGTCCGGTCCGGCTCTCCCCGGAGCTGCGGGGCGCGGGCCGTTTAGGGGGTGCGGAACGGGACCTGCTCCCGCAGCCCTTCGGGAGAGGAGCTGGCGCTGCCTGCGCCGGGAAGTTGGGGGCTGCGGGCGGGCCGGTGCCCCTACGCTGCCCGCGGGGCCGGGACGAGGCACAGCCCTGTCGGCGGCGGGGTAGAGCGGAGCGGGGCCGGTCTCGCGCCGCAGCGGCGATGCTGGGGCTGCTCCGTGCCCGCTTGCCTCCTGCAGACAGGCGCTGACAGTGCCGGCGCGCAGCGCTCCGCGGCTCTGAGGGGCTCTGAGGGGCCGCCCGTGCCCCTGTGTGCTGCCCTGTGCCCGGCTGCGCACCCGAGAGCGCTGCGCACCCCGCGGGCTCTGGGCGGGCTCTCCCTGTCAGGTCCGTAGTGCTGTCGCCTTTCTCAAAAAGGCCCCGAAAGTCATAAAGGCAGTTGTATGAAAGGACGTGCCATGTGCTAAATTCCTGGTTTACCACTGAGGGTTTTTTCCTAAATGTTGTTTCAGTGGGAAAAAAATCCGCAGGTAAAATGATGTCGCGGTGTTTTATGTCAGTTCTTGAGCGCGAATACAAGGGTCCATCGCGAAGTGCGAGGGTCTCCCCCGTCAGAGTAGCAGAGCCCTACAAGTGGTCCCCAACAGGGGCTGTGAGGCGGAGCTCTCCTGCTTTTTGAGGAAAAGCTTGTCCGGGGTGGGAGAAAGCTCGTGCCAGCCAGTTTCCAGGAACAGGGAGGAGCCGGACTTGAGTCTTCTCCACCTGCGGATTAGTAATTTAACTAACACACTGTAGTTGCCTAATACTTCCTGAACAGAGATAGGATATTCCTGATTGTTTATTTATTTATTAATTTAACTTTTATTTCCAGAAATTTTATTCTTCAATAGCTTTTACTTATCAAGCAGAAAAAAGTTATCTTGAAATGGAGGTCATGTACCTAGGCACTGCGCAAAGATAGTGAACTCTACTGCTGTCCTGATAGCTGGCAGATCATCTCTTAATGGGTTATTGAAATTCGTATTGCACAGGGAATTCTGAATGAAAATTGTAGTGTTTCAAGGATATTTTTCTTCCTACTTGTGCTCTTTACCAGATCAGTTAAACAAAAATCTTGCCAAGCACTGTATTACTGCCTTGTATTGAGCCACACTGTGACCTTGGTCTTGCAGGTGAATGGAGTGGTGAAAGTAGAGATTTCGCATAGATACAGCACTAGGAGTGTTCTTCCTCTTTCCTCTTTTTGCAAAGAGGAAGAACAGGACATTTAATTTCAAATAAAAAGGCTTACCCAAATAGCCACTTAATTTTTCCAAGAAGTATGGAAAAAACCTCTTATTTTAGCTATGCAGTTTCTTATCCTATAATTTAAGTGAAATTTATCGTTATGTTACTATCATGCTTTGTTTTCAGGATTGTTTTGGTTCTAATCTGTGATTTAAGCCTGGAAATGGTGAGGTATTGATTTTGGTTTTGTTTTGGGGGGTTTTGTTTTTGGATTAGTTTGTTTGTTGGTTTTGACATTCTGGGATTTTTTAAACTATTTTAGATTATTTCCAGGTATACTTATGTTGTGGTGAGAACATTACTGGCAAAGAAGCCTGTAATTGGCTTCAGGAATATTCAGATAATAAGGTCTGTGGGATCTGGGTCTGTTTCTCTTTTTCCTTCCTTCCCTCCCCCTCTTGTTTATAGAGCACTAATCACAGTGGCATTCTGCTCTACTGCTGGTGTGTCTGTCCTCAGAACCCACTGCTGTCAGGTATTCTTACGTTTACTGAGACTTCAGGAAAAAGGAATTCATGGAAGGAGTTAAAAAAAAATTGCAAATGAGGATGTTTTGATAGGGAAAATCCCACAATGTTATTTGAGACATTTTTCTGATGTTTTGTCTTATTATATTCCAAAAATGCAATTTAATATTTTCACATTAAAAAAATCCCACCATTCTAACAGTTAGGGGAGCAATACACAGAGATTCCTGGTATACATTTTCTGCTACTACAGGGAACACCTATTTTAGGCCAAGACAGCTCATTTGGGTTAAGATAACACGCTTTCTTTGAAATAACTTTTGAGTATGAATGCTTTTTGGGGGTTTTTAATGCTTTTTAATATCCCCATCTCTCACTATTAGTGCTTTGTATACAGGCAGCATCCCTACTGACCTACTGAGAAATGATCATGCTGAGTTTATTCATGTCAGAAATGGGGAGATTTGGTCTGGAAACCAGTTCTGGATTTCTACGGAGCAGAGCTGGCACAGTCCAGGGGGTGCTTAAGACCATTCTCTGGCCTTGCATGAGCTATGGCAAGGGACAGTTATGGATGGTTTTGTAAGCAATGTGCATTTTGCAGCTTTTTATTCTCAAGGCATTCATTGAGGAGTGGTTTTACAAATCGGGATGCTTCCAGAACTGACATTTACTGCTGTGGCAGTCTCAAACCTGTGCTGTTGTCTTCAGTTGTACTTGTGGGAGAAATCTTTGAGAAAGAAAGAGCTTTTTCTTATACTCTTTGATTGAGATTTATTACTCATCAGTATGATGCTCACAAGAACCACAGGAAATCTCCCTCCATTTCCTTACCTGTTGTGGCAGGGTTTGCTGTTAAGACAAAAATCAGTGGATGCATCCTGGATGGAGTAGTGCTGTTTGGGATGTCAGTTCCTAGGGGAAAAGCAGTGGTGTGTGCTCTCAGACAGCAAACAGGCAAGGGTTTGATTTGGTTTGGTTTAAAGGTTAGTTTGCTTAATCCAAGAAGATACATGGATGAAATAGGCTAGGTAACAGGGAGCAGGTAGGGAATGCCAGAGCATGTGGCAGAAGAGGAAATGCTGGAATAAATGGAAAAAATCCAAGAGCAGCCGGGTCAGTCGGAGCAGATGGCGCGCACCCGAGAGTCCTGGGTCTTGCTAAGAATGAAGTGATTGAACACAGATTCATTACACCCAGGCTCATTAAAACCAGCAATTCTGCTGGGCGGTAGGGTTCAGCAGAGCTTGTACTGATTTCGCTTTACTTACAGACAGGATCGAACAATGAACTCAGCAAGAGTTATTTCAGTTCTGGAAAAAAGGTTGCAGTTAGCACTAAAATTAAAAATGTCAGACACTTCATAGGACAGAGAAGGGCATGACGGGGACAGAACAGCATGGGTTTTGTGGACTGTATAATCATACTTCCCCAGTGTACTGAAAGTCTTTGGCTAGACATATTGTTTGGTTAGAGACAGAGCCATTAAGATTGTATTTAGACTTGAAAAAAGCCTATGGCAGATCTTTTACCAGGGGCATTTAAAGTAACTCTGCAAAATGTCTGTAATTATTTGCCTGAAAGGTCTGTGCTTGGTTGTTTTTATTTTTATTTTTTACAATATTTGTGTTGAAGGAGAAGGAGCAGACTAGTCATGCACCAGGCAGACTGTCAGAATTAGAAGAAATTCAACAGCATCTGCTGGATTTTTGTATATACATACGTGTTGATGAGGTTGAAAATGGTGTTCTGTATGCTTTAGGCTCCTAACAAAGGGGAAAAGAACTGAATTTGTACAAAGAAAAAAAAAATTTTGAAAAAAGTAAATGTTTTGGGCTCATTGGGCCCACAAAAACATCGGTGGTCACGCAGCATGCTTTGTTACATAGATCAATATCAGTAACCCTTCTAACAAGGGGAAACAGCAGGCAGAGGTGTGGGAGGAAGGCAGGAGGCAGTACTGTTGGTCATCAGTGGATGACTAAAACAGGTTTGTGTGACCATGTGGGCAAACTCTCTGGGGTTTTGGGCCTATTCCTTGGAAGATCTGTTGGATTATGCTCCCTGAGTGCGCTGGGATGTCAGTACTCCACACTGATGGCTGTGCTAGGTGCTGACAGTGGCTGGTTTGCCTTGTCTCATTTGGGGCAGTTGATTTGTGACCCTGTTTTGAAGCTGGCCACCAGCAAGTACATACAGCCTCTGCTGCTTGAGTCTGGGACCCCAAATGTGTCTGTTGTGGGTGCCAGCTGACAATGGGCTGATGTCTGCAGGCATCTTGGATAAAATAATGCTTTACAGAGTCACTGCCCTCTGATCAGCAAAGGAGGGGTACCTTGTGCTAGTTTTGCTGTCTGTTGACATTACTATTGTCTCTGAATATTTTGTTTTAAGAAATTGAGGAGCAGAACTCAAGATTTACACTAAAATGCATATTTCTTTTCATTAGTTTCCAACTTATTTGATTAATTCTCACTTGGTTGTCTGACAGTATCTTTAATTCTCACTTTTATAAACCTTAATCTTATTTGTGGACTTGGCACTATCAGTACAGAGATCCAATTTTCTTAAGAAAATGCATTCTTTCCTCTACAAACGAACACACTGTGTTATTTTGAGCTCCAAGGATGACAAGTACTAATTGTGTGATGCTGGAGCTGTACAGGCACTGCATTTTTTAGCTGGGACTCTCCTTCCAGCACTGTGAATAGGGAACACAGACAAACGGTCGTGCTTTTCTTCCACAGACTTCGTGAGTTAGCTTGTGTTTATTGTGCCTTGTCTCTATAGTTACAACTCTACACTTTAACTGTATTACGTTCAAAAAGCAGAAGTGTGAATAGACTAAAAAAAAAAGATTAAGTTGATATTTCTTTGGAAAAATGCCAGTAGGGATTGGCTTTCTGAAATTTGTTTTTCTTAATTCCATAAGTATAAATTATTACCTGCATGATAGCTGGGGTGGAACTAACAGTCTGCTTCGAACAGGCAGAAAGGAAAAAGAACTGTGGCAGCTACAGCACGAGCTGTTTGAGTGAGGAAAGTCTGGACTCAATGTTACTTTACAAAAATAAAGTTCACCCTGTTGCAGCTGCTCACAGAACGTGGCATTATGTTTGTGCTGGCTGTGTGATTTTGCTGAGTGAACAGTTGGTCCATCAAAAAGTGGTGTTAGAGAGAAGTTGCATCCTACTGACGTCTTTGAGTCAAGAAGAGACAAAAGCATGGTACATCATCATGTAAGCAGTGCAGCAAGGGGAGGAAAGGGAAACTGACATTTCAGTATCACTACTTCTCACCACAGTCTCCCAAGCTGTCCTTGCCTTTCTGGAATCACAAGCAGACTTGTGTTTATGTAAGTAGGAAAATTAAAAACCCAGATGTAAAAGCTACAGTAGTATTGTTACTGAGAAAATTTCTAAATTGTAACAAACCAAAGGGTAAAACTTCACCTGGAGCTATCTTGCTGATGTGTTCCATTAAAAAAAAATAAAATGGCAATCTTAATACATCTTGAAACTTTTTTTTATGATGTAAACCATCACTTCATAGTCACTGCTTACAAGATTAGTAGTTTTGAGTGCCTCAGTGTTGACATACACAGTAGATGATTTGTAGAAGCCATTCCTTCCAAGTGTGTTTCAAATCACACTGTAAAACAGACTCTTAGACCTGCTTGTCATAGACATCCAGTGGGATGGTCAGAATTAGTCTGGTCAGGGCCTGCAGCCTTCAGTAATTAACCCTTATAATAGCCAAGTGTCAATTAATTATTGAATTTACCAAGAAAATAATGCTTTTCCGTGCCAGTGATTTAAAATAATACAAAAGTGATGAGGGAAAAAGATCCACTGGGGTGAAAAAGAGTTAACTTTCTTTATGAGAGGTTGCTGCAGTATGAAGCAGGGACAACGAAGAATGGTTTTCATTTTTATGTTTTCAGTAAGTGGTTTTGTCATGGTACTTACGTAAGTGCAGTGGGGTTCACCAAACAGTTGAGTATAACCTCTTCTAGTCCTGTGTATATCTAGAGCAATCTGCTGTCAGTATTGTGGTGTTTATACACAGATTGATGATGTTGCCACAGTCTGTTTTGCAAAGGAGATGTTGATCACAATTCACGTCAGTGGCTGAATCTGGCTCAAACACCCCCTGTGAAGGAGGGATGGTATAAAGTCTGAAAACATGAATTTAGCTGAGCTGAAAAACTTAGCCAAGATAGATTAATGAAAGATGGAACAAGCATTTCTTGAGCAAGGAATCAGGATAAATGATCTATTTAAATTTAAGATACTATGATTTGAGAAATACATCTGATATAATATTTGTAAAGCAAGATTCTTTGATGTATTAACATCTAAACATACCAACAGTATGGTAAAATAAAACATTAATGAGCCATATGTGCTAGTTCCACTTTTGAGACAGTCAAACAGTTTAACAGCTGAGTTAGTGGATAATTAACTAGAAAAGGTTGCTGGAGTAGAAAATCAGCTGTGGACAAATAGTAATCCCCTCTTCCTGAACAGAGGAAATATTTTCTTTATCCATTGTATTCAACAACATTATTGGGTAACATTGCATAAAATTGAGAACTCTGTTGGGAATAACTCTTTTTTTGTTTATCATTATTTTTTAAATTTCATTTTAATGTTTTATTTCTGCCTTTTAGATATGATGATGAGGTGGAAGGTTGTGGTGGGATGAGATCCATTAGTTCTGTGATCTGGTAGGACATAATGACCAGAAATAATCAACTAAATAATTAACTGCAGATTATATTTACTTCATTTATCAAAGTGTTTAAAAGGCAAAACGTGTTTTTAAAGTTCCAAATCTTTGTATATATAAGAAATATATAGCTTTTGGTTTTTTAGCAGATGAAGACTGTATTTTTAAATGAATTCCAGTTTTCAGCTAAATTTAACTTTGCATATGTCATACATACCCACACAAGTAGGTGTGTCTCTTATTAATGATTATAATGGAGCAAAATTCTTATTATAAATAAGAAGTTATTTCTTATTATAAAATAATATGTTAATTAAAGAATTAAATTAATTCTTATTATAAAATGAGAATTAAGATGTATATTAGATGATGTGGTTGCTCAAATATATTTTAAATTATTACTTTATGTTAAGAGCAAAAATGTTATAGTATTTTTTTAAAAAAAGTAAGAGTCTTGTTTTAATGATGACCAACTAACAAGACAGGGCTTTATCTAGATAATTATGAAATTAAGATCTCTTTGGACTTAAATAATGTTTTAAATTTCTTATTATTCCCAAAAATCTGCCCTGCAAATAGCGAAGTTCAGACACTTGGTGCTGCCAGTTGTTTCAGACTGGGTGGTACATTTGCAGAGGGGTGCTGAAGATGCTCCTCTGTCCCCTGGGCAGTCTCTGGTCTGGAAGAGGCTGCTTAAAACCACTCTGAGGTTACCCAGTGGCTGCCTGTTCAATCATCTCTTGCACCTGTTTGAGCCATGCAGGCCTTTACAATGAGCACACATTGCTGAGCAGAGCTACAGGGGTGCCCCATGTTCAGCACTGTGAAGCCTGCAAAAAAAGGGGTCTTGGGTAACTTTCAATAGCTTGACTACGAGTGCACATCTTCAGTGTTTCCTTCTGCTTTATTTTTTATGTCTGTAGGATTTTTTTCTGCCCTGCAAAAAAAATTCTTTTCTTTCCCCATCCAAAAAAGCTGCAAATATTGGTTCTAGTATTTTAGCCCTGCACTTGTGTAGTCCTCCAGTCTGAATATGCAGGACTAGGTTGGTCCCCTTCACTGTCAGGAAGTGGTGGGGAGATGCTCCTTTAGGCCGAGCCATAATAAAGTGCTGGATTTGGGCCTCATAATTCCCACTGGCTTGGTGGCACTGAAAGTTTAGTGTCGGCTAATGGGAAACACTTGGCTGAGCTTGAATTCAAACTGTCTGAACATGGTCCGTGGTGTCTGCTTGCTCACTCTGATATGAGTCATGAAGCTGAATTCTACCTCCAATAGCAAATGTCTGTAGCATTACTTTGTTATTATGATTATAAATTTCAAGTGGTTTTTTTTTGTGTGAGCCTTTCAAATTAATTTACCTTTTTTTTTAATCCTTTCTTTTTCTTAAAGTCTCTTTCCACACCAAGAAACATTAGATCAGCTTTGGCATAGGCAACATTTGACATTTCATGCATTATTTACTTCTGGCATAATTTACACAACGATGTCCTATGGAAGCCAAGATAATGGTGTTCGGAACAAAACAATGTTTCTAATCATTTGCAAAACAGGGTGACTGCTGTGGGCTAACAAACAGAGTCAGAATTATTTTGTTGCAAACAGTAACAGCAGTGGAGCAGTAAAAGGTGAAGTACTTTGAGATCCCAAATGCCAAAGATAAGAATAAAAGGGGAGGGAGGCCGAAACTCAGTTGTGTGATTCTGTATGTATTTAAATTTTTTTTTTGCTTTCCCTCCTCTGAATAATTGCTGTCTTTATAAGAACATCTGTATATTTTAATAGCCATAGGCTGCTTTTCCTTTACTGTGTACAGATAGAATTGGAAATACAAATTGTGGTAGAAAATGTGCCAAAAATGCTGGCATACTGTGCACAGGCACTGGAGACAGTGTCGTCTTTGACTCTAGTGTTGCTGTTTTGAAATCCTGTGCTCTTTTGCTGAATCGAGGACAAACCCTTGGTTTGGACACAAACAAGTAGATTCTCACTGACAGAAGGATGCATTTCTGCACATAAGGTGCAAGCACATTGGGTGAAATAGTGATAATTTTAGTGTTTTGTTTAGTGGTGTGGAAGAGAAAAAATTTAAACTGCTTTTCCAAAAGATGTGTTGATTCCAACTAGAGGTAAATGGAATATAAGATCAAGGAAGGGTAGGAAGTGTCTTCAGCATACACCACATGCAATGGAATTAGGAACAAGGGTATACCTTCAGTTAAGAAAACTTTTGACAACTCTTCAGTCTTATAAAAATAGTCCGTAACTGTCAACTAAAGAAGGGTTTTAATAAATATTATTGATTAAGATAACTGCACAACTGTAGAAGATAATGTTTTGTGTGTTTGCTGCATTGCCTTTAAAAGGACCCGCTGTAGTTGGAAGCACTAGGGAAGTGAACTCAGGAAACACGCCAAATATGATAAAACAGGAGGGGTACAGGAAGCATCAAGGTTTTATTGGGGTAGCCAGTCCAAAAAATCACATAACAGTAACTGTGGAAGAAGGAAGCTCATTTGAAATAAAAAATATTTTGATGGAGTGGGAGATATGTCTGTAAGAGATTTGTTTGTGGCAAAAAGGCATCATGTGTTACAGAATTTCTGTTTACTTCTGTATTAGTTAAGTCTCATTTTGTCTGAAAGCAGAACAAAACCCAGAACTGCATTTATGGGAAATGCCAGAATTTCTTCCTGTCTTCAAGGACAATGAATGTTTGCAAGAGATGTTGCTTTGGAAATGTTTAAAAACTTGTAATTTGTTGAATTAAATAAAACGCTTTGTTTTGAACTGCTTGGATGTTGAAGCACTGTGACACCTTAAACACATGATTTTTGGGAAAGAGGTTGTTTGTGTGCATCATCTCTAGTTCCTTTCTGTTCCTTACACTAATTCTGCCCTTACAGATAGAAGTGGTGTTGGCTGGGCAGCCTGTTCAGAAGGGAGACTGTGGTGCCTCAGAGATGTCACCTGCTGAGGAACCACAAAGGTGTGAAACATGAAAACAACAGCTTCCATGGGACTCTGTGGTACCTTTGTGTTAAGGTGACCTGGAAAGAACCCAATTCATTTCCTGGTAGAAATTTGAAAGGTTTATTGGAATCCAATTCATTGGAATTGGTTTGTTTTTTTTTTTTTTCGGAAAAGATTCAAGATGTTGCAGTATTTTCATTTAGTCTAGTTCAAGATGACTGGATCTGGTGACTACCATTTAGCTAGGGAGGGTATCTCACATTTTTCATGTGGTGTTTGCTACTTTCTGGATATTAACTCCAGTGGTTTTTGCAGCTTTAAATGCTTTCTGCCACTGCTTTCAGAATGAGGGAGACACCAGTTGTCAGATCTGCCATGCAGAGTTGTCCATAACTCGTTCTGATAAGCAAGAAACAAATGTTTAAACCTCTGAAGAATGAGCTTTTTCTTTATTCTTGCTGGAGGTTGTGGAAGACCTAGATAATTGTAGCTGCTAGAAGTGTTCTCCTATTTAGCTGCGTGGACATGTCCTGTACATTCAGGCTGTCTCCTCTGTAAACACTGACTTCACTATTAATGGAAACAAATTTTCCTTTGGACCTAATATACAGTAATACCCTTTTAAAAAAGCATGAGAAGGAGAAAAAAGCCTATTCCAAAGCAAGTAGTACATTTCTGTAGGTTGTGGTGGGCTGATGTCTGGGTTACTGGCTGGGTTCCTTCTGGGTTTGGTACCTGTGAAGTTCATGCCTCCCAGCAGCTTTTTGTGCTTTTGGTACTTACAGGAGATCCCTTATGGTTGGAAGCATGAAGAATAGATAGGCTGAAATGAGTTTTCCCTTTTAAGAATGCATAAACAAAGACCTTACCTGAGGCTGAGTGAGATAAGTAGAAGCAGGACACCAGTGAATGTCATTGCAAGCAGTGTATGGGAAAGAGATTGGAGGAACCTGAAGGAGTCATCCTGGCGTCCTGGTGGCCAATGTTTATTGGGGCTTGTCTGGTTTGGGAGGAGGTCAGAAGGCAAAAATAAATAAAACCCAATTACGTTGTTAACAGCTGCTCTCTGTTGTTGAGTAATAAAAGGCAGGGTCCAGGAAGCTGCTCGTTTCTGGTTTTTATTAGATGCTTTAGGTATCATGGTGATGAGCAGGTTATAAATATAAATGTCTGCTGCAGATGGAAGATGAAACAGGCTAGGACCCAGTAACCTTTAAAGAGAGATAACATAAGGTTTAAAACTGTGCTGAGATCTGAAGCTTCCTACAGAGTCTTTGGGTAATCTCTTGGAAAGCCTGGCAACAGCAAGAGAAGGATCAAACCCCAACCAAATAAACAACTCCTCAAAATTCCCCAAAACAACCCAAATTTTGGAGTCAAAATCTTACCCAGCTTTTAGGTTGAGTTTTTCACAAGGTGCTGCCAGGGTTAGAAATGAAGAGAGCCTCAGCTTTCTGTTTTCTATGCTTGATATATGATGGAGATGTACCCCTGTAACAAATAGTATGCTTGGGGTTTTTTTGCAGTTGTATTGTACCCTGCTGCTACCCTCGCTTAACCATGGAATCCTTTTTAAAAACAGCACTACATTATCATTCTGGAGATACAGTATACCTCTAAAATAATACAGCTGTGAAGTCATGTCTGTCGAAACATATTCTGAGTGTTGTGAGGGGAAGGAACCAGGATGGGGAGCCTGGGGTTGACGATGTTACAGCACCTGCTACCTCGCAGCCTAACAGGTCCCAGGTTCACTGGCCAGAGCAGATGTTTCAGAACAAGAAAGAGCAGCATTGGGCAGTACTGATGTCAGCAGGAAAATAATTCTTAGTGTTATTTACATCAAGTTATCAGTCCCTTATTTTCTTTCTCCCTCTCTCCTCCCCCTCCTCCACCCACAGCTGTATTATAGTAATTATATCTTTTATTTGATCTAGTCTAAATCAGGACTGTCCTTGAGGAGTATATTCTCCAAAGGAGTATTTTTCCATAGGAAATACTCATTAGCTGTTTTTAGATTGCATTACTTACTATGCATATATTTGATTGCAGGGGAAGTGTGCAGGAGGTAAAGCTTTAGTTAAGTCTAGCAAGGCATTCTGTATTCAGTTTAACTACTAAATTTAAGCCCTGCAACAAAAGAGATTACTCTGAAAATGGAATGAAGGTCTTCTGTTCAGGTACTGAAGGATGGACCTTAAAGTAAACATTTCTGAGTGAGGGAGACTTCCAGAAGGGCAAAAATAAAAGAGACAATTGTGAATCTTTTTTCTTTCTTTTTTTTCCCCCCTTACTACATAGGTTAAATTTTATAGTTTAAATTATTTGGCAGTATGTAAGTGCAAATATTAGTAACCATCTAATTAATAGTTGAGCACCATAATACTTTTACAGTCCTTCTAGTAAGCTGGTCAAGTTAAGTTTCAAAACATAGGTGTTTCACATTTTAATGAAAAGAAAGAAGAGCAATGTGTCAAGAGCTGTAGATGTGAAATATATTTAAGAAAGTGGATGAGTAGTACTATCTAGCTTTATGTGTTCCTGATTCCCATCCATATGGAGAATTCTGTAATATTTAGGGCCCTAAATTGAGAGTTGCAGGACCATCCTATGGTCAAATTGGCATTGGCCCAGAACAGCATTTCTGCAGTTTTCACAGCACTGTCTCATTGAGTGGCTTTGGTCATATGTGACTCTACAGAGAAAAACTTCATTTGGAGCCAAATGAAGTGTGAAAAAGTGAAATTATTTGGGCCAATTTTAAATACCTGAAATTCTGCTTTGCTTCCTGATGACACTTTCAAGACAGCATGTCTTGCAAGAAATATTGTACAGAAATTTTCCTTTGCAGAAGAATATTAAGCTATTTCAAAAACATTTCACCATTGCTCTAAGATGGCAGGGCTATAGGTTTATGATGAAAGAGCATAATGGAGTTGTGTAGTTCCAAGGAAAGGTGTATTTGAATCATAAGCTAATACACGTTGCCATAGTGGACCACTTCCCAAACTTAACACCTAAAAAATGTTTAACCTCAAGTGGCTTTTCAGTACTTTGTAATATAAAATGCTTATTTTGCTCTGCTGCTGATGTTTCTGTTCTGTTAGAATTTTCTGTCAGTGCTTTTAATGGTGGTCTCACTCTCTGTTGAGTTCCCCTTTTCTTGTGGTCTGTCTAGAACTGCTGCAAGCACAATGCTAGAAGTACTTATTTGCAATAGAACATTCAGTTTACCCCTCTGTAGCAGCAGTAGCTCATTTATTACCAAGGTTGCAAGGAGAATATGAAGGCTATTTATATCCTTTTGTGAACACCCATCAGTCTCATTAACCATTAAATGGTCAAATGGCTGAAGACACCTTTGAGTTTCTGAATGTGTAATGTATACTGCAGGAAAGGCATCCTTCATCTGGTTTCACGTTAGGGGCTGGCTTAACATGTCACCCTGTTCTTTATTCAGTTCAAGATTTTATCTCCTGCTAGCAGTGACCTATCAACTAATGGTCTGTTTGTTATCACTATATGACTAACCACAAACCTATATTCCTGAAAGGTTTTGCCATTTCCTACATAGCTATGTGCTTTCAGAAAAAGAAAGAAAGAAAGAAAAAAAAGTCTCCTTTATTACTACTTATTCTACTTCACCTTTCTTACTGTAATCTAAAATTTGTCAATTTCCTATGCCAAGGGCTGAGGTTTCTTTGGTCTGATTTTCGAAAGAGGTGAGGCTTGTGCAATCATGCTATTAGTTCAGCCCTGTAATAACTTCTGAATTTGTAAATATTTCAACAAAATTTAAAGAAAATTGTGAGACTTTGAAGAGTACCTAAGAGTTATGTGGAAGACTAAGTCCCCTGGTGAAAGAAAAGCTTATTAATTTTGCTACTGAGAGGAACGTTCCAGAAGGAAATGAGCCCATGTTTAACATTAAAGAATCCCTATAGGAATGTGACCTCAAGGCAAGGGTCTAGAGGAAGTCAAGGTTTATTGGTTTTGCTGCTCGAAGACAACTCCTTGACCAATGCAGGCTGCCCAGGGAAGTGGTCAAGTCACTCTCCCTGGAGCAGTGCTGGATTAACAGTTGAACTCAATTAGGGTCTTTTCCAACCTAAATGATTCTATGATTCTAAAGGATGTTGTGGGCATGAGGTAAAAGATGGCTGTAAAATAGCATTTTAAAAACCACTGTAGTAGTGAGTGGAGAAGAGCAAAAGGGACAGGCGAGTGTCTCCGTATCTGCTCTGTGTCGCTATTTTTGTGCCCCTCTTTGCTCCCCTGTCTCTTCCCACAAGGCTCCACCTGCACTGCTCTTTGTTCCCCTAGTTTCCAGCTGGCGACTTCCACCAGCCAAGAGAGCTGCTGGTTCAGCACTTCTCTGCATCTGCCAGGAAATAAATAAATAGAGGGATGAGAAACGGAAGGGATGTGTTCTTGTTCTTTTTGTCAGCTTTACTTAGGGCTTTTTTTTAATTGTATGCCTTGCTAAAATGCATTACTTTGAGAAGATTTCCTTGAAACTAGAGCTGAATCCTATTGCCTCCTTGATTTCCTTAGTTTTCTGGCATTAAGAAAAATGCAAGTGCTTGGACATTGGTGGAGATGGATTCTCATATATTCTGCTATTAAATAGGCCACAGCCACTGAGAGGTTTAATGTTGTCCCCTGAGGGCTTGCCAGGAGTTCTGTTTGCAGGCACGCCTTGCTCACGGAGTGCTTTGTAGGATGACCTGCACCTGCACCCCCATTTGATCACTGCAGGGCTTTGGGAGCTCTCTGTCCTATAAATTCCCTCTAACTCTCCATGAAGCTGAAGACAATGTGCTGCAGCACTATTCTTGTTCCTTTTGTGCCAGTTTTTTCTCCCGGTGTTTCCAGCCTTTGTGACTGCCATCTGCCTGGGAGCTGGAGAGAATGTCTGTTCCTTTCCCCACTCCTCCCCATTCCCCCCCCCTTTTTTTTTTTTTTTAAATTGTACTTAGACCCAGGTTCCTGGTGACCCCAGGTGATGTCTCATATTGGGGATTGAGATGATCAGGTAGATTATCCTTGGCACAGCAAGGAGATGAGCCTCTCACACACAGTGGGCCAGCTCAGCATGTTGCAGTTGATGGCTACTTCTAAATTAAATACCCAACATCATTGCCATTTGCTCATTCCCCACTCGTTTGTGTGAGGAGGCATTAATTTCTTCAGCTATGTCTAAGAGGTCTAGATCATTTAGCATTGGTTTCACTGCAGGTTTCACTGCCTGTGGTGAGAGAAATGCCCTAGTTGTGCTGGTGTGCAGGAGATTCTTCTGCTTGCTTAAGACTCCTTTGCAGCAAGATTATGTCTTATTACAAAACATTTCTCTTGTGATATATCTATCTCATTAATTATCTCCATATCTATTTCATCCGTAATTAAGAGGATTGTGGAGCCTTGTGAAAGTACTTACAGATTTTTTTTTATCTTAAAAAAATCCAGTGGTTTTTATTATGAGTAAAAATGAGTAATAGCTTTCCTTAATTTCTTATGATTCCTATGCTGTCTGTTTTTCTTTACTTGGAAGGAACATTTGTCTTACTTTTAAATTTTTGTTATAGAAATGTTTTAGTATAAACATTGCAGAAAGGTACTTTTTTGTACAAAACCTGCACAACTGTGCCCAGTGGAATTTAAAAATAACAAACTCCACCATTCATTTCATGGCAGAAATGTTTTTGCTGATACTAAATCCTGGAAAAAATTATGTAAGGTTATCTAATTATGAGCCAAACTTACCTTGACTATGTACCTTTTGACTTTGTAAATGTGTTTTTAGATCTTGAGCTGTATAAAGTGCTTGTGACGTGGCTTGTTTGAAAGACTGTTTGGAATGAAAAATAATTTCAGAAGATGTATGCTTGTGTTTAACCAGCTTCCCCGGTCTAGAGAGATGTTTGTGCATGTTCTGAAAATGCCAAGACTGAGCTTCCTCTGAGAAGCAGGATACAAGCAATGGGCAATGCACACCTTCATCCCTGTAGCCCTGCTCACTTGGTCTGGATATTCCTCTGCTCTCTGCTTCATTACTGACTCTGCTGCTTTTGGAGCAAGAAGCTGGTAGGAAGGAAGACCAATGAATCTGGAGCGATCAAGGATCCCTTTAGTGTACAAAAGGATTTGATCATTAGTAAGAGAGGCTGCCCAGTAAGACTGGACTTTGTCATTTTCACTTTTCAAAGAAAGGGTAATCAGTAAAAGCATGTCTGAGGTTTTGTAGATGTTAGGTGTCATTGAAAATTAGTGATCTTTCTGTACTTTTTTCTTGAAATGGCTGCTGAGGTACGGACCAGTGTACACAGTCTTGTCTTTCAGGTCTTAGGACTTGTGTCCTAAGTTGCCCCTGGGTTGCCATCCCTTGCTCCTGGCTTTCCACACTGCCTTTTCATAGGAAAAAGGCAAGTGGCAGCATGAGTACAGCATAGCACTTTTCATGGACCAGTGGTAGCAGAAGCATTAACTGGTTCAGAAACAACTCGTGACACCTGATGGCTGTGTCAGCACAGGGAGGGGGCTGAGCTGTGTCAGCAGTACCCATAAGACCTGTGAAAATCATGGTCTGGGAAATGCTTTTCTTGACACCTCTGCCCTTCTTTCAAACCAAATGGACACCAAAGCTTATGAGTTCTGAAAAGTGTTGGAGAGAGTATTGTATGGTGTGATAACATCAGCCTCATCTTTACAGGAGGCTGAATAATCTACAAGCATGAAAAGGACCTTGGACCATCCCTAAATACCCTTTCCTGCCCATAGCAAAATCCCGTTGCCATGTATTGAGCAATTTGTTAATCCTTGGTGCTAACTCTACAGCTTTTATAGGTAATGGACTCTACTGCTGCCTTATCTTTGGGTTCAAGGTTGTTTTTAAGCCTGATGTTGTTTGTATCTGGTGTAAAGAACAGATTATTCCTCTCCTTTTTCAAGGCTACTGCTACCATGCCTCATTTTAGTTTAGTGCTGCAGACTGACGTTTACATTTGGACATTTCTACAGGAAGTCTTGGGAAAGTGCAAGCAGAGAAAGCTTTTCATCAAGAATCTTGAGGTAGCATTTGCTAGTAAGACAGAAGACAGTGCAAATGGTCACATCGGATGTAAGAATAAAGCCCATATGGGAGTGATTCTTCAGAGAAGTGAGAATTCCACCGTGTCTTTCCTCTGGTTTCTGAGTGTGGAGTCCCTTGTGCCTGAGGCACACTGGTATGTTTTCAAAGGCCCTGGGGAGCTGCAGTGCCAGGAGAGGTCCTCCCTGTGGACAGGGCTGTACTGCCCATTCTGCTGATCACAGCCACTGATCACGGCCCTCAAGACAGTGAAAATGCATCAACCGACTGCAGGATCTTTACTGTCCATCAGTGAATTGTGTCTGGGGTCATTGCCTGCCCCAAAACTGTCTCCTTGCCCCAGTGGGCTAATCCATAAAGAGTTCATGAAGATTTTGAGGTTCATAAAACCATGTTAGTTTCCAGCAAGGCAGGGTTGTGGTTTCTACACATGTGTTGAAATGGTGGGTTGTGTTGTATAGCGTGTTCACCTGTGTCTGTGTTCTTTCCTTTAAATTCTGGTTTTAAAAACATACTATTGTTAGTGGCTTCCTTGTGTGGTCATGTACGCTTCTTGTCCCTGAAACCAGCTTTGGTTGTGGACCAGAAAATAAAAGCCTTATAACAGCACCCAGTGTTCAAAGGGCCCTCAGCTGGAAATACTGGCATGAAACTGAACAAACAACCCCAAAATTAAGATTAAAACCCACACAACCCCCCTAAAAGTCATCCCTCAGTAAGGGAATGAATTCAGAGTAAATTCCTTGTTGCGTCGGAAATGTTTCTTATTAATTCCTTTAAAAACAAGTCATATATGAAGCTCTTGGGAGCAGAATAAGTTGGATGATTGCCATCTCATATGTCTGTGAAGACTTATAGAAGATCAGCAATTACTATGCAAACAATTTCATTACAGAATGCTTAATAAGGAGACTTAGGAAAAATGTTAAACTCTAGAATTGGTTTTCTGTTACCTTCCATTTTGTTCCTCCTATTCTCAAAGCTTCATCCGATGTGGACTTGTTCAATGTGTTGGGTTTCCATATGCTGCACCCTCATCTGTGGGCTGTGTTGCAGGTTGGGACCCAAATGGACTATAAATGTCTTGCTCAGGAATCCAAGTTGAACCCTTCCCAAAGTTTTTGTAGAAAATCAGTTTCCTGTGGGGAGTGTCAAGGTTTTTAAAGTTAATACTCTGTGGAAGTGCCTCCAGCTTTTTTAGCAAGAAGGGAAAAAATAAATCTGGCATTTTTATGCAATCTGAATTAAATTTGTACTGTTGATGTGCAATAAGTACAATTATATACCTCATTAAAAGTTCTTGTTTAAAAGGACAAAAGGTTTTGTATTCATTCAGTTTGAATTAATTCATTTTGACATTAAAGTATAGTGCCAAAGATTTTCAGTGTTGTGGGAATTACTATTGTGAAAGGAATTCTGAGGGATTTAAAACACTAAGAGCCTGTGTATGGTGCCCAAATATTGTGACATTAAAAAGAAAGGTACAGAATACAAATAAATTCTATTATGAACTGTAATTTAATTGAGTCATTTTTGCATGACTTCTTCATTGTGAACAAAAGGTTTTCTGTATTTCTGAATCTGGAAGGATGAAACATACAGGTAAGCAAATAAGATTCTAAAAGGGCATGGGTATTTTAAGAATAAGGTTATCTTTCTGAAAAATATTTTTTTTAATTGGTGTTACTAACTGTATTATTTATGTGGCATTTTGAATGCTTTTTCCTGCTTAATGCATTGTGACATTTGCAATTGTCACAGGTTTTTTTGTGATTGTTTGCATAGGAACATACAGATTACCTGTAAATTTGTGTAGCTCTTAGGGTTTATTTGAGAGGAAAAGGTAGCACAGTTTGTTATTTGTCAGAGTTAAAATCATCCTGGTTTTGCATGTACCTCAAGATCACCGGAATCTATAGGCATAAAATTCCTCAAAGCTGTATTTTATGTGTCAGTATTAAATACCTCTTTGTGCCAATAAGGTATGTACAGTGCTGAGAGTCAGAATTATTTGTGACATCAATCCCAAACAGGGGTTTGAAATTGTAGTGAGTAAAAGCAGTGTACCTGCAATATGTGTTGAGAAAAGGCTTTTTTTTTCCCCCAAATATTTTAAGAATTTGTACTCACCAGAATTTTTTCTGAGAATTAGAAAGTTTACATTTTTAAAAATGTATAACGGACAGTGCTACTTTTAATTTCTTGTTGCTAGTCAGAGTAGGCAAGTCGTTTTAATTCAGAATTACTGTCATACCATAGGTTATTTTATCTTGATGTTTCACTTTTTTATAAAATCTGAGAGTCTTTCAGATAGTATTGCACAATATATATACACTGATTTGTTTCTAGAGAAAAAGGTGCTTGTGGGTAAATAGTTTGATTTTTTTTCTGCTTAGAACAATTTTTTTAGAGGTTGAAACTCCTCTGTACAGGTACTGTAGAGCAACATAGAAAGTTAGTATGGCTAAGGACTTGAAGAAAGAAAAAACTCCCATTCATGCTCGTCAGCAATGAGCCCGCAACTGTGGTGAGAAGCAGATCATCAATGGAGGAGCTTTTTTGTTTTCTTGGTGGATGGGTCACCAGGAGAGCAGATGTAAAACTGGCATTTTTCCCCCGCCCCAGTGCAAGCCCCAGCAAATTAAAAGACCTCCCTCTCCCCCAAAAAACTCCCAGTATCTTGCATCAGCCCTTCTCTCCCTGCCAGCCTACCCTCAAAAACAACGATGAAATGTAATCTATATCTATTTTAAGTATTTACACAGGGAAAAAATACTCCTGCTTTCTGACTGTAGACCCAGTTTCAACAGCAAAATAAAACTAAGCCATAGTTGAAAAATGACAAGTGAAGAAATGTGGCAATAATGTGTTTTCTGTTGTATTCAAATATTTTCCTCTTCCATTTCAACTTGCTTCAGTAAGCTGTCAGTAATAGGAACAGCTGAAATTTAATTTCCCAGTGTAAAATAGATCTTGAGATATCCCAAACTGACAGCACTTTCTGTGGCAGTCTTGCTGGGCAGCAGCTGGGGAGGTAGAGCAGTATTTGTTAGGTGGGACTGGAGTGAAGGGCAGTGTTGGGAATAGGACTTCCCTTGTTATCTTGCTTCTCATGCCTAACAAAGTGGTTGTTGTAAGTCTACTAAGCCAACAGATTCCTGTGCAAAAGCAATAAGGGAATTAAAAGCTTAAGCAGTTCCTGCACTCTGAGGAGTTTAAATACTTTAGTCAAGGAAAATAGGGGAAAGAGTATATATTTGTTAAGTACTTCTGCTTGTTCTCAGTTAGGCTTCAAATTAACATAGCAGTTAAGAGACTCAGGGGTTTTCAACCCTTGAGCTTTCCTAGTGAATTTCCATGGGGTTGTTTTAATGTGAATCTGAGAGAGAAGTTTAGAAGAAAAGAATTTCTAGCTCAGTTATTCAAAGACTACATGCTTAGTAAAATATAATTTTATTTAAATCTTCTGCAGTTTGTTTTTTCTTTCTTTTAAGCTGCTGTACTTTGGCTCGTTTTGTGAATATGTTGTGGGGTTTAATTTGCAGGACTCCTCTTTCATTTAGTGCAGAAGTTGTGCAAAGTATAGGGCAGAGGGTTAGGAGAAGGAAGAGAGGCTGCTGCCTTTAAGAATTGTTGTGCAACACAGGCTTGGGTTCTTGTATTTAGTTTTCATTTACTTTAAGCAATAATTTGCCTGGAGACGTCTGCCTAAATATAAAACTTCCCAGTATTAAAGAACAAGAAAGAAAATAAAGCAATTGAAAGGAAAGATGATTGCTAACTAGTTCATTCACTGTCCTGGTGCATAGGCTTAATTTTCAATACTGAAGCAAAATAATGCTAGAAACGAACAGATATTTAGAAAAGCTGAATGTGACAAGCTTTTGCAAATAATTTTTTATTCTGGTATGTAGTAATGTGTACAGATGTCCTTTTGTTTTTCTAGATTAATGCCAGAAAGTCCTGTGAAAGTCATAAAAGCCTTACAGCTAATATTCTTAAATGCTTTGCCTGCTGTGTTTTTTCCTCAATAATAGAGGTGCATTAAAATAAGCATAATGTTAATTGTTGCATTAAGACCAAAGAAATGAGAAACGGAATAATTTTGCATTTCAAATACCTTGTGAGCTCCTCTTGCACATGTAACTGTGCTGAGAGCTGGAGAAGGTGTTTCAGCAACAGCCTGGAGTGGAACTGGTACACGGTTGCTCTTTCCCAGTGTATCTCTCCTGAGCTTCATTTTCTTGAATGATGGGCCAATGCGAAATAATTGCTTAAGAGAATAGTTATTTAGAGCAGATTGTAAATACTGAATATGCAGCACAACAGAAGACAAGCATGGAACTGTCTTCTGATGGCAAATGCAGACTTATTGTCCTGGTTTTGAGTTATGCTCCATTTGTGAATTGACCCATTTGATTGTAGACGGATTTCTTGCAGGGTTAAAGAAGTGCTAGCTCATGCACTTTGTGTCAATCACAAATAGATTTCAGTATAGCTCTTTGTGATTCAGATCTCATTTGATACAGAATTCACAGAGTTTTTTGAATTCTGTATCAAATGAGACCTAGATCACAAATAACTATACTCATATCCTTATAAAATCACTAAGATTTGACTGGACCTTTGTTTCTTGTTTTGCAGATAGTAGTACATTTCCTGCAGTGATCTTTAGTGCCTTTGGAGAGCTGAAATCAGCATGCAACATTGGTCACAGATCTCTCTCCCATTTTACCCATCTCTTCAGAATCTAATAAATCAGCAGTCTTTTCTCTGCACAATGTTTTAATTTCTCCCTTATTAATTTGCTATTTTGAGCCATATAAATTTTTGTTGAAAGTTGTGCCAAGAATGGAGAAATGAAACAGGGATTTGCATACCTGTCACAAACCTCTGCCATTGGGTTGCTCCCCTCAGCTGTGCAAGTGTGTGAGTTCCTTGGTTTGGTGCACAGACACCCTATGTGGAGAATTGTTGATGTCTTAGAAGTCCAAAGCAATATTTGACAGTCTTTTGCAAGTGCAAGTTAGGCTATCATTATCAGAACAGGAGAGAAAAGTTGAGCAGGAATGGCTGTGGCAGTGACGTGTGATGGATCATGCAGCATCTATGATAGCTGAGAAATAGGCTGCACCATTAAGTGACTTTTGCCTTTCCAGAGTGAACCAGCCTCAGCTGTTCCACACAAATTGCCACTGACCTGGTGGTTAGAAAATCCTTTTACAGAATTTCACTCCTGACTTACCTCTTTGTCAGTGAATTGTGCCCATTTCAATTGAATGCAATGCTCCTAATAACGTGTCAATTAATTTTAAACTGCAGAAATCTTCACTCTGAAGACTTGGAAAACAAGCTTCATCACTTAAATCCCTCTGGGGTTTTGGAAAAGGCATCATTTAAAACACTCTGTAAGACTTTTGGTCTCCTTTTCTAATGTACAGAATTTAATTTTTGTAACCACAAATTTAATTTAAATTTAAATTTAATTTCATTTTTGTAACCACATTGGTTAAAAAGAGTAGTTTTTATAAATAGTTTCTGAATCTTTAAAACCATGTTGCTAAAGTTTAATTCTGGACAATTATCTCTTTCTGTAGTGCTACGGAAGATTTTGCAAGATTTAAGTGATGTGTTAATTATTTTTGCATATTGTGGTGTTTGGGTCTTAAAGTTGTTTTAAGCAATTAAAGAGTAGGGAGGAAATGTAATGAAAACAATTGTAAAGGTGTTGCTGAACTGAATGTTTAAACACTCATCTGTATTGCACTGGCTGGAGTGAAAAAATCTGGTGTTATAAATCATATGTTAGAGAAAAATGTATAAGAAAAGCTTTATTCCATCTTTTTACTGGAACCAAGGCCCATTGAAAACAAATCGATCCAGAGGGATCACCTAGAGTTTTGTCCTGTAGAAAAATCTTGCTGTTGAAGAGTCTTGTGTGGGAGAGGACATCCAGCTTTGATCCATCTGCCAGGCTTTTGAAAGTTCAGTCCAGAAACCTGGAACTGATAACTTTGCTGCTGTGTTTTTTTGGCCAGCTCTGCTATGTATCACTGGTTGGGTTTGGGTCACTATATTTTGGTGGGGTCTGAGAATATCTCCCAGATGCATATCCTGGGAATGCCTTCTGCATAGAAGTACCGACAGGTACTCCAGGAGCCTGCCTGTCCCCCTGCCATGGCCCTGAGAACCCACTGTTCCAGTGGGCTTTTGGTAGGGCAGCCTGTGGATCCCATGGGCAGCCAGAGACATGACAGTCGTGCAGCTGATCCACAGTTCAGCACAGCTGCACAAAATTCAAGTCACAGCTCTGTTTAGGGTCACTACCTTTGCTTTTATTTCTTTCAGTAATTATGGAAGCTGGTTACTCCTGCATTTTAAAGGGTTTGTCCCAAAAGTCATGGGAAACCTGACTCAATTGCCAGTTTTTTAGAGCAAAGTGAGCCAGCTCTAAGCCTTTGTCAGCACATCTCCTAAAGGAGGGGTTTTCCAGGCTCCTGTGAAAACCCTCACTCAGGGGTATGAGCTCATGGAAGTGGAAGGTCTGCAGCCAGGCGCTTTGGGTGCAGCCTGGCCGCCAGTGCCCTGAGCTGCTGGGGCATTCTGGAAGGGGCGCAGTGCTGGCAGCATGGGAATGAGAAGTGGAAGTCTCTTGAGCTTTGGGCTAGGATTTTGTAAGGGTTTGTGGAAGGAAACCTGAAGAACAGATCAATGCACTTGTAGTCAGCGGTGCTACTGCTGCTTGAGGCCAAAAGATCTTGGCAAAATAAGTTAAGTGCTGATGACTGCTGAAAGGGGAGTTTTGATTACTGCCTCTGCCAGTGAACTCTGCCTATGGCTTTTTAGTTTTTCAAAGTACCTTATTATTGGGGTAATATTCTGTGTATTTGAACTCAAACAGCAGAAAACTCATGTTTATCCTGAAACTTCAAAAGATTATGAATTTCCTCACAGGCCTTGTATTGCAATAATGCAAGTTGTCACTAAAATGTAAAAAAGCTGAACGCTGGATGTTTTTCTGTAATGTTTCTAAACATTAGGTGTCCTCTATGTTTGATCTTTTGTCATCTACAACCCACACTAAAGTTTGTTTGTCCCACGCAGTTAAACCGTGGCCCATGTGGCTCAGCATCCAAGTATTTTTTCCATGTGCAGAGTGGAATTGAGTGAGGTGCCTTGTTTGAGTATGATCAGAGATGAAGAATTTATTTAGATCTAGTTTGTGACTGGGTGCATCAAGACTGCAGTGATGGCTGGAGGAGTTGTGTCCCATCAACAAGTAGGAAAATGTTTGCTAAGAATAAAGTCTGCTCACCTTCCAAAATAAGTAGAGAAATGTTTTTGCCTGGATATGAGAAGATAACAGCAATTGTCATGAGGTTTGCTGTTGGTCACTCTTGGTATGCTTTCAGCTGTGAGAACGCCTACAAATGGAACAGATTGTAAAGTTATCCTGGCATAGCATCTGAGAGTGAAACTCCTGAAGTATTTCCTTGTAGTTACAAAGAAATGTGGAAATAATAAGGCAGCTGTTGTAGAGGCAGCAGGAGCACACTGCAGTACTGTCTGTAGGCAGTCCTCTAGACCTCTCAGTGGTGACTTAAAACAACTTTGTTTCCTGGGGTTCACTTATAGCAATGCAGTTACTTGGACAGAATAGGAAAAGAAAGATTTGACTGTAAAGGCACATATTTTGGGTAGCCTTGGCTTGAGTTTAACAGTGGAACTGTCGAAAGAAATTTCTGATAACAGTTAATTTTTATACTTTTACAAAAACGTTACAAGCCTTTCTGCCCATTTTCCTCACTATACTTCATTTCAGCATTTATCTAGCAGTAGTTTCCATTGTTTTTCCTTAGGTGCTAAAAGGGTCTCTGAATTTGAGATGTTTTGATTGTTCATAACACATTATGGTGTGTCCACAGGAGATATTCTCTCCTTAATGCTAAGCTTTTTCAGCCTTTTTCAAGATACTCTTTTTACCTTAGGTGAGTTTGGCAAGCTTCTTTATGGGTGGTGGTGCAGTGATTTCACACTTGTACTGAAGCTTTTTATGATGATGTTTTAACATGAGAACGAAATGGAGTTGTATTGCAGAGCTTCATATGTTACTCATTTGTTGAGGAGTAAGTTGCAACAAAGAGTTGATGTTTGCTTCTTCAAAGGGTAAATTAAATCCTGTCTAGCAACACCTTATGGAATTTTCTGTAACACACATTTGTTTTGTATAAGTAATACCCAAACTGAATTTGTACTCCAACAAGAAATAAGGCATCAACCCAACCAATGAGGATTTATTTTTTTCTTCAGAAAAATCTATTATTTCTCAGTCTGTGGTACGCTGTTAAGAGACTGAAATTTAACAAAGGTAGGATAAGGATTCTCTGTATGAATGACAAACTGCAAGATTCATTTATATGCTTTTGTGCATACTTGGAGAGTCCAGCATTTTAAATGGCTTCAAGTTCCATTATAAAATGTCAATATTTTCAGAGTTTTTTTAAGAAACCCCTCATGATAGGTATTTTAATCCATATCTGAACTGCAGTAATGGAGAGACAATTTTTCCTTTTGTAAAAAAAGGCTTGGACAGATTGCAAAAATCTTTCCTTTAAAGGTTTGATTTTTTAGGCTGAGTTCCAAGTTATATTTAATTTCAGTTTTGTATATGTATAGACACACAGCATTTTGAATAGATTTTGAAATACATTGGACTAACAATGTACTCAAGCTTATAAATGAGTGCTGTATTTTTAAGTCAGTGAAAATGTACTCTGAAGATCAAAATATGCTAACAGATATGCTGCTTGTGTAAAGTATTACTTGAAATAATAAACAATTTTGTTGCCAAAGTAGTATAAAATGCCCAAACTGCAAGGATTTTGCGTGGCAAAAGTAGTGTTGTCCTTTAATTTTCCCATGATCATCCTGTATTTCCATTCCCAGAGGATACTGGTGCAGCTCCTGTGCAAAACATGGCATTTCCACTTGAGCTAAAAAGCAGCTCCCCATTCACTCTCACTAGCAGTTAGATTTAGATACTATTTTCGTTCAACCTTCAGAAAATGAAAGTTTTAGGAACAGATGGATATTTTGATTGGCCTAGTTCCAGCCCTGGCCAAATTTCAGTGTGGATAGTTACATCCTGCCTCCATCAAGCTCTTGCAATGTCAGTTACTTGTGGGTAAGGGGAGTTCAGGATAATGTCTCTGCTGAGTAGGCAAGAATTGGAGAGTCTGGGTGCTATTTTGTCATGTCCTGGACCTTCTCTGTGTTATGTCCCTAGATAGGCTCTTGAAAGAGATGAGGTGAGCAGGAAAATGAACAGAAATCCTGGGATGACTAGTGCCTTTACCATATTTGCACTGTATAAAACATACCGTGTTAACCATCTGTAGGATGAGCTTTATGAAACTCATGTCCAAGAGAATTATATGCACTTGGCAGGGACTTGCATCAGAAGAAGTTTGGATAACCCTTGTGGAAATTTTCTGCAATTTACTTGTTCGGATGGGGCAGTGTGACAGCTCCATGCTTGCCATTTTACTTGCTCTTAACTCCCTTACTTCCACAGTCAAGATTTGAAAAGCAGATAAAGCATCTATAACTCAATTCTGTTTACTTTGTAAATTTCCGTGGGTTTTCAGATTTTAACAGTGATTTTTGGCAAGACTGTGCATGCAGCATTTCAGAGAGTGACCTGCTGAGTATCTGTGTTGCCATATCTAGATGCAAACTGATTATCTACAAAGAATGTGAAGCAGTTCAGTGAATAAATGGATTTAGATAAAAAATCTGTACTGATTGTTGGCATCTTTGTGCCAAGTTCTTAAAGCTGGAGTAACCTGTTCTCAGACTTTATTTTTGTGTACAAGCATTACTAAAATTTTACTTATACTCCTACACATATTTATTGACATGTGCTGTATTTGTCGATCTTGTTAATACAAATTTGATACAGACAGTGAATATGAAACAGAGAACAACTTTAGATGCATGAATGCTGTTCTTGGAGCATTCATTTTCCAAATAGTGAGAAAAAAAAGGCAAGGAGGTTTTGAAAATAATTTGTTTCATCTCTTTCACCTCTGTAGTCTTTTCACATACTCCCAAAGGTATGTGTTTGGTGAAGGTGGTGCTAGGTTTTCCTATCAAAGACAAAATGAAGTATCAGCAAATGTGTGTAACAACCTCTGACTTAAGGCTGTAGGCACTGTTATCACGAAAATAATTTACTTGGTGTGGTGATTGTCAGATATTTCTGAGGAATGGGGCTTCTTAAACTCTCCTATGAGACTGACATGAGATGAAAGTATCCAGCATTTCCACATTACATACAGGTAAATGATTGAGTAGCCTTTGTGTATTAAAGACCAAAGGTTGAGCATGGGAGATGGCATTTCTTTCAGGTACGGTTCAGTGGTTATAAGTATTAGGATGTGTCAGCAGCCTTTATTCTCTGGCAGACTTTTTCTTGTCAACACTCCTTAATAATTGAAATCTTTTGCTTATCAGTGCTGACTCACATGTCCTCGTAGCTGTATAATTCAAATCAATATTTTGTGACTTGTGGTATGCTGGCGTTATGAGTCTTCCCACTTGAAGTGAAGTACTGCATGATTCACATGCTTGGGTTTCCTTAGGCATCCACAGCTCACTGTTACACAAGAGAGAGGACTGGACAGACTCTTGCACTGACCAAGTGTGACTGTCCTGCTCCTGCTCACAGGCTCTTTAAAGATTGAAACCAGTTGTCTTACAGATTGGGGTTATTTTTAACCTCTGCTAAGGAATCAACATTTTCCAGTACATAAAATGGTTCTGCTGTTAGGCTTCATTGTCAGACTTGGAGTTGTTTGAACCTGGTTTTGTGTTTGTTTCATGCAGTTCTATCGGTGGCGTTGCGGACAGAGGGCGCTGAATCGTGAGCCTTGTGGTTCTCAGTTTTGGTGTAAAATGTTCTGCTTGGAGCTGATGGAAAAGTGTTTTCCTGTGCCCAGGGTGAAGTGCTTTCCCCTCAGATATGTAAAAGTGTGATGGAGCACTAATGCAGGCAGATGTGGATGGTTCTTTGTTATGCCAGGAGGAAGGAGTTTAGGGAAACCCCGAGGATGCTGTCAGCAGGTTTTTGCCTAATTCAGGGGGTTGCTCTCTGTTGCTTTTAGCACTATGCTTTTATGTGCAGTTGTGAAGCTTTTGCAGTTTATCTGTTGCTTGCCTTGCAGTTTAAAATGGTGTTGTTCTTAAATGTAAAGTGATGATCATGCAGAGCTTAAACCATGAGAATGTATTATAGTTTGCTCTTTAAAAATATACTATGTATGCGTTGTCTTCTGTGCCATAAACTAAGCTGTTTTAAATTTTGTTTCAAACATTGGAACCCTGCTTATTTAAAATAGCTTGATTTTTAGTAAACATTTCAGGTGATGTTTAAAAACATCTAAAATAGATAAAACATTTGTTTTTAAAAGACAAGATGACAGAAGAAAATAAATAGTTACAGAAATACCACTGATATGTTGGAGCAGAGGTAATGAACCTAATCCATGGCAGAGCCTCTTCCTATGTACGTCTGGGAACGTAACGCCCCAGCACATTCTTAATGCCTTCCCAGTCAGTAATTCTTGATGTGTTGTTTCTTACTTTGCTTTAAATATTGAAGAAATAGATATGTAGCCCTGAGCTCCAAGTAGTATTACAAATGTCTGAACAATGATCCATTGAGAGAGAAATACCTGTTTAAGAATGTAGCAAAACTTGTCTGTAATAAGCAGATCAAAGAGTCTGTAAACACAAATTAAAAAAAAAAAAGAAAGGGTAAAGTGGGTCAGATGCATGACACAATTTTGAGATAAGCTGTTGATAAGCCACTGCTGCAAATATTTGTCTTTGAAACTATTATAAGCGGCTGGCTGACCCAGAAGGGAGCCTGAGGTCACTCTGTGGTTGAGGTCTGGGCAGTGGCATCACAGTTGGTTGGCCTTAGGAGAGCGCTGGGTGAGGTGTGCATTGGGTAATGGCAAAAGCTTTTCAACACCTTCCCTAAAATTCAGAGGCAGTTGATAAACTGGAAAATATTTCTACCTCATTATAGATTGAGCAAGGACAAGGAAAATAGATGTGCATTCTGGGGTTGCGCTGAGATGGAAATTGTAGAGAGAGAATTTCCTTTTACATAGGAGCCGGTGATGGTCACCTTCTTTTTCTCTCTGAATGAGGTGACTCATTCAGCTCACACGTGCTCTCGCAGGATCCCTCAGCCCACATGGAGTTGTGAGAGCCTTTGAGCTGGATTTGCCCACGAATGACAAGCAGTGACCATCTATGTGGCAAGTATCAGCAGGGTGACAGAGAACAGACAAAAATTGTGTGCCAGCTTGATACAGAGGATGCCACATCAGCTAAATGAAAGAGCAAAAGTCCCAGATCTACCTTTGCCTTGAGGCTCCAGGATGACCATTTCAGCCTGTCCATAGGAATAGGGTATAATTATTTCTGATTATACTCCCTTTTCTACTTATTAAAAAACAAACTTCAGCTCTTGGCTCATATTCAGTTTCTGAAGTTTAGTTCTTGCAATCTAAATTAGACCTGCCCAGTGTGTTTGTGAGGTCAGTGCTCTTGGAGACTGCAGTGGAAACTTGTTTGGAGAGAACTGTGGAGAGCTGGAAAAATGTCAGATTGGGCTGGGAAAAGCTGCTTCATATGGGATGTCTTCAAGGAGCAATTATAAAAATAACACTTGCTGTCAGCCAATAGAGCAGAGCAATGAGTGGATAAAAAATAACAAAAATCTGCTCTGTGTTCCAGTACCTGAAGATGTAGAGCTTTTCTATTAGAAGTTTGCATGGAGCACAGTGGTTTCAAACAGCATCTCTACTGAAGAGCTCATAGCTACATTTCAAATTTTAATGTTTATGAATTGGAGATTTTTTTTTAATACTTACTAAAAAGTATATATTTTTACAACCCTAGAAAAACTTCTGACCTGTCAGAAGGTGTGCAGGCTTATAGATCTTGCTCTTTCTCCCCTTCTTATGGGTGCTTGGTAGAGAATGTGGTGCAATTCCTCTACAGAACAAGTGTGTTAAGGCTACCTGCTGAATACCCATTGTCTACTCAGCAGTGTTCTTGCCTCACAAACCATTGAGCAGGGCAATTTTCCATGACTGGAATATTGCTGCCACCTGATGAGGAGAAGGAGTCAATGAGGCCTTCTACAGACAGCTTGAAGTACCCTCATGATCACAAGCCTTCACGACCTTTTCAACCACTCTAGTATCTTCTGGAAAGACAGCACATTCACACAGACCAGGAGAGTCCTGCAGAGCACTGGTGATCAGATTTTGATACAGGTAGTGGAGGAGCCAGCATGGAGAGGTGTGGTACTACACCTTGTGCTAATGAAGAAAGAAGGACTGGTTTGGAATGTGAAGGTTGGGACAGCCTTGGCTGCAGTGACCGTGACATGCCAGAGCTGAAGAACCTGTGTGGAGGAAACAGGGCAGAAAGTAGGGTCCCAGCCCTGGATGTCAGGAGAGCTGAGTTCGGCCTCTTTAAGGATCTGCTTGGAGGAATCCCATGGGTTAGGGGTCTAGAAGGTCTGGGGTGGGTCCAAGTGGTTAAAGTTCAAGCATACTGCTCCAGACATGACCAGGGGACTGGAGCATCTCTTAGGAGGGGACTGAGGGGCCAGGACCTGTTTAGCCTGAGGAAGATGGAGAAGGGATTTTATCAATGTATGAAAGTATCTGAAGGGAGGTGTCAAGAGGATGGAGTCAGGCTTCTTGGTGGTCCCTAGCAACAGGACAAGGGGCAACAGGTACAAAATAAAACACAGGAAGTGCCTTCTGAATGAGGAGAACTTCTTTGCTGTGAGAATGGCAGATTCTCCTTCTCTGGACATTTTTGGAACCTTCCTGTGTGCAGTCCTGTACAACCAGCTCTAGGTGATCCTGATCTCCTGAGCAAGGAGATTGGACTCGAGGATCTCCAGAGGTCACTTTGAACCCCAGCCATTCTGTGATTCTATGCAATTTTGGACTAACTCTGTTTATTGTCCTGAGGTTAGATTTGGCAAATAACATCTGTAACTCACCACCATGAAAAATTATTTCCAATACATTCTTCATTACACTTTTCTTCAATATTTTGCTGTCACTGGAGGATTACAGTTTTCTGCTGGAGAGTTAAAGGAAAAATTGTGATATAAATGGACAGTCAATAGTTTTGCATTAAAATCCCTTGAAGTATCAAGGCATGCAAGTTGTTTTTTATGTTTTGTTATTGTTGTTTTGTTTTGTTATTTATATGTGTGTCTGTTTAGCAGTGATACCAGTGTTTAGCAGAAAATACCAGTTCTTTTCTTGCTGGCTTCCTAAAAAGTGTGCAGCCCAAACTGACAACAGTTTCAAGGATTTAAATGAAAAATTACCATATCACATTCATATGCAGTGCCTTTAACTTGGATGGACCTTGGACCTTGGACTCCTAATAGTATATCACACAAACTAGCTTAATTTCAGAATCGCATATCACTAAGTGTAATCTGCCCATCAAAAAGCTATGTGCACTGACCCTGTGAAAGGTAAAACCAGGAAACAGAAAAATAATGCAGTGTTCAATTTAAGCTGCTGTGGAAATTTGAGCAGGCAGCATGTTCTGAGGATTTACTTTTGGATAAAGGCTAATCTGCTACCAGCTTCTGTGGTTGCTGGAGAGAGGGGCTGCTCTGTTGGCACGTCTAAGCAGGGTTCTGATGCAGATAGTGTGAAGTGCTGGCTGGAAGGAACCCAAGACCCTCTCCTTTAACTGGACAAGGAACCTGATGTGAGTAAATGCCTGTAGCTGCAGTTAATCTATATAAATACCCACAATTAATTGCGTAATAAATTTGACTACTCTGTCAGCTTCCATCTTTTGCTCTGGACCATTAACAAAGAATTCAGAGTCTGGTTGCACAAATAACAGAAGCTTGTGTCTACAAAATTTATTTCTGTTGTTATCATCAAAAAGCAAAATTACAGAGAGGCAGTTTCTAGTTGGTTGGCTATAAGTGTGTGCTTGAGAAACATCACTGTATTTTTGAGAGGTGAGATGTCCTTGATAAAAATTTTTAGTCTGCTTGTTCAGAATAAAATATTTGTGTTTCCATATGAGGAATAAGCAGAGTATTTGCAGCATTCAGCAACCTTAATATTTCAAAGTATAGAAAGTATATGGAAAATGAACTCTTTGGGAAGGTAGTAGCATCTCTGTGAAAGTCCCGGCTGCTCAGTATTGCCTTTTTCCAGCAGCCAACAAGAGGAAATACATCACGGTAACACTGTTGCTCCATGTCAGCGTAGGCAGGGCAGGAAGCGTGGCCAGGGCAGGAAAAGAGCCCAAGAGGAGAAAAGTCCCTATAAGGTATACCCTATAGGCACAGCCAGGGACTTCGTGTGCCATTTCTGCCCCAGAGCAGGAGCCATGCCAGGCACTGCCCGTGGGTCAGGCAGGAGCTGAGCACCCGCTGGCAGCCAGGCACTCCCACGGAGGCTGTTGGCTTTCGCCAACTGCCCTGTTCAGCGCTGGCATGTTTTGAACAAACATCTCCATAACAGACCAGAGCTGTGAACCCAGACTGAATTTCAGCTTGGTTGTGCCCCTTCTCCATCTGCTTCTCCCCAGGCTGGTGACTGGTGGCTTGGATAATCTGGTGGCTTCTCATATACCTGCCACAGCAAGCATTGTCCCCAGAGCTGCCGGATCCCGGTGTGCCTGGTGGTTTTGCCCATGAGGAGCAGTCTGAAGTGCAGCTGCTGTGCACGTTCCGTGTCCATGGTCCAGCCCAGTCATCTGTGGTCCACACCACTGCACCTCTGCACTCCACACCACTGCACCAGGCAGAGCCAGGGCTGCTGGCTGGGGCAGGACGATGCAGGAGTGGGTGGTGTGGGCAGTGGGACTGAGTGAATTGGGAGCATCCAGGACCAAGGGAAGAACCCTGCTTTGGAGCTCCAAAGGGGTACCAAGGGTGTGCCCAGTCATCCATCTCAGCTGCATCCTAAGTGCCTTGCTTTCCCACTGGAAAATAAAAGAAGCAAGGCCAGTGATAGAGGGAAGGGCAGAATAAAAAAGGATGTAGTAACAGAGAAAAAAGTAAAGAGAATGACAAATGCTTCTGGTTAATTGAAACTGTCCTTATACAGAGACTCAATTTCCCTTTTCATCAAGCATTAAGAGAAAAAAACTATTTGATGTGTCTTGTGACCAAGTCTGAAACTTGTAGGAAGAGAAAGTAGCCAGAGTTCATTTGGTCAAAGCAGAGGCCACATCCAGAGAAGGTTTGCTTGAAAACAATTGTCTTTGATTAGTAAGAGTTACCATTCCAAAACATTTGATTTTTTCAGTAATTTTTTGACTTGACATTTTGCCGCTGTGTATGTATGTTTATATATACCGATAAAAAGAAATCAGAAAAAATAGACTTTTCATTTGTGCTATTTGCTTATATGCAATTTAATACTTTCTATCAGGCTGTTGTAGCTTGGGAGCGAATCCACAGACATGGCTTTCCAGAAGCAACACTTGCCCATGGAGAACTGTCACAGAGGCTGCACCTTGCCAGCTGGTAGACATTGCTAATCTAGGTGTATTTTCAGGAAAACAATTTGAGATTTCCTATTATGTCTGGGGCAAATGGAGTTTTTTTCTAACCCTAGTGCTTGTCTGAGATTTGTTTGTGAACATCTGGGAGCTCCAGGCATGGGAGAATTGGCGCCTATGCTTAAAATCTGCTGATCCCTGCTGTTTAGGCAGTGCTGAGACCATGTTAATTTTTCACACAAAAAATTGTTTGCTCAAGTGGTGTGCTGGGGTCTTTTGTTTATGTTCCAGTTACAGGAATTATCTGAACTCTTGTTGTTAGGGCTAATATTAAGTATAATTTTCCTGGTGGAGATGTTTTACTGGACAGGGTACTTAAGAACTTTTAGTTTCCCCTGCTGTTACAATCTTACATAGTATGAAAACCCATAACTCGTTTTAGGATAGCAGTGTTTACCAGCAGTGCTTCTGAAAAGCGTAACAACTACCAACCTGTCTCTCATGTACTAATGCTCTGAGTTGAAACAAATACGCGTAGCAGAAAACTTCAAATACAACAAGCATTTTGTGTTTTTAAGGTTTTTTCTTTGTTTATGTGGAGATGTTGACATCTGGAAGAGCGAAATGCATTTAACTGACAATGTGTCTCTTCTCTCTCAGATTACAGAAATTTGTGGAGCCAAGCGTGTGGGTTATTTTGGTCCTGCTCAATTTTATATTGCTTTGAAGTTAATTGCGGCAGCACAGTCAGGGTTCCCAGTACGGATTGAGAGCATTAAGAATGGTAAGTAGCAAATTTTGCTTGTAGTGCTGTGCACTTGTTTCTCCCTTTCTTTAATGCTTGTCAACTCTCCATGGTAGTAAATTCTTTCTTCTTATGTTTCTGTGAACAATTTTAAGGAGCAGAGAAGGAGTGGAAGGTAATGTTACATGCTCCAGGTGAGTGGTGGAAAATTGCAGAGAATTACAGATATGGGAGATCTGAGATGACATCTCCCTCTGGAAAAGGCATTACAAAGGAGCAGCAGGAATGACAGATGATCAGTGTGGGAGATGCTTTTCTCTTTCACCTTCAGCCTCTAATCTTGACAGCTGTCCAGAGTGAGAGCTGATAGCTGCTTTGGGTGGAGGCACATTGTGGGGGACATGGGCAGGTCAGAGAGTCACTCTGTGCAGGGCAGATTGTAGCACTCATCTGCTTTAGCAAATAATCCTGCTGAAATAAATGGGTAGGGACAATAAAATCATAGTGCTTACTGTGAATAGGTGTGAAAAGTATATTAGATGTATTTTAAAACAATTTTATTCTTCCCAATGAATTGACAGTAATATTAAATGTACCATTTTTGGTGGAGAAGAAAGCTTTTTGAAAGAGTCTTATCTAACTCAAGCTATGAAGAGAGAAAGCAAGTCCCTTTCAGCTGTGAAACCTTGATAGCAACTTGGAAGGAGCTCAGTGTTCTTGCTTCAGTGATGCACACTCTGCTTCAGCAGGGCTCAGGCTTCGAAGCACAGGGCTTTTTGCTTGAGCTGGAACAGGTTGGACCCCTTAGCTCCAGTATCCTGGGAGCCATGCCCTGAGGCTGTGCTTGCACCATCCCACTGGAGGAGCAACGCAACCAGCTGCAAGATCAGAGAGAAGGCTGGAGAGGCAGCACCTACCCACAACTCTGCAATCAGGTCACTGCTCCCAGTGCAGCTTATCCTCTGCTGTTCCTGATAAGGGCAATGAAATGTCAAATTCATGTGCATTGCAAGGCACAGGGAGGGGGTTCCCAGGTCTGCCCCATCCCAGGGAGGGAAGGCCAGAATGGCAAGCACATGATGACCTGTGTGAGCTGAGCTCCCGTGGTGCAGAGCTCCTGGCCAAGTGCAGGGGATCAGATGCAGCTGGCACAGTTCAGTTCAATGCCTTGCTGGAACAGGAGTTTGAACCAAAGGTGAAGAGGAGTGGCCTGGATTTGTCTGTCAGCTTTCCTTATGAACAGCTTGTGCACTCTCTCTTGCATTGCTGTCCTTTTTAAAGATGTTAATTAAAAAGCAAGAACAAAAAAAAAACCAGCCAACCAACCAAACAAAAAAAACCCAACAAAAAATGCTCAACAAACTAAATTAGAAACCTGGACTGAGATTTACTCTGTATGTTTTACCAGTCCAGCATATGCAAATAATCCACAAATTTGAGTGAAAATAGGTACTTGCAGTCCTTGTATTGATATCCTGCTTACTTACTGTTTCAGTAAAATTTCAATAAAACTTCTTCCCGTGCTAATTACATTTTCTCTTGAAAATACGTATGAGTGCCTTTAGAGTGAAGTGAGTAACGTGTACCGAATTGCAATTGATTTATTTTTCTTGTGGTTGTTACTGTAAGTGTAAAAGATTACAGAGGTGATGGACGAATGGTTTTGCTTGGTGTTGAGCATTCTGTTAATTTTAACTGTATTGATCTTTTAGGGTGACTGTGCACAAAAATAAATGGTATTTCTGCAAAATAATTGGGAATTGTCTTAAAGAGTGAAAAAGTGTCAGTCTCTTGCTGAGCACAGCAGATGCAACATGGGACCTTCTGACACAGCTGTCTCTCTAGGCCTTGGTGTCATCTCTGAACCCTACCATTTTTGATCTGTTCCTTTTATGATGGCAGCATTGAGGATGTTGTGATCCTGACTGATTAATTTATCCGTCCCACAGTTTCTGTGGGAAACTATTCTTTTCATTTTGAAGGCAGGAAATGAGTTTGCTGCTTGCTTTAATAACATGCACAAGGCTTATTTCTTTCTCTTTGCATGGAGAGATTATATATTAAGCTAGTGAATGTAGCTTTGTGTAACATTCACATTTTTATTAAGACATAAAACAATCAAACACTTAAAACTGTTACAAAATATAACTAGCAGTCTTCTATAGATAAACTTCTCATTGGTTTTACAAGATGATACTGCTTAAAGTGCTTCTTATGTTCTGTAGTCTCAACTGAATTTTTCTCTCTCTTAATACAGAATTGCCCCTACCACGATTTATGGCACTGAAAAATGACACTGAAGTATGTTATGGGACTCCGGCAGAATTCCATGGAGTTAAATTTCAGGTTCCACATGCAACTTTGGAAAAAAATTCCTACAAAAGAACAGATGAAGGGGACAAACAGGTAACAGCCTTGTCTCCTTCAGGCCAACTTGTCATTATGGATCCTCCTTTTGGGTCCAGCCCTGTAAATGATTACGCTCACAGAGGCTTACTCAATTTTCCAATACTAGACAGGAGATGAACTCCTGATGTGCAAATAATCCCCATCATGCTTGTGTTCTAGTTTTGATGCATCCCAGTTGCTTCCCTGAAGAAAATTGTCTATATGAGCTTGTATAAAGCTGTCAGCCCTGTAATATTCTGTGTAAGTTCTTTCAGTGTTTTCCTCCTACTTAATCCAGCACTGTTTCTTGGAGAGGAAGTGCAAGAAGCAGCAAATAGAAATCTGTCTTTGAAAGAGAGCAGGAAAGTGAGTGATTTCCCATATAGTATGGGCCAGTATGGTAATGGACTAATGGTCCTTAGTCACTCTAGAAATACTCAATTGGAGATAAGGTGTTCAATCATGAGCCACTATTTTTGGGTGGGGTAAGGACCCCAAGTTTTCTTTCATTTTTATCTCCCCAAGGAATAGTCCAGAAGACATCTGCTTTTTTCCTGAGTGAAACATTGTCCCAGCATCTATTGTTCTGAGATGCCAGTTTAATGAAGCATCCAAGGGACATTCATATTACCTGTATTTAGGAGAGTAGAGAGCACTTGTTCAGATACAAGAAGCTTCACAGTGCCGCATAATTTTCATAAAAACTGATCTGCATAATTTTCCCCAGGCTTGACACCTTCTCCTCTGGTACTGTATCAGGTCATGTTGTAAGTGCCTAGTGGAAGCACTTTTATCTTCCCAAAACATGTGCCTACGTTTATCACGGGGTGCACTGGCGTCAGTAACGGCATTCTCAGCCCGAGGTCAACCAGCAGGAGTGAGCTGATGACAAGATACACAGGTGGAATAACAGGATCAAGAAGAAGAGGATGTATGCCTGTCCTCTGTGTACTGACACCCAAGCAGAGCTCTGCCCTCAAACCCCTGGCTCCATCTAGATTATCTGTGTTGTATTTTCCTCTTTATTCAGTAAAACCTTTCAGGCTTACATCCTTTTCTAAAGCAATCTCAGTAAATCAAAGGAAAGAGGAAGCTTTAGGATAGTTACCCAGGGATACTTACAAATCCACAGTATTGAAAATATTGATCCAGAGAAGTATTTTAATTTTTTTACTTTTTTTTTAATATGAAAAATGATATCCCACAAAGAACGCAGTCACACTATGTAAATTCAAAGCTATCCACTCACATTGAGCCTTCTACATATACTACTTCAGGCATCTTTGGAAGTAAAATACATTGAGCTGACCATTGTAAAGCTTTGTTATAGCACTGCCATGCTTTATCCCTCGAAGGCTCAGTACCAAAGCCTGTCTTGTCTGTTTTAAGCCTTTTCTTGGAAATAAAGGGCCTGAGGATGCTGCAGTGTTTTTTTCTTGTTTGTTCATCATATTGTATGCACTTGAACCACTTTGCAGCATTACTTGGTTGTTTCTTACAATTTTTGTCTCAGAATTGTGTTTTGTGTTGATGTGTTTTTGAAATAGGAACCCAAGTCTCCTCCGATGTCTCCAATTTGCTCTCCTCCTGCTTCCCCATCTACTTACCAGAGAATACCCCTAAGTTATGGATATGGTAAAACAAGAAGTGGGCTGGAACAGCAGCATGGAGGTAGGATAAAAATGGCAATGCACATTGTATTCAAAGATTTTTTCTTTTTTTTTTTCCCCTTATCAGAAGTATCCAAATTCTAAATGCTAGTGACAATCAGCCTAATGATTTTAAAATTTAATTAGACTCATGTTTTGAAAAATTATTTGATCAATATATTTTGACTGTTCAATCCTGTCTTCCTATTCACTTTCTATTAAATTAGATTTATGTCTGACTTCTCACAAATGCTAATACCTAATCTCTGACAAGGCTCTGCAATATACCCCAGTGGCAGAGAGCCTGCAAGGACTGTCAGAGTGCATGATGGTTTTGGTTTCATTAGAGGGCAGGAAAAGCCTGCTCCTGATTTCAGTTGACACATATTAATTTTCAGATTGGAAGTGAACTGTCCTTTGCAGGAACGGATAATGTAATCTCTGGCTTTGTAACAGAAATAATAATAGGATGAGAGTATAGAAGCAGTCCCACAGTGTAACTTCAGGAATTCAGACAAAAACTAGGTACTGCATAGATTATTCTGTCTCTCATTTTGGTGCCATTAGAGTAGGTGGGAAAATATTCAGATTTTAATAAGATGCTGGTGGGGCAGAAGCCAGTTTAACTATGGCTTTACAAGTTCCTCTTAATAGTAAAGCACCTGTGCTCTTGTAATTGCAACATGTGGTGACCAAGTTGGTGGCAATAGGAGGCATTGGTGTATATCATCATCCCTCCTGCTTTACATTAGTGTGTTTGTAGTGAGTAAAAATTGAAACATGCTAGTCCTTCACCTTTTGTCCTTATTTACAAATGAGTGACAAAAGAGCTATTCAACATGTTGAAACTCAGTACAGCTGTGATAAGAATGTGTTTGACACTGTAAAGTGGCCTCCACCTGAAAATTGTACCAGTACTGAGTCACAGGCATTCCCCTGCTGTGTAGGTAAACTGCAGCTTGTTCAGAGGTGGGATTAATTCTGAAAGAAGCACACTAGTGCAGCTGCTTTCTGGTACAATGCATGTTCTGCCCCAGTGAAGAAGGTGTGAGAGGCAGAGAGCCCGTGCTGTGGAGAGCTGGGCAGGGGGTGTCAGTCGGGACTGGCTGACCGTGTACCTGTTGAGTGCTCTGTTCTTTTCTGGCACTCTGTCCCAGATCTGTCAGTGCTGTGAGGGAGTATTTTGGGTGTTGGGTTTTTTTTTTCCTTCTGAATTTGATTGCAAATGTAACTTCTGTGAAATTTCTCCTGGACTCAGCAGCTATGCAAAGTGACCAGGGACAGCAACATCCAGTCCAGCTGTCAACATCTTCCAAAATTAATTATTTAACTGCTCACATTTCTAAGGTAATAAAATCTTAGAGGTGCAGAACAATGGCTATTTTTCAGAAAGCAATTTTTTCTATTTTCCAGAAAAGGAATCACTCCTATTTTAATCCCACTGGGGATACTTCAGCCAAATGTATTCTCAATGGCAGTGAGCAGTTAACATTTTATGACCCATGCTGTACCAAATGTCAGGCCTAATGCAGGACCTGCTGGTTCTTCCTGGCCTTTAAGATTAAGACCCTTCCAGTTTCCTGAAGAGCGCTCCAAAGGGCAGCTATATGTAGTGCCCTGGGCTGGGCTGTACTGCAGATCTGACCCTGAAACTGGACAGGGTGTCTTCAGGGGCAGCCCTTTGCACTGCAGCCATGACTGTGTACATTTTATAGTTCTGAAAGCTTTTCATGCTAGCAAGCATATAGCCATGAGGCTTCATGCTTAAGTCTCCCCTCTGAGGGCATCTAAATGTTTCTCACCTTTCACCTTCCTTCCTTTTTTTTTTTTAATCTGAAATTAGCAGTGACTTGTAAAGGAATAAAAATAAATAACAATACAGGATAAGACCCATTCAGAAAACAAGGGGGTTAGGGACATAATTTTTGAGCTCTTCCTGAGATCAAAAGTTTTAAGATTTCTTAGACTTCTTTTTCATCATGAGTCTTTAAGGTTCTGACTATCTAATGGAGACTTTGTAATGGTAAGTTTTAAATAGGCTGGCAGCAGTTCTCAGCTGTGTAAGGGTTTGCAAGTGACTTGCCTTTTTGTTTGCATGCTTGTCCTATTTTTAAAACATTATTCCTAAATGTGTTGTTGTGTCACTGCTTACTATATTTGCTGCAGTGGAGCCTAAGTGACTTATTTTAGCAAAAGAAGAAATTGTTACTTTTCTTCACTAACTTTACTCCAAATAGTACAAAGTGGTGAGCCATGTATTTTGATTTTCAACAGAAATTAGGGAAGGGAGAGGAAGAGTATATGGAGAAGTAATGGTTTGCTATTTTATAGCATTGTCAAAGCATATTTCTTATAGACCAAATGAATTATTTCTTCTTACTTAAAATAGTTCTTGTGCTAAATGTGGTATATAGTATATAAAATGTATAAATGCATGGACAGGCTGTATAAATGTATATTTAAACATGATGAACAGTGATTTCTGTTGTCTAGCAGTATATAAGTGACAGTGTCTCAGTAATGTCTGAAGAGGAATGGTGCAGTGAGAAAGACAAGTATGTGGCTGGAATTTTGTTGCATAAGACAAAATGGACTATGATACTGTGATAGTGTGTTCACTTGGTAGATGCTTGACCAAATGGACTTTGGTGCTCGGATACAATGTTCATAAGCTACATTCTTGATCTTGTGGTATTTAATTATTTCCTTTAGCTTAGCAGTATTTTTTTATTATGCTGACGTTTATATATTTAATTTTAAATGTCTATTGTAGCTCCTTATGAAGTCAGACACTCTACTCACCAGCAAGATGGACCATCTTCAGGGAATTATGGAGCCAAATCTGCACTCACCTGTTCAACTCCTAACCGGGTAATGAATTGCGTATTTTTCTTTAGGAGTACTACTAACAAAACAATAGAGAAATTTTGAAAAAAAGGCAGAAAATTCTCACTTTGAAAGTGAAAAATGTTCTCCATGGTGCTTTTAGACTAGAGACTGAAGTGTGCTTTTTTTGGTATATGAGGAAAAAAAGCTGATGGGATGGAGAAATTACAATAAACAATCAAATTAATTAAATCGCTAAAGGTAAGTTGAAGTAAAACATTTTCATTGAAAGTATGAGAGATTTTACAGAGATTCCTTCTTGATTTAGATTGCTATCTGTAACACACGCACAGTATTTATGGCTAACATTCTGCATATTTTGGTTTTTCACCCCAGTTGGTTAAATTGCACCTTAAAGAGAACATATTAATTTCTGGGTATTTGTTTGTTTTTATGAAAATGAGTCTTATATTTTCCTGCTGGTTGCAAAAGCAGATCTTTCCTGTGTTCCAGTATGCCTGCTGTGCATTTATTTTGCAAACAATTCGTTTGCCCTAAGGAAGGGCAAAGCTCTCTTAAGCAAGAGATTCTCCTAAATAAGTAAGACTCAGAGTCTCTACCTTTTCCTGAGTGCTTAGCACCTCACGCCCACAAAAAAATGTCACCTGAGCCTCCAAAAGAGATCTATAGGTAGTGTCACATAATTTGTGCTAACTTGAAATGAAATTGGGTGCATTTGTGTAGCACTTTGAAATGAAAATTAATTTACAGCTTTATGATGTTGCCTGTTTCAGGGATCTTTTGATGTATTTCAGAACTGGAGTTTTGCATTTGATTCTTGGGAGATAGGTATATCAGAGAAAGGGTTTCACAGCTGATTGTTGTTCATTCTTGCCCTCCATTTTTAAGACTGTTATTATGCAGGCTTAAATATTGAATGCTCATTTATTCCATTTTAACAATGGAATTTTAACCAGCTGTACTGGCAGCCCTCTTGTAGATACCTCCATCCAACCTGCAAAAGGTACAGGCCTCCCTTAAAAAAATTAATCAGAGAGCAAAGACAGAGCAAAAAAATAATTGGATTGAATACCCTTCTCTTCCAGAATATTCCTTTACCCAAAGGTAGATTTTTGCTTAAACCTTGGGAAGTGATAGAAGTTTGAGAGGGTCTCTAGGGGCTTGTGTGTCTCCCTGACTTAGCATAATGAGTGCTGAGTTACTGGGGTGAGCAGAGGGTCCAGAAGTGGAATATTTCCATAGTTACAGCACCATTCCTGGATTAAATATGTCGTTTCATAGCAAAGATAAATTTTCAAGCACAAAGCTGCATAAATGCGGCTTTAGGGCCTTTACTGGATCCATCCATTTGAGGTGTACTGTGTGCAGTTCAGGGTTGTAATGCATGGCAGAAAAAAAGGACCCCCAAAATGAATCTAAAGGTAATAAAATATGACTTGAACTTTTAGTGGTCAGCAGTAGGCAGATTTCCTTTGACTATTGGTCATGTAAAGCTTCCTTTAATTGCAGGGGTAAAGATACCTAATAATAGCCTCATTTTTCACAGGTAAGTAGTGGGATGGTCATCAGTGTGGCCATTTCTGCTTCGTGTCTTCTGAAAATTTGTCTCTGCTACGTAGAAGAGTGTGAGTCTGGTTTCTTGAGGTTCCCAGTGCCCTTGTGGTGCCCTCCCTGTGGCTGGTGCCAGTGTCCCTCCCTTCAGTCTCTTTCAGTGGAGCGGGAGCAGCAGGACAGCAGCACGCAGTACTCAGATGACCCTTGGAGGATAACGGAGGAGCAGCGAGATTACTACATTAACCAGTTCAGGTCCCTGCAGCCCGACCTCAGCGCCTTCATTTCAGGTAATTTTTACCAAACACTGTGCACATTGAATAGGGGGACCAGGCTGGGAGGTGAAAAGTGTAAGTAAATAAATTATTTTTTGTCTCTGGCAGTGCATTTGTAAGAGTTGATTATATTTTCTTTTTAAAGGCAGTCTATTCAAATCAATATTGTGGCCCTTACGTTTTCTCCTAAATATCCTGATTTTAGAAAAGTAGTTACATCTAAGGGAGAAGTGTTGTCAATTTGGTAAAAATTAAAATGAGCTCTCTGTGTTTGATGTGCTGTATTTGTGGATCACACCTGCAGTGTATATTGAGTTGAAAAACCCCTGAGGGTTGTGCTGGCTTATCCAGCAGAACTGTGGCAGTGTCCATGTGATGACCATGAAGCATGCAGTTAACTGCCCTGGGGAGTCAAGCCTGAGGGTTTATGGTTCTGGGAGACTGAGATTTTGACCTCTAGGTAATTAGGAAACAATCCTGAGAGCACACACATGATAGAAGTATTGTTAAGAGCATACTGAGATGGCCCTGATCATACTCAGATTTCCATCCTGAATAGAAGGTCCAGGCTGCTTGTGAGAGGAGACTTTGCCACATACAGACAGTTGGTTTGGCAAGGAATATGTCACAGGTTTTAAACTGAGACAGTTGTAATGAACCCTGTCACTGGGGTTCAGGAGGCTTTGATGCAGCCAAAAGTTTAAAGAAATGACCTGCTGCTAACTGAAATTATTGCTTCAGCAGTTCTTCACCTCAGTTAAGTCTCCTTCATGCAGTGTGTTTCAGAGAACAAATGGTTGTTCAGTATTGGTTCTTTCCCCAGTGGTTGCCCAAGGGGAAGAGGATTATTGTTCCAGAAGTCTGTGCTTTGTTTCCTTATGATTTGTAAGCCTGTACCCAGGAAGGGCTTCCAGGGTACCCCTGACAGCCTGTGCATATGAGATGGTGAAGTAGTGTGTTTGTTAACTCAGAAGTATGAGAAGGGCTGCTATGGCAGGGTGAGTGAGGATGCCTGCAGCAGGACAGGAGCTGTGTGCTAGCTGAATCTTCTGCAGTTTCTTTTTGATTTTCTTTTTTTTTTTCCCTCTGTAAAATTTTCACTGCAGGGAAAAGTCATGGTTGAAGCAGCACACTGGGAGAGCAGTGCAGATGTCAAAGCACCATACTGCTGTGCACATGACTTCTGGGTGAAGCAGGGCTGTTTGTGTCTGTTATTTCATCATTGGTGACATACTTGTTATGCAGGTTAGAGTTACTAGTGCTAAAGTGGGATTCCCTTTATTTATTTTTCCCATATGGAGGGAATGGAGAAATGAGGTCAACAGCTCTGTCTGACTTTCTCTGTCATTTACTCAGGAGACAAATGGTCCAGCATCTATAGTAGCATCTGATTTATCTGAGCATCTCTCAGACATAAATTAACTGTCTGCTTCTGGCATGGCAGACCTGGTAAAAGGGAAGAATTTGGAGAATTAATTTCCAGTGGTTGATGAGGCATGCTTTCCCAACAGGTTCCGTAGCAAAGAATTTCTTCACAAAATCAAAGCTGCCCATCCCGGAACTTTCTCACATCTGGTGAGTACTGTAATATTTTTTGGGGATGCCTATCACATTTTTTTAAATGATGCTTAATTCAAGAGTTCTTGTTAAATTTTAAAAGTGTCTTCAATTATAATTATTGCTTTTATCTCCAGAATCACTTTGAGGCCCAAGTAGCAGGGTGGTCATTGGTCTTCCTTGACACACTTGTTTTCTGGAGAGATGTTCACCTAGTCAGCAGGACTGGGAAGGTTTGAACTGCAGGTAGCTGAGAGCTGTTCTTAAGTGTATTGTAAGCAGCATCGTTAGCTCAAAGAACTGGCATTTTTCATGAAATGACACAGGGGAGAAGCGCCTCTGGAATGTTTTAGATGTGTTTTTGGTTTTATGTTTCTGCCTCTGTCCTGTCAGAGGAGGCCTAATTAAACAACTACATAATTCATTAGTGCTTTTCTAATGAACCAGTGCTCTTACTTTTAATGAGCTTATTGCAAAACAATTGTGGATGGAACAGTACATGATAAAATTTGACAAGGATTCTATTATATTTTCATCAACAACATGGTCCTTTGTAATTTGTTGTCATCATTGCATGTCTGATAGGAGGAACAAACAGTTTTAAACGTGGATCAGAAATGCTGATAGTGATTTTGTTTTTATATATGCTTTTATGAAGAGAGATGAGAAGAAAAGCTTGCAAGAGCCTAAACATCTGTCAGGGTCAAAGGATATGTCTGGAATCTTTTCAAAGCGGATTGTCAGTTGTGAAAATAAAAAAAAACCCAACTGAAGAAACATAGTGCTGGGGGAAGTGAATATTGGAATTTAAATTTAAGATTACTTAAAAAGAATGGATTAACCTAATATGTTAGCAAATCAGATTTTATTTCTATTGCTGACACAAGTTGTTCTCTGTGCAGAATTTCAAGAAAAGTATTCCTTTCTAGTAGATGCTTGTAATTTTGTGGCAATGTGATTTATCAGGTTGTGTTGCTGTGTTAAACACATGGGACGTTTCAGTCCTTGTCACTATAACCTCAACAGTTTGAGAAGTGCTTGTTACTTTCAAAGAGTAAGAAATTATGTGCTTATTTTAGACCATGTGCCCAAGATAAAATATTACTCAATTTTTGCAAAGAGTTAATTTATAAAATTGAATTCTTGAATTTCTGAAGTTTAACTTTAGTGTTTGTGAAACATGCTAGAATTGGAGAGAAACACTTAGTGAGAAGTTAACAATATTTAAACTTGTCAAGAGCACTAATTTTGCTCTTTTTTAAAGGTTAGTCAATGGTGCTAAGTAACCATTGCTAAAGTCCATATTTAACTTTTTCTGCTTGAACTGTTTTAAGATCCTGCATGGATTAGCCAAAGTGCTTCCTAATATTGGAAGGTTAATTTCACCCTTGGAACAGTGTGCAATTAGTTGCTGCTCAGATGGCCAGCTACATCCTGGGCTGCATCAAAAGAGGTGTGACCAGCAGGGCAAGGGAAGGATTCTGCACCTCTGCTCTGCTCTGGCAAGGACCCCATCTGGAGTGCTGCATCCAGCTCTGTGCTCCCCAGCATAGGAAGAACATGGAGCTGTTGGAACAAGTCCAGAGAAGGTCCACTAAGTTGATCACAGAGCTGGAGCACCGCTCCTGTGGAAACAGGCTGAGAGACTTGGGGCTGTTCAGCCTGAAGAAACGGGTCTGGGAGATCTTCTAGCATCTTTCCAGTACCTGGCAGGGTTCACAAGAGAGCTGGAGAGGGACTTTTCACAAGGGGGAGTGGCTGTAAGCTAAAGGAGGGCAGGTTTAGATCAGATATTAGGAAGGACTTCTTTACTGTAAGGGTCATGAGGCCTAAGAACAGATTGATTAGAGAGGTTGTGGACTTCCCATCCCTGGAAGTGTTCATGGCCAGGCTGGATGGGGCTAGGAGTAACCTGGTCTAGTGGAAGGTTCCCTGCCCATGGCAGGAGATTTGGAATTAGATCTGATCTAATGGAATTAGTTGGAATGATCTTTGAGGTCTCTTCTAACCCAAACCCTCCTATGATTCTATAAGTATAGATTATGTGTTTCACATTCTAATATACACATACCATCATATTCAATGGCATGATGTATTAAAGAAATGTACTTTACTGAAAAAGAAAAAAAGTGGTAAGTCAGTTTTAGAAAATCAGCTTGCTTCATCTTCCCCGAGACAAATGTGCAAGTCAGGATCAAGCATACGTGACAGAGATGCTTGTCTTGTGTTAAAATATCCCTTCTCAGAGCTGCGTTTTTGTCTCCCGTGTGATGGCACACATACGTTTCCCTGAGGTAGCACCTTGGAAAACATGTGCCTGTTTTATCCACAGGGAGCTGAGTGATGTGGATTGTGATGGGGCACTGACACTCCCGGAGTTTTGTGCCGCTTTCCACCTTGTGGTTGCGAGGAAGAATGGTTACCAGCTGCCTGAGACACTGCCAGAGACACTGCTGCCCGAGTACCTTCAAGCAGGTAAAGCTCCTGGGGCAAGCCATGTCCCTGCAGCCATCTCAGAAATCCAGCGTGTGTGTAAGACAGGTTCACTTTCCATCCTGGAATGGGCTTCTATGCTGTGTAATGATTCTCCAGCTGCATTTAAGGCGTGTGTTTTTAATTGTGCTTATGAGGTGATTGCTGAAGAAGTAATATATCAAAGCATAGAGATAGGAATGCAAAGTGGGACAGTTTCCTGCCTCTTAATGTCTGCCCCTTTGCTCCATTGTGCTTCAGGTGTCAGGACAGATTAAGAGTGCCTGTAAAGCAAAGGGAACCCAGAAGTGGCTTTAAACTGAAAGAGGACAGGTTTATGTTAGATTTTAGGAAGAGATTGTTTACTGTGAGGGCAGTGAGTCACTGGGCCAGGATGCCCAGAGCAGCTGTGGATGCTCCACCCCTGAAAGTGTTCAAGGCCAGGTTGGATAAGGCCTAGAGCCAACCTGGTCTAGTGGAAGGTGTCCCTGCCCATGGTAAGGGAGGTTGGAACTAGATAATCTTTAAAATCTCTCCCAATCCAAACCATTCTGTGATTCTATGATATAGCTTTTAATTATTTTGATGATTTTTCTTTAAAGTATCTATCTCTTGAAGATCTGTTAAAAATTATACTGGACTGCATTAGAACTTAATATGCTAGTGCATTTTTTTAGATGGAGATACTGGTTATATCAAAGGTTGAATTTTTTGTAATTTATTTTATGTAATCCACAGGTTCTTCTGTGGGTAGTTTGCATTAATGACAGGAGGATTACAACAATTTGTGTAGCACAAGGATGAATTAATCCAAAATATAACATATTTCAGTAACAATGTGCAGTGAAAGACCTACCCTTTCATTTGTTCTCTTCAGTTATGTCTCTTTTAATTATAAATGAATGTTGAAATATATACTGTTACATCTAAAAATGTGCATGACTTTTGAGGGCAAGGAGGATTAATCACAGATGATAATTACAGTGCTAAGGGATAATATTTAAGACCTAATAAAATCTCCATTAAATTTGATGACACTGAATATATTAAAAGGCAGGAAAAGAACAAATCAAGCTGCAGTTAGGAAAATTAAATGTTGACCCCATATCAGATTTGTGAAATAATTTCTGATGGAGTCATGTTCCCTATAATCCATTATATTCATATTCAAAGCAATAAGCTCCTGGAAAACTTGCACTTCCAAATCTTCATCACTTTTAGTCTCTCTGATTATGTTCCCCCGTCATAATTACAACTACCCTTTTCCCTCCAGGACCACCACTTTGTTCACTACTTTCATGCCTGATCTCATGATAAGTTGGCTTGTAAACTCATCCATGCAGGTTCTTTTTGATGTGTCTTCACATTGAACCTTTTTGGGTAAAACTGCAATGGAAATAACTATCTCTAGTAGCAGAGAATCATTATGTCAATGGGAGAAATAGCATGGTAAGCTGCAGTTGTTCCCTGGGAGTCCTCTGTTTCCTATTTGTCCCTTTCAGCACTTAGTTCTACCATTTTCTGAGATGATTATTGTTTCATGCTGTTGCATGAGACTAAGCATTTCAAGCAAATCTACATGGAAGAGGTGAAAGAACTAATTGTTTCTTGTGGGTCCTTTAAATACCCCAGCTAATGAACTAATTCTGGTTAATCTGAGGGTCTGAAAATATCTCGTGTTCATTCTGCTTTCTGGTCAGGATTCATAAATCTGTCTTTTGAAAGACTTGCATTAATGAAAAGCAGAACATCTCAACACACTGTGAAACTGTGAATCACAGAAAAGCGTAGAGCCCTGGTTGTATTACTTCTGAAATAAAAGCATTGACAAGAACGTAAGTTCCTCATACAGTTACCTAAAATGTCGAAAGCAGTTTTCAAGAGAAATCTTGTGTATTCATGTTTTCATCATTTGATTTCTGTGAAATTTAGACTTTTTTCAAATTTTTTTGGCTTCTTAGGACTCCAGAGAAGAATATAGTTTATCATTAGGTTGCTGTATTGGTTTCAGAATGAGGCATAATTTGGTTCAATTGAAGTATTTGCATCTGATAAGAGTGCTGTTAAAGCTTCAAATAAAATGACTGGGAGCAAAAAAGCATTTAAGAATGCATTAATCTTGCTAGTTTTATGGCTTGTACCATAAACTACAAGTACAACTGGTCCAAATGCTCTCCTGGCACAGCTCCATTGACAATTTGACCTACCACCTTTTTTTGGAAACTTTTTATTAAAACTAATTTGCAAAATCTCAAAAGCTATTTGGTTTGTGTGTAACCCACTGTACTGTAAATTAAGATAGAGTTCCAGGAGCTTAATTTATTGAGATAAAATAAACGCTAGCCAAAAACTAGAAATGTGGTTGTTCTGCATTTAATATATTGATCTTTAAAAAAAGATGTTTTCCAGCTCATAAGACAGATTTATCTCAGAGGAGCTAATCCCAGAATGATACCAGGAGAAGGACCTGAGCTTGTGGGATCTAAATTAGCTTGTTGTGAATATTCCTTTGAGAAGTTAGATGTGATTTTTTTCCTTTTGTTTTTTCTCCCATGCTTTCAATGTTGTTTAGTTGTTGGTATATGCTACAGCATCCACAGTGTTTAGTGCTTTGCTTTTTGCTGGCCTTCAATTTTAGAGTATAATGTAGATTCTGCTATACTTTTCAATATTCAAAAAGTCAAAATTGCAGCCGAAGGTAACATAAGTACCTTTAACATTGCTAAGAGAACAAGATATAAACTATATGATAGTTGATACTGGACTGGGAGAAGGAAAAATTTCTTCCAAATTTCACCATTATTTCTACAACAGAAATTATACAAGCTATCCCTTTCATGACACTGACTTACTTAAGATGCAAGATAGAAAGATTTTCTTCATGATGTTTGCCCATGTCTTAATCTGTGTCTTATGGATTACGTCTGAGATGTAGAAATGAAGAGCAAAATTGTGCTAGAACAGGTTTCTAAGTATGTATTAACCAAAGACTTGGTGTGTCTCTGTATTTGGCTTTGGGTTGGTTTTTTGTTGGTTTGGGTTTTTTTTTTTACTTTTTTCTTTTCTTTTTCTTTTCCCTGCAGCTTGTTTGAAGCCCATGCGTGACTGTGCACTATTTGATTCTTATTCTGAGCCATTGCCAAGCAGTCAGCAGACTCGGGACTTCAGTCGGGCAGAGGTGAGGAGGTGTAAGCTGGGTCCTTACCTTGCAGAGGGGAGGGGGCTGCACCAGCTTCCCGGAGACTGTGCTATGTGAGCAGCAGGACTGTGAGTCTCTGAGGGGACTTTAGGAGTCTCTAAGCTTCTTATTAAGCCATCTCAAACCCCAGATCAGTCATTTCTTCTGTGTATGGAAAGGGCTGACAGATTTTTCAAGAGATATTACCACATAACAGAGTTCACAGTAGTCACTGAGGGACTTGTGAGATGCTGGAATCTTCCGAGAAATAGGCTCTACCTGTTGGTATCCTGCAGGGCGGCTGCCAGAGGGGCAGTGGTGCACATGGACCGTGTTCAGGTGAAGTATCTGCTCAGTCTGAATTGGTTGAAAATATGAGGCTTCAGCACAGGCCTAGAATCATAAAACCATGTAGTTTGGAAAGACTTCCAAGATCATCAATTCCAACTGTTAGCCCAGCACTGCCTTCTTTCAGGTAGTTGTAGAGAGCAATAAAGTCACCCCTGAGCATCCTTTTCTCCAGGATAAACAACCCCAGCTCCCTCAGGCACTCCTTCTGTGCTCTGGACCCTCCACCAGCTCCATTGCCCTTCTCTGAACACACGCCAATGTCCTTTCTTGTAGTGAGGGGCCCACAGCTGAACACAGTAGGTTTGTTTGGATAGAACAGGGCTTTGGACTAGATCTCCAGAGGTCCCTTCCAAACCCAGCCATTGTATGATGCCATGAAATCTGCTGCAAGCAAAACTGAATTAAGGAGAAGAGTTTAGCATGAGGTTAAAATCTCAAACTTTTAAAGACCCTATAGAGCTGAACTAATCATGGCCACTGAGTTGTGTCTGAATATTGCAACTCTCAATATATGTGCTGTGGATTTAAAGGTTTAGTCTTAAGGTTGTAAATCAAGTGGCAGACTGAATGCAGGAACCAGCCCTTCTGACACTCTTCCAAATTTAAAAATAATGGTACGTCATGGCAGCTCAGCAAGGCTGTTCTCCAGCTATTTCGTCCCAGTGCCTTGCTCTGGGGAGTCCCTGGGTCAGAACCCAGCTGCTCCCTCATCAAATCCATCTTGGTAGTGGTACCACCAAACAGAATCTCCTCAGCTTCTAGGGAGTACAATGTTCACTTTGGGCAATGCTGCAGCCAGCACGTTAGCACCCAGTGTATCTTCTGGGACTGTTAAAATATATGTTATATCCCTGGGAGGTGTTGCTCATCCTACAGCAGCTTGGCCAAAGCACAGCAGCCACACTGGGCTTTGGCAGAAGCGCTGCAGATCTGGTAGTGCAGGGTGTGGGCATGCTGGCAGCTTGGGCAGGTCCTTTACTAGAATCACCTACTCCCTTGCTGTTCAACTTATTTTGGGTGGCTTGCAACCTAAAATATAAAAGAAGATACAGATATAATATAGAATTAAATTATATTTGAAATGTAAACAAATATATGATTATGTATCTTTCATACACATAATTTAAAAGCTTCAGTTGACATTGTCCAAGATTAATGGACTTTAAAATTTCCTCAAAAGTGATTTGAGAATCATTTGACTTGATTTTTTTTTGTTCAACTTATGTTTTTACATTCAGAACTAATACACTGAATGAATATCATTTGGAAGGTCAGTAAGTCATCTTCCATTCATCTCCCTCAGAGGGAAGTGCAGCAATTCACTGTTGCAATTTCATTTGTATCTTGGCTAATGGGGGAATTATACTTTAGATACTTGATCACTACATTAAAAATATTATATTATCAATGCAATCTGTTATGCATTACCTCCATGTCTTTTTAAATTTCCACCTATCATCCATTTGGGCTGTTTAATTTCATTTCAGATGCCTGTTTGTACTGTGACTACTGAATTACAATACTGCAATAAAATAGAAGCAGTTCCTGAATGCATTCATAAAGAAAATAATGGCAGGAGACATGTCACCTGCATGCTAGGCTCTGTTAAACTTGAAAAACACACCAAGGCTGCTGATATTGTGCTTGGGAATGGCATGGGTGACTGATTTCTGTTTACCAAGGAAGTTTTGTCTTCACATTTTGTTTTTTTTTTCTCAAGTTTTTGTCTCCCACTCTCCTTTGGTTCTTTTCTGCAAGTTTTCTCACTGCCAAAATCCTAAAGTTAAAACATGCATAAAATGACTGGCTTGGGTTCCTCTGGGCTCCCTCAGAAATGTCATGCTCACAGTTCATTGAAATCTCTGAAAGTCATTCCGTCGATTAAAGCATGCATTGAGTTAGGTCTGAGGTCTCATGTTCTTCACTTGAGTTGTCAGGGCTAGCTATGGATGTGAAATGTTTTGTTCATACATTTTCTGAGTCCTCAAGCCATATTTTTGTTGTGTTGCTTTCTCAGAAGTACTAGGGTATCCCATTCCTCAGAAACTTTATAAAACAAATCTGACAGACCTGTACTGTGGAGTTTTCCTTTCTGAACTGACTTGAGATTTTTGTGGTCTTTTTAAAATGTCTATGAAATCTAGGTTTCTCAATTAATTTATTTAGGCCAGATTTATTTCAGGACATTTTCAGGTCAAACCTCTTCCATACTCCCTGGGAAAAAACCAGCATCACTAAATATTTAGAGAAGTTTAGGGTTTCTGATATTTGCTTGAATATTTGGTTGCAGAGTGTATTCTTGTTCTTACAGATAATAGAGGTAGAATTTGTTCCAGCAGAAGCTCCAAGAACAATAAATGCCTATAAGTTGCTGCTGAAATAACAGGAGATCAAGGAATAAGACTGGGGAGGAATTCCCTGTTTTCCTATCAAAGGCCTGAATGGGCCTCCAACAGACTTGCTAATGAAATTTGTTTTTCCCATCTCTATGAATGCATGTTGAAAGAAAAGAGTTGTTCAAGGATTAGGCACATCAGCCAGGAGCCTTTAAAACATAACCATCAGGCTCTGCAGTACAGCTGGAGTTTTGGTTAGAGAGGCTTTTCTCATGGAGACTGGAGAAGCTTTCATCTATCCTTACACAAATGTTACATATGGCTCTGGTGGGAGAAGTCTCTCCATACATACAGTTTTTACCTCCTTCAGTTGTTCACTGTTGAAGTGCTCCTTTAACTAGTTTCTGGTGTGGAATTGCTGTACCTTGAAAAGTAGAGTTATATTGTTTTTCTATAGGTCCTCTATTCTTCTTTATCTAACAAAGAAATTGTGGTGCAAGAGCAAATGTCGCCATTATTTGTGTTGATCTGTATTCTTAAATATTTGACTGTGGAAAGGTACGAGCTGTAACAATCAGTGTAATTAACAAATCTTCTATCTTTAGAAGTCATCAGCTGAAGAGGTACCTGATAACTCTGCCCTATTACAAGATGGAAAGAAAGATGACAAACAAGGTATTCAAATAAATAACTTTTTTCCATTAGGGATTGGATTATGTGTGTTTTTAACAAACCCCTACATTTGCTGGATGTGTTTAATTTCTAAGCTGGCTGTGTATTGCTAAAGATTTAAAGAGACAGCTCACTGCAGCTGAGTTGAAGAGAAATAAATGGAGGGGATTGCTTCAAAATTAGTTCCAGCATATGTGAATAATATGAAATGTACCTCCTAAAATATGTCTAGCCCTAAGGCAATTAATTTTCTGCTTCTTACTTAAACAAAATTTTAATTGCTTTCAGGAACTTTTTAAGAGTAAAGATTGCACTGTGCCAAATTTTCAATTTCCATTTTTGCAAAAAACACCAACACTTCAAAATCAGTTTTTACTCCTATTTGAAAAAATAATCCTTGTATTTTCTTGCAAAACGAAAATTGTAGTCAGATTGGACTGAAAAAATTCATTGATTCATTAATTTCATTTGACATCCATCAGCAGCAAGTCATGTGAAATTGAAGTGATCTTTCTCTTTTTTGCTGCAGTATGGCTTCCAGAACTGGCACTGGATCATCACACAGCCATTCATTCCCTTTTTTATTCCCTTTTCCCAATTCTTACTTGCTGTCCCTTCATTGTAGAAACAAAACAGTTGTGGGTATTTGGTTGCCTGATTCTCAGAGCTGCAGATTATGTATGAATTAAAATAAAAAATATCTTGGCCTCACAGACGTCCACACATTAAGGTTGCATCAGAGCTGTGAGACCAGGTAGTCCACATTCCTGATTCACCTTCCATACTCAGGTGTGACAGAGTTTGACAGATTCCCAGTGTCCCTTTTTCAAAGAAAGTTTGCCAAGGATTGACATGTGTTTGTAAAAGATTTTGACACATTGGCATATTCCAAGAAATCAGTGTTTTGTTGACAAGGTTTGTTTTGTTGTAAAATGTATAATGAACCAGAGAAAGGCTTGAACCTTGAAGGTTATTGCTTTGAAATGTCTAGGGAAGGTTTACTTTTTACTACGGGAATATTTTTTCCCTGTTCAGATGATAAAGTTGAGCTTTTATTTTTGTAGCTGACATGTTAAGTCACATGGGAACCTGTTTTGAGACATGCAGTCCTCCTCCAGGGATGAAGATATGCTGTATTTATGACACAGATTGCTACCTTTTCAGCCAAAGAACAAATACTTTTGTTCTACCTTTTATTACTATTCTGACAAACATGAGAACAGATCACTCTCCTAACTGAGGGGATCTCCCCAGAAGTCAAGAACCTGCAGTTCAGGACAGTAGAAGCAAATTTTCCTGCAGTTTCAAAAGTATCCAAGTAAATTAACTTCACTTTGGTTATAATGTAGTTAAATTTGGAAGATAATGTAAACTGGGTTACAAGACCCAAAACTTTTCCCACATGTTTTGGTTGATAAAGACAGATGATAGAGCTGGTAAGGTTGGAAGGGACATCTGGTTCAACCTCCTTGTGAAAGCAGGCTCATCCTAGAGCAGGAGAGATTTCATTCCATGTGGTCATTTAACACTGAGTGTTACAGTTCATCAAAACACTATGGTGCATTAAAAACTCCATTGGAAAGGATGCGGAGGGGAATGTGGAAGGGGAATAAGCACTCAACCCCACAAATTCTCAAAATTTGAGATTATTTGGGAATTTGAGCATAGGTCTTTCTTTCTGGTCTTGACTTTCAAGTTCTTGGAAATTGTTACTTGTTTGAGTACTTCAGTTTTCTGAGGGTATTTGGCCACTTTTCAAGTATGTTTGGTGTTATAAGATGTCTAATACCAGTTTAGGTGTTCCTTTCTCAGACCTGATACTGCTAGGTTTTACCCACACATACTTAAAGTGATTATCTTTTTTTTTTTTTTTTTTTCTTAAGCTCTTAAAGTAAGCACTACTCTCAAAACTATACCAAAGGAATTTCAGCACTTGACTGTGAAAGCAGGTAAGGAAAAAATTGTGATGTGTTACTTGCATGAGAATTTTGATCAAATATTTCTATATCACAGTAAGCCTTAATTAGTGTAACTTAATAAGTTTTGAAATAACTGTTTGCTCTTGTACTACTTTCCTACTGATATTAGGTTTTACCTCATAATGACTACTATTTGTAAATATTAATTACCTTTTCAGGTTGTCAAAAGGTTTTCTTGCTTTCTTTCCCTCATTGTTAGTGTATGGGGTTCTTCCTGCATGGAAAATGTTTTAAGCTGTTTTAAAGATTCTGAAGTTCTGTGCTACAAACAAGATGCAAGAGTGTGAATATTGTACCTCTTGGTAAAAACTCATCTAAAATATAGAATAACTATGTAATGTTTTGGTAACTATTCTGAAATTGCCTGTTTCTTTGTGAAAGCTCAGCTTTCCTATTTTGTGTCAAGGAGTTAGAGGACAGAGAGCCTTCGGAAACACAGACCTTGAGGCACTTAAGACACTGACACAAGCTTTTGATTCAGGGCTTGTTTCTTTGTTGAAACCACTCCTGATTTTTCTCTCTCCAGCTCCAACACACACTCCTTGTTCCTATCATTCTGGAAAATGTTATTTTTGGAACAGCATATGTCAAAATTACTTATTTGCTCCAGAAACTTCCCCTGCATTCAGTTCAGTTCATCAGACCTCCTTTGCCTTCCTCTTTGTTAATCTCTTTCTACAGTGGTAAAAATGTTTGTAAGCCCTCCCTGGTCCCAGTCAAGCTAAAATCTTCCTTTCTCTTTCTTTTGCATGAATGTTTTTACTCATGAAGATATCCTTGATTAAGAAAATGGACCCCACACGTCTGTCACAGCAGTTTTGTCTTATAGCTCGATTTATTCATGGCTGCTCAACAGCTGCATGCCTCATTTCCCAAAACTTTTTTTCCTGGCTTCTTCCCAAACACTTGGCAGCTGCCAGATTTGCTATCTTCAGCTTCTATTCTCAAAAGATTGCTGCTTCTCCTCTAAACACACACACACACACACACACACACACACACACACACTCTTGCACATCCCTCTCAGGGAAAGAGGAGGATGGTTGCATGACTTTCTGTTCTGTTCTCCTTCCCCCTGGTTTTGCCCAGGAGCACAGGGGAGTTTTAATTTCAGTTCAGCAATTCTGTCTTTAGTACATTTAGGAAAAAAACTTACTGCCATCTTCACATCTCCTGGTCAGGGAGGTCTTCCCATGCTGCTGCGCTCCAGCAGTGTTGCTGTGTTTGTATACCAAGGGGGACAGTGGCAGAATTTCACTCCATCATCGTGGCTCCTGTCCCTGCAGGGTTCCACTCTTGCTGTGCTGCTCATTAAGGATTTGAGCTGCACATTCTCAGGTTGCATGCTACAACTGGTGTGAAAAGTAAAAATGTTTATCTATCCAGTCGAGTAGATGCAGCCCAGTAATTGAGTGGTTGTTTCAGAATCAGTTACCATTCCGAAAGGTCATTGTAATCATTAACCTCCAGCATGAAAACTCATTTGGGATGAAGTGGGAGAAATTCTACATGCTTCTTTGGTTATTCATTTAGGCTGTTTATGTAAACTCAGGAAAGATGATCGTCTGTGAAAGTTTTCTTTGCCATCAGAAGGTCTGGAAATTTGAAATCAGTAAGAAACTTTATAAGCTCAGCATTCTGAATATCTGGCCTAAGTGCAGGATCATTGTTGACCTTAGCCTTTTAAAGGATCGAGGGCCAAATTTTCAAGCGTTTAAATTCTAGATTTCTCCCTAGATGACCAATAAGAGATAAGTCATTGATGTTGACTGGTGGGGAATGCTTTGGTTTTTTCTTTAGCCTTTTACCTTTTTCAGCACAATTTTTCCACCTGATCTTAAGCCTGTAAAACAAGGAGGCAGCTGTTGAGTGTGAGATGTTAGACTACAGTTAAAAGTTAACAAATCAGCATCCTTCAAAATGTTAAAATGAAGTCTTGCAAGAGGGCTGTAGGAGCAGCTCAACACCCAAACCAAGAACCTTCACAGCCTCTTTAATTACTGCAGACCAAGCTGCTCAGTCTGTCAGGCTCTACTACTCCAGGAATTTTACAAACTTTTGAATAATCAATGTAAATTATTTACTCAACAGGTTTAACTTACCCATTTCATGAAAGTTAGGCTTGTGTAACCATAGCAGCAAAAATATGGAAAACTTGTGAACTGGATAAATAGTTCTGTATAATCTTGAATGATTTTGTCATGTATGTGTATAAACCTGCTCTTCAGACATAAAGTGTGCACACACTGAACGTACCAAAACAGCTGCACGTTTCTTGGAAATCCTGCCACAATTATTTATATGTCCTAATAATGAACTACCTGCTTCATAGTATTTTTTGTATTATGCTACTTCTTTTGAAAGGAAAGCTAAGTCTGGGTATTCTGTAATTGTAGCCTTGAATTTCCTAGTTTTTCAACAGCTTAAAAAGAAAATCCTTGGCAGTAGCATTCTATTGCTGTCATTTTTTATTAGTAGTTGTTCTGGAATTCTCTCTTCCTTATGTGCTTTCCTGTTTACCTCAACAGGATGTCCTTCGAGAGTTTGAATGTCAGTTTTACCTATGGGTTTTCTATATGAAAGGCTTTCTAAAAGAAGTATGAATAGAATTACAGTCTCCATAAGAAAAGGAAAATTTGAAGAATCTTAAACATAGTTTAGCTTGGAAAGGATTTATACTTCCTATTTCTAAGTGGCATATTTAATAATTGTGCATGTAATTTAATAATCAGCAATTTCAGCATTGGAAAATTGGGTCATATGGCTGTAGGGGTGCAGTGTCTGAAGTTGTATTCTCTGGGAGTTTGACACAGAGAGAGGGAGGAGGATTATCACCACTGCATATTTTAATATTAATTCCCTCTCCCTTCTTTAGTTGCTAGGAAGAGTTTGTTGCAGAGAAATCTGGAATGACTGTGAACCAATTTGGTGATGACAGTCTACTAGAACTTGGTTTATAAGTGGTCGCTGCCAGCTGCAGTGGTGTTTATTCTATCCAAAACACCAACTAGCTCTGCATGATCCTAAAAGCAGTTTCTTTTACAAAGAGCTGTTATGTGGCGATACATGTGCCATAAGCTGCTACTTGTCTTCTGTGAGCCTAAAGCCTCCTATGGATGGTCTGGGCAGTAGTACAGTGCAAGCCATTAAAAGCTCAGCATTTGCCAGCTGCTGCCACAGGCAGCTCCTGCTCTGTGGTTTGGAGGATCCATTGTATTCTCAGGTAGTGCTCTGTAGTAGGTGATGATAAATGCACTGTAGTAGCTGGTGATAAATGTCTGACTTGAAAGTAGGCATATATCTGAAGGGAGCTAGAAATTCTGACAATTATTTTTTTCCCCACCCTACTTTGCTTCTCTTGAGTGTTGTACCTTGATTAGTAGACTGAGAAAAATACAAGGATTCACTTTGTATGTGCACTGGGATCATTGATTCTGCTGTAATACCTTGAGGATATCTCAGTGGGATGAATTTGAAAGCAATCATGCAGATATGTTTTCTCAAAATTATCTGATTCTAGTAAGGAGAGTAACAGAAAAGACAATGTAAAGCAAGGAACAGCCTCAAGGAATTACCTAAACATGATAATTCAGCACTGTTGTTTTCCTATGACATAAAACCTGCATGTGGCAGGATATTTAGAATTCATCCAAATAACAGAAACACATTTTTACATTAATGGAAATGTGTTTGATCAACATTTAGACTTAAAAGCTTTCTTCATTCAAATACCTTTCGTTCCCAAGGTCAAAACAGTCTCGACATGTTAGTATTTTGTAGTGGGTGATGTACATTTATACTAATGAGTTAAAGTATTTAGGAAGCACATAAACCTTGGTGCTTTTGGAAGCACACAAGTAATAGATACCTGGACTAAGAACAAGATGTTTTCTATAAAAAGTTTATGTTGTTCCTTACGTTGCTGTATCACAACTACATCCATGACTACAGGTCAGAGCTACCAGACCTATTGCTCTTCCTGTGTTCTGGTAACCAAGTTAAGAAGGTGAAGCTCTCACTACACGTTGACTTTTGAATTCTTAGGACATTCACATACTACGAAAACAAAGGGGAAGGAGAAGTGAAAATCAATCCCCATTGCTCATGTGAGATGAGTATACTCTCACATCCACATTTGCAACACTCACATGTTTAATGGACACTGATTCTGAAGCTAAAGACATTTATTTAAAATATGATGTTTTAGAGGTTCTTTTTTCTTTTCTATTCCAGCTGCTCAAGAACCTAATGCATTCAGAGCCAGACCACGATCCAGGTACTGCTTTCACTCTTGTTTCAGGAAAAGGCACATGTTCCTCAGGTGTTAGATACAAGGCATTTGAACTGGTTGGATTTTTAATTGGTGTTGTGCTGGAAGTACAGCTCAGATCAGACAGATTTACCAGAAGGAATCTGTAAGCTATAGACCCTACACAAATACTGTGCTAGGGCCCCATGATCTCTGGTCATAAGGTGCTGGAAGTTTTGCCTACCTGCCCAGCCCTGCTGCCTTATCAGGGTGGTGACTGCCTCCAGCCCAGCCCCAGGGGCGTTGTGGCAGGACAGCTGGGACCACCCCATTGCAGGGAACATCCTCAGCAGTTCCGTGCTCTTGCAACCTGCACGGTGATTTCAGATGGAGGGAGGCACTGCACATTCCTACAGAAACAGCAGTAATAGCTCAGCTCTCGGCTGTGGGTGAGTGAATTCTTTTATTGGCATCCATGTGCTTAGCTGTGGTTGGTTGGTGTGGGATGGAAGGACTTCAGGACTGTTGTGTGCTAGGATTGACACCTGCTGAATTTGGATGTTTGAAAGAAAGGGGAAACCTGTGCCAGAAAACATTGTATAGAAATGGATTACATCTTGGGTTGGTTGTCACCTACTGGTGTATAGCCATATTGTTAATTCACCTTAAACTTTTTATTTTTGGTGCTAGTTAGAGGGTTCTGCTTGGGATTTTTTTGCTTGGGTAATGAGAGTATAATCAGCAGCTGTCTGCTTACAGTCTTGTCAAAGCTTGCTAGTAAGAGAGGATCAGCTATAAGCATGGTGATTGAGGATTGAAATCCTCTGTTCTTAAGACCTATAGTCAGGAAGGCTGAACTGCCTTGTGTGCTGTTTTTCTGCTGCTAGCCAAAGCTTTTTCATTTCTGCAGAGTTTTAAATTTTCTTGCTGTGTTACTAAATTGCAAATATGCAAAAAATGTGCACAAATACATAGAACAGTAAATGCTTAAACAAGCTCAGAAAAAGTCACTTGAATGTGACTGCTCTGTCACATGTGGCTGTCTCACATCTGACTGGATGTCACTGCTTCAATGCAGAAGTTGAGACTAAAGATGCTTGAGCACATCCTTGAACTCAGACCTCCTGTGCTTGTTGGAAATTGGATGAAATACCATAGAGGGATTTATTTTTCTCTTTAAAGAATGATTGGGATGTTAGGAAAAAATGTGTATTAGTGGACTCCAAAACCAGATTGGAATATATTCAGTAACTGAGAAAACAGATAAAAACAGTGAAAGAATTTGTGGTGTGAAAAGTAAATCTGGTAAACTTGGTGATGATAATGAACAAGTAGAATTGTTGGTGGCTCCTCTGGTGGGTCCTAAAAATTCTGATTCAGAGGGTGAGGAGGACTCTTGACAGTCCTATTAGAGAAAGAAGTAAATCAGGAAGTCTTGTCTCTAGCAGAACCAGAACAAGAAGATGGAGTAAATCAGTGATTCAGGCTCCTTTAAGAAAAATTGTGGGACTGCTGGGAAAACTGTCTGTGTGCGTGTACTGTTTACTAAATGTGAGTTATTGACTTGGAAACAGGATGTTGCATCTCAGTGTAACAATCCAAATTATATGCATAGTATTATTAAATCTGTGATGATGACACATAACCCCAGCTGGGGAGATATATGTTTGGTTAGAAATTTGTTTATTTGTGAAGAAAAAAATTAGTAGTTCTAGAAAAAGCAAAGGAAGGACTGAGTAGGAGAAAAGTTGAGGAACTAGATCAGAAAACTGGGGGAGCAGGAATATAAAATCCTGATAAACTTCTCCCTAAAGAAGATCTTGAATAGGATTTGAATGAAGATGTTGGATTAAAAGGAGTAAAAGTGTTGATTTTATATGGAATTCATAATGGAATGGAAAAACCTACAAGTCTTGCAAAGTTGTATGAGGTAAAGCAGGGAGACAGAGAATCTCCATTAGCTTTTTATGAGTAGTTGTGGGAAGTGCCTCATAAATGGACAAACTTGGACCTGGAGAGTGAGGGTAATAGGATGTTGGTCAATATGCTCTTAATTGGACAGCTGGCACTGGATATTAGGAACCTGTTTGGCAAAAAAAAAAATGGTCCATTTGTCATTAGTGGGAGTTATTTCTGTTTTACCCAAATGTGCTTTTGGTCTTGCCCTGACATGCAGTATGTGTTACAGTAGGTCTAACATCTCGCATTGCCAGTGCTCATTTTGAACAGAGTCTTGGTCTTGCTTGGTCGTGGTTTTTCTAAACTCATAACTACAACAGCTGAAAAAATTGGACAGTATTTGGCAAAATCAAGATTCTTAGCAAATTCACCACACCACATTGGGATTAATGTGCTGTCGGAGGGCCTGGAAAGAGGTACTGAGCCATATATTTGACCAGTTGTAGTCACTTTGGAGCCATTCAGTTTTTCTGGATTTTGTGGAATTTGGTGACTTTGGACCTTTCCTATGGAAAATTTATTCTAATAGTTAAAATTTATTCTACTAGTGAGAATATCACAAATTACGAAATGCATACTGGCAAGAGGTAGGTTGAATCTATACCTGTATAAACACTACCCTTGCAGCTGGGAAAGGCAACAGAAACTCCAAGGGGTGTATGTGGGGAATTTTACTTTAGTTTATTCAAAATAGTTGCTACAATTATCCTGCTGGCAAAGTTACATAAGAAGGCCTCAAGCTGTGTTACAAAAAGCCTTAAAAAATACTAGCCCTGTAAGGATGACTCATTCCTTTCTCCACATGCTTAGGTCCCTCTGTTGCCAAATAAATCTGTGTTGTTATAAGAGGGAGCTCTTAGTCATTAGGGCAAGGAATTTCCACCATGAACCTGACTTCTGGTCAGTTTGTTTTTACGTACTATTCACTATAGTTGTTTCAAATTAATTTTTGAAATAGAATATTTTCTGCTTTTCCCCAACATGTGTTTCCTTAGGTCTTATTCTAGCACATCAATAGAAGATGCCATGAAAAAAGGAGAAGAGCCCCCTACTCCACCTCCAAGGCCACAAAAATCACATTCCAGAGCTTCCTCTTTGGATCTGAACAAAATATTTCAGCAAAACACACAAGGTAAAGTTTGCTTTCTTTGCTCCTTCTGAGACCATTCAGGTTAGCTGCGTGCTTGGCAACTTGATCTGTTTGCAGAAATGCTTGGCAATATGTGCATATGCTGGCCTTTGCTGCAGACAGTAATGCACTGCAGAACAGGAGTTCTGCTCGTGCACTTGCTTGTGTTACATTGCCACTGAGGGGAAAAAAATCACTGTTTCTATAATTAAGGTGATTATAATGTTTTCTGGCACAGTAATGGGAAGCTTAACATATGGTAGTCTGTCATCACTGACTGTTTATAACTAGTCTGGCTGTTTAGACAACTCTCATCAGTAACTACAGTATAATTGATTTTTATTACTATTTATTTTTTGTAGTTCAGAAGCAGGAAGAAAACCCTTAATGTTTAAACTGGAGAAAGAAAGCAAACATTTTTGATGTTAAAGTCTACCATATGCATGAGAACAATCAGAAGCCACTCTGAGTAAAAAAAAACGGTGATTTCTTTTGACATGGGTGCATGTTGAGGGAAGAGAAAGAAAATGTAGACCAGGAGTTGGATTTAGCTGGGGTGAACTGAAAGAAAGTGGCTTTTCAGCACGTTACCCTTCAAGTGTGCCTCTTGCCTTGAAGTAGGAAGAGGAGTTGTTTGTTCAGGGCAGCAGTCACCTAGCGTGGCTGTGCTTCAGCAGTGTCCTTGAACCAGACCAGAAGTTTGTGTGCTGCACACCAATCATCTGACTCAAGGACCAGCTTAAACACAGTCATGCTTATGCTTCAGAAGAAAGCCAAGGTTTGACTCTGTCAAGGAATGCTTAACTGGGCTCTCTAATGTGGTTCTTGGAGTAGAAAAGAGTTTTACTTCTTGCTATATGGGACTTTTTTGTGCAAACACTAGAGAGAATTCAAGAGTCCTACTATGTGTGCTGATCCCTGAAACTCAATAGGAATAGACTTTTTTTTTTGCCTTACACAGAGGAGTAATTCCTTATCTTTGTTCCTGTTGAGGGATCTGGTGCCTCTAATTTTGATTTTGTTATATATCAAAATAAAATCCCAAACAGAGCCAAGTGCACATTTTCTACTGAAGCAAATCTTCTTGGAATCCAGATAACAAGTATAACTGGAAGGAAATAAACTTGGGTTTAAATTTCACTTGCAACACAAATGAAAGAAGAATGTAAAGTCTTGAAGAAGTCATTCTGTGAATGAAAATGAACATCTTGCTTTTGCAATAGTTAATTTTGAAAGTCACAAAGCGGTTTCTTTTGAGGAAGTTAACAAACTGTGTGCAGCTTTGAGTACCACAATATAAAAAAGACATGAAGCCATTAGAGAGTGTTCAAAGGAGGGCTACAAACATGATGAAAGGTCTGGAGGTGAAGCCGTATGAGGAGCAGCTGAGGTGGCTTGATCTGTCCAGCCTGGAGAAGAGGAGACTGAGAGAAGGCATCCTTGCAGTCTGCAACTTTCTCATGAGGCGAAGTGGAGCGGCAGGCACTGATCTCTTCTCTGTGATGACAGTGACAGGACCCAAGGGAATGGCCTGAAGTTGTGTCAGGAGAGGTTTAGGTTGGATATCAGGAAAAGGTTTTTCACCCAGAGGGCGATTGGGCACTGCAACAGGCTCCCCAGGGAAGAGGTCATGGCACCAACCCTGAGTTCAAAGACAATGCCCTCAGGCACATGATGTGACTATTGGGGTGTCCTGTGCAGGGCCAGGAGCTGGATTTGATTATCCTGGTTGGTCCTTTCCAGGATATTCTATGCTTCTGTGTATATCTAGCATGACTAGAATAATCCTATTTCAGTGCATTAGTTTTTGTCCTACTAATTCTAGTTAAGAAATAATTGTAGTTTGGGGAGATTGGTGGATAATCTGATTCCAGACCCACAAAGGAATGCTCAGTAGTACTGAGTTTTGTTTTCAGTTCCACATAGGTCATGTTGATCTGTAGGTATCATTTCTTTAATTGTCAAACTATCTGTGCTTTGAAGCATTTGTTTTGTTTATTTCCTTTTTAAAGAGCAGAAAAAGAAAAATACTTGAAGTAAATTCAGTTAAAGACTGTGGCAAATCCCTGTTGTGGACACTGGAATTTTTTTTGTTTGTTTTTTGTTCTTCATTTACTGCTGCTATATCGTGTTTGTCATCATCTTATTATGCCTTTCTCCTGGCCAGTGTACACACAGAATATTTATCTGTGATGGCTGGGATGTCCAGCAATGGATTAGCCATAGAAATGTGCTTTAAAATTGTTGCAATGGGAGGTAACTGGACTGGAAGAAGGCACCTTCATAGCTGCACTTCTCTGGGTTGCTGCAACGAGTGTTACCCAGGACAGACATAAAAAAGCATGAGAACTTATTGAAAGGCACCACTTTCTGAAATATCCAAATGAATTTCTGTTAAGAGACAGAAATCTCTTCTGTTTTTGTTTTCATTCGTGTAGCCTTTATGTCAGCATCTGAGAAAAATCCTGTGCTGCTACATTCTCAATATATTTCTTTTTGTTGAATGTGTAATCTCTGGCATTTGGCCTGTGTTCATGTTAAGAAAATACTTGGCTAGAGTTTATGCATTCCTGGAAGGACAACAGCAGGTTTTAAGTAGACTCAAAAATGTAATTTTAAATGCATACATGACCTAGTTTACTTCTTCATTTCTCCCCTAGCCCAGTCTCTAGTCAGATACAAGCCAGAGTAAGACCTGGGTATTGAGGGGGCCAAAATTGGGGCAGCTCAGAGCCCAGAGAGCCTACAGCAGAGCCCCAGCCACCTTCTAGCCTCAACAGCAGCAGTAAGCTAGGAGTCTGTCTTGGGGGGGCTCCAAGGCTGGGACAAGTCACAGTTTAATACTAAAACCTGAAAATGCATCCATTGTCTTCTGATGTTTTGTTCAGTTCTGTTTGCTACCCATGACAGCCAATAAAGAATTTACTTCTGGGCAGTGACAACGGTCTGAGTCTTGTTAGGTTCATACAGTTCCCTCTGAAATACATTTTATTTCCCATTTAGTTTCATTTCTGAGTCACATAACTACTTTTAATTAACAGTTCTGTTGAACAAAGGATATTTGTTAGGAAAAGAGAATGTGCTTTGATGAAACGGCGAGCTTGTCATAAACAGTGTAGTTTTGTGTTATCTGGAAACAGATTGAACAAAGCAGCCATATAACTATTTACAAATGAATTTTTGACTGGAGGTTTTCAGCACTCATTTGCTTTGGAAACTCACCTCCTGCTGTGGCTGTCCCTGTGATGAAGAACACGTGGAATGCAGGCACCATTTTTTTATGTAGGCTTCTAAGGAAACACTCACTGTAACCTGGATTCTCTGTTTCTGGGGTGCTGGTTTCAGCCAGCAACAAGGGGCTAGTATTTTGGGGGTTTTTCTCCCTTTTAAAATGTGCGGTGTTAAGTTCCACACTTGATCAGGTGGAAACACAGCAAGCATTTCATTGCAAGTGCAGTATTTTCTGGCACAAATGATGTTTTCCTGACTACAGTCAGATCTGTAAACTGTACTTAGCATTGCTGGGCTAGTGGTGGCTGCCAGACAAGAAAACGTCCTGTTTGTTCTAATTTGGTGCTCACAGGAAAGGAACAAGGGAATAGAATTTATTGGTGTGCATCAGCATTCCCATCAGTGATATAAGTGTGTCCCTACATCACTCCTGTATTCCTTCACATACGTGTTTCCCAAGCAGTTTGAAGTGGTACTTGTATCATTAAGACTCTGTCAGTACAATTGTCTTTCTGCACCCTCTCATTTTCATTAGTGCTAAAGGAAGACTGTTCAGCATCACGTTTTACCCTCTTTTTCATACCTTTGAAGAACTTTTCATTAGTTCTTTACTTCATCAGACTTCCATTAGTTCATTCAATTAGCACATCCTTTCCTTGAGCTTACAGACGTGACGGGTTTTGTTTGCCGAGTGTGGAGATTTGTGAATAATTAAATGTACGTTGAGATATCTTAGCTTTCTTGTATTTGCCTAAGTCGAATTATTTGAATTTCTGAATGGTTTAAAGTCTACATGTAAAATGAAACAGTTCATAACTGTGTAGGAAAGAGGATTTTGAGAATTAAAGTTGTTGTTGTTGTGGTGTCATAGATATTTTGATACAAACAAGCCCAAACAGTAACCATAATACTGTTGTCCCAGTTGTTTTCAGGAATATCTTTTCAGCTAGATTGTCTTTTTAGCTTAGTGAACCAAATATAAGTGACTTTCCCTTTTGTGTACGTGAAACTGAATACAAAAAACCTGCAAAACTTAACCTAGATAAGCATGATTACTGTATTATCTTCTGTATTCTTTTATCCTTAATTGTATTTGCTAGGAAATGTCTGTGCCCATTGAGGTTAGCTGTCTGAAAGATGTAGTTGCTGAAGACAAGCTGTTAACGGGTGGTGCAGTTACGTTTTTGTTTTACCAAAAGTACAGATTTCTTAAAAATTTTATTCAAAAGCCAAAGTGACAAGGGGGAACTTAGAAAAGTAATATTATTTTTTAAGGCTGAATTTAATTAAGTAATTAATTTTCAGGACTCCCTCCCCTCCTTGCTCTTACATTAGTCTTGATTTAGTAAAATCCAGCTACTTTATTGGGATTTTGTTTGTGCTGCAATACTGTACTGTCTTGCGTGTTACTGTGTTATTTTTATTAATCAGACCATTAAACATTAAAATAGGAAGATGAAAAATTCTGAAGGACTTTTATTTTAGAGAAGAGATAATGGCAAATACCCTCACCAAATATGACATTTCACAAATTATTGTTTGCATAGTGTACAAGAGCTCTAATATTGCAAGCTTAATCAAGTGAGGAGTGTAGAGTCACGTGAGTGACTGGTTATAATTTAAATTAAATTAAAAATTTCTTATATGCAGAGCATAGAGAGCACAAAATTGAGCTGCTATTTGTATTTTTCTCTATGAAATACAGTTTTAAAATAATTGCTGCAAAATACTTTCTTGAATCAGAGAATAATTTTTTTTCTTTTGGGACTCAGCCCCTGATCTGGTACTGGAGCTGTTGTTTTTTTCTAGTCCTGTTCCCTTTCAGAATATACTGAGCTTATTCTGAATAAAATATTCATGTCTTCCTTCTGATTTGAATGGAAACATTTTGTGTCTGTCAGCCTTTTAGAATTTTTTATGAAGGATTTATATGTTTACAACTGTGTAACTTCTTTGCCCAACTGGACAAGAACATAATTAAGGTTAAATAAGAAGGAGAAAATAGGATATATATGGATGAATAGTTATTACATTATAGGAATCTGATGGGGTATTTTTGCATTTTTAGATTTTTATATGTATCTCTAAGGGCTGAGTCTGGACAGTACTTTACTGGGGTGAATCTTACCTGCCTTTCAAGTGTGAATTGAACTTTTAAAAAATTGTATTTCCCCATTTACCTAAGCTTAGCTCTTTCAGGGATTGAGGAGTGATTTGCAGTCTATTTTCATCCTGTTGCAGGTTGTTAAAAATTAAATTTTAATCCAAAAACTCTTCTACAGAAAATTGTGAAGGTTGAAATGTTCTTGACTAGCCCTGCCAGCCCCACTGACCTTTTTCATGATCCCATGGGGGTTACTCTGTTCTGTGAAAAAATGTGTCATCCATCATGGAACAGCTTTATAGGTTCAACAAGATAGGATCTGCTGTGTCTCATGTGGAACAGGGGTCAAGCTGCCTCCCTTGTGGGGAAGACCCTGGAGATGCAGATGTCCCCAAGAAGTCTGTGAGCCACAGGAGGGACCAGAGGGGTGATGCCTGGTAGCCCCCTGCTCTTCCTGGCTCCCATGTGCCTGTTCTGAGTGTGTCCATGTTGGAAGTGGTCACAGATGGCCAGTGCTGGAACCTCCAGCTCTACCCCCCAGGTCTCCAGGGGGAAGAAGCTCTGGCGATGTGGATCTGTAGGAGGTAGATGGAGGGACTGTGCCTCCCTGTGGGTGGAGAATGAAGCTAAACATGAAGTGAGACAGGACAAAATCTTGGATAGTTTTGTTTAAGGGCAAAGGGAGGAGGGAGAAACAGTCTCCAAATAGAAACACACGGAAAAGGAAAGGGTTGAGAAACCAGTAACTAGAAAATTAAATGGTTTAAGGAAAATGAGGGACAGGGAGGTAAAAATACAGATGTTGTGGATATATGATGTAAACCAGAAAATAGATGATTAAAAAATATCTGTTTTACATAATTTCTTAACACATGCTGAAATTCATGGATAGGAGATTAAAACCAGACATAATAAAAAAATCCTCTAATGATATTTTGCTTGTTTGATTTGGAAGTGACCCATCAGATACATTAGCACACGATGTCCTAAATGGTCACACCTGTGAGTTCATAGTGCAAAACCATTAATTACTTAAGGCCTGGCTATATCTCTTTCTAATTACTTGGAAAGTACATGGGTAATTTTCCACTCACTTAAGGTACTAATAACGTTCTGTATTGGTTAGCACATGAAACAGACCTGTAACAAGAGTGTGTGTCTCTAACATCAGGTGTGTGCATCATTTGGTGTGACACAAGAAACTGCCTGCTGAGCAGGTTCCCAAAACTAATTGTGAGAAGAGAGGTCATTCTGCCACTGGCAATGCTTTCTACAGCATTTTTACAAACCTGGTAACAAAGTTAATGTCAGGAGTCTAAAACAGGGTTTTTTTTCGCAATGCTATTCCTTCCAAGGAGACATTAGCAAGAATTATTGAAACAGATCCCTGGATCAGTGGTATTTCACAACCACCTTACTATAATCCTCTATTAAATTTATATTCCTGGCTACAGCTTTACAGTTTTTTTGGTTTGGTTTTTTTTTTTAGACATAGCAGTGAGAATTAATAAATCAGATCTCTTGAGAAATGGTTATTTCACAATCACTTGCTAATGCTGCTGTCAGGAATGTAAATAAATGAATTTGTGCAAAGAATGGTGTCACTGTTAGGGGATAACCAAGTACTAATTTCACTGAACAAGAATAGAAGTTCAGTAAGAAGGAGGTAAACAGAAACCAGCTTAGACACAGAACTTCTCTGTGCTCTGCCTTCGGCAACAGAAGCAGGAAAAGTATCTCAAAAACCTCTCCAGAACAGTGGAAGGGTGAAAATGCTGGCTTTCCTGAGGAACCAAAACCTTAGGTAGTTGGGAATAGAATAGTAGTAGAAGAATAATTCATTCTGTTGGCTTATCTTTTTGAGCTGACTGCAGTATCTTACTCCCTTTGCTTCCTGATAAAATTAATTGGTTGGTGTTTCGTTAAACCTACTCTGGGAGCTCAGGACTTTGAAGCAGCATAAACTGATGGAAATCAGAGAGGCAACCAGCCTCTCCTTTGTACAGTACTGTAGCATCCACTTGAAAAATGCCAGACTCTCTTGACTTTAAATGAGGTTAGTCTCCTTGGGTAGGCAGGATCTCGTTTCAGTTTGGTCTGCAAGGTACAAAATGGCCCTTGACCCAGGAAAAGCACCCTTCCCTTCTTTCAGGAGACTGCTTACATATGTGTTCAATTCAGATGGGAACAAGGGTGTACATTTTTTCCACCCGAAGTTTAACTTGTCTGAGGTGATATTCAAGCTAAGGTGATAGACATCTAAAACTAAGATGTCATCCACATGTAGGGAATTAATATTAAATATCTGACATGTAAATATTTCAGGAAATGTAGTTTTATATGCTGCTGTTCCAGTATTAATTTTCAAAAACAGCAGGCATCCAGAAGCTCAGTGTATTATGGCAGTTTTTTATTCAATACTGAAAACCAAGAGCTTAAGTGACTGTCATCAGGCAAGAGAAGTACAGCACCTTGCTCTTATATTGCTCTAAAGGATCCCATGGGCCCAGACTCATTCATCCTAGTTTTGGGATTCTCCATGCTGCTATATCTGGTGACTTGAAGACCTACTTCCATAGGTTTGTGTGGGCTGTTACAACTTCTGTTTTTCCTTCATCTTGTCTTCCTACATCAAATAAGTAAAGGAGCTATTTGAGCGGTTCTAGGATTGTCATTTTTCACTGCCACAAAAAATGATTAAGTACTGAGTGTTGTTGTCTGCTAGGGAGGCTGGAGGCAGAGTGGTCAGATAAGATGGCATTACCAGTTCTCAGAGTATACAATTGCAGCTTGCTGTTTGTTTTAAAATATTAATCTACCTTCAGATTGGAAAACCTGTTTTTTTAATCTGCTGTGGTGTCATCTTAGTACTATCAGACCTTTGTGGTTGCCAAAATAGGGCAGAAAAATGGTCTTGGAAAATTTCCATACAGATAATCCGTCTTAAAATGTAAACATGCTAAGTAAAGAGCCATGATTTTTGAACTGAAAACGCTATCTTTGTGGGAGTGACTAGTGCACGAAAATGCTGTCAGAATACATGTGATGTGGATACTTAAATCTATTTTACTGGTACCTGCATGGGCTTTCCACAGTGCTCTCTGTAGGATTTGCCTTATATGATGGGGCTTTGAGCAGCCTGGTCTAGGGGAAAATGTCTCTGCTCGTGACAGGGGGGTTGGATTGAGCTGATCTCTAAGGTCCCTTCCAGCCCTGGCTGTTCCACGATTCTGTGGCTCAGCGTGGTGTGAATGCCAGCAAGTTGCTCAATAGCAAGAGAACCTGTGCAAAGCCCATCCAGCTCCCTGGACTTCTGCACAGGGTGAAGACTTGTGTTCAAAGATCAGGGACATCAGCTTCTCCAAGCTCTGAGGTGTGCACCTGGAAGCACATTTGTCTATTTGTCTGTTTGCTGCTCGGCCCCAGGGTACTTGCTTTTATTTTGGAAACAGACCTTCCCCTGTTTTTGTGTTTGCTCTGAGATAAGTGGTGCTGCCACCTCTGACAGCAAGAGCCAATCTGTGCTGGGCACTATCCCAGGAAGGAGAGAAGAGCCCTATTCCAGGCTGTTCTGGAATAGCTGGATAGTAGGAGTCACCTGCCGAAGCACATGAAAACCCACGAGTGTCTGTTCATACTGCCCTCTTTTAGGGTAGTAACACCAGAGAAGGCTGAAGCCTCGGGGTTTTTTTGTAAGTTGGTACGAGTCCTCCAAAGTCAGCTAATTTTTGCTGGTAATTGTGCTCACATAAGCATGATTTCCCTCTAACAACAGGCCAAAGATCTTCTGCAACAGCAGGAATTCTATGAATATTTCATGAGTAGCTTAAGCTAGAATTTTTAGGATTAAAAAGAGGAAACTGGGTCAAATGCACACGTTGTAGGCATCTAACTTCTTTAATGCTGGATTCCTATATGTTGCGTTTTGAAAGCTGAAGAAAGAGGTTTTGTGTGGTGGCTTTTTTTGTGTGGTGATGGGTGTTTTTTCATTGGACTATTTTATGGAACAATTACTTTTCCCTTTGGAATTTTGTGGGCCAAATCCCAAGAGACTCATGGAGTTTCACAGTATGTCCAGTGACTTCAGGAGATGCTTTTCCAGTATGTGGTGTCTGAGCTAGGTGTTATTTTCAAATATTGTTACAAGCTGTAAATGCCAAAGCCGCTGCCAGTGCCCAGATAAATGAAGTAATAACCTCAAGTTCAGATTAAAGAAAAGGAAGGTTTCTTCCTTTCTAAAAATCAGTTGTACAGGGGAGATGGAGAATGTAGTTACAACATCATGCTGTTATTGCAATAGTCTTATAAACAGAACTAATTAAATGCAAAAGAAAGGATCCTGATGACTGTTTTTTCAAATCTCTCTTACACCTGTAGGTGTGTTAGTGGCTCCATATTAAGCTTCATTTTATAAGATACAAGAGATGATGAAGCAGAAAATGGAAAAAACCCACCAGTGTATTATAAGTCTCTTTGGAGCCGTAAATAATCAATATGACTGTTCTCGGTGTTTTCACACACAGTTTTACTCTCATGTCACAATTATCTGTAATGGTTAGTATCTTTTTTCTTCTTATTTTCAGCCATGTAGACATTTTTAGATTTGATGTATAAAATATGTAAATGGCTGAGCTATGAGACGGCACTTAATGGTCTTTGTGGCCTTTTTAAAATATGTATGGAAATAGAAAGTGTATAAATGTAATTGATTGCTTAGCATTATTGTGGTAAAGAGCATTTCTAAGTTGACTACAGTTGGAGGTTTTTTGTTACACAAAAATACAACAGTGCAAGATGGACTGTCTGCTGTCTTTGCCAGAGTAAGTGCTGAGCATTCAGTGCAACAGGAGCTTGGGGAGGGTAACCCAGTTAGTCCTGGTTGATGTCTCTGTGCCAGCCTAGTCCTCCTCTCTGCCTCCTCACAGCTGCCTTTGGAAGCAGTCATCTATCCTCTAGTTTTGTCCCAAATGGGTTTTAGGTATTTTAAGAAAACTAAAAATTACAGTGTTGCACCTACATGATGATTACCCTCCCTTTTGCTGGCTCAAACTCAAAGCTGACATTATGTTGTCTTACAGGGCTTGACCAAACTGTTAGGATTTGTCTTCCTCCTCCCTCTGAAATACCTCTACTGAGTAATAGCCTGCAAATACAAAATATAAAACCAAAGAAATGGATTTATTTTTGGTTCATTTGGGCTTTTGTGCTACTAATTCCATGGCAGATGTTTTCTTTTTAAGGCTGTACTCTATCAGGGAGTTTGTTTTATCCAGGGTGAATGCTAGTGTCTACATTGAGTGCTAAAGTGTCACTTTTAAGAAGGGCAATATTTTTAATGACAAGGAGCAAAAGTCTGAAGAACAAGTGGACCATGTTTCTGGGTTTCTTTAACTGGAATTGGATTGCTTTACCTACAGGTTTTGTGGCTGACAAGCTTCTTTCTCTGCTTTTTATCATAACATTTGAGGATTTACAGCAATTAAATCACTACTCATTCACTACTCATGAGGTTATTTCAAACAAGTTTTTGCTCAATAAAGATAAAGTTTGGGTTTTGTTATTAAATCTTGAATACTGCCTCTTCACTAGAAGGAATTTCCACTTATCCTGGGAATTAATTCTGGGTTTATTTGGAATTAAATTACAATGGTTTTGTTTGGATGGGGTTTTTTATCATCATTATCTTCTTCTTTTCCCACTCTTCAGCTGTGAGGTCTGGCTGGCTGCCCCCACCACCACCTGCACTGCCTCCTCGACCTTCTGTATCTCAGGTATGGACAAAGCTTTAGTTCTTTGCTGTGTGTTAGTTGTTTATTCTTGTTACCATCACAGTGGTTAGCACCAGTTGGCTTGGACACAGCAGTTGTTCTTGCTTCTAAGTTAATGAAAATCTGCAGTTTGTAGTTCCATGTCCTCCTTCCTGTGTCTGTCTGGCCAGTGTGTTGCAGTGTCAAATTACAGGCTAATTAAACCTTTTTGCAGTGGAGCTGACATGCACCCACTAACTTTTATTTACCTAACTGTAAATAAAAGGCTAGGAAAGTTAGTCTGCTAAAATGAGTTTCATGCCTGAAGGCATGGGCTTGATACCTGCTGTTGCTATTTGCTTCTTGAGCTTCAAAAACACTGAGGGCATCTGCTAAGGGAACCATGGCATGGAAGTGTTTGTTACACCCATGGGCTTAAAATAAATAATGCTGAAAGGAAGCGAATGCCATGTTAGTTATGTTGTTAAGTTTCAAACCATTAGTGGTGTGCTTTTATTGTGCATTTTGGGTGAGTTTTTGGGTTTTGTTTTTTAGAGCATGACGCAACTACAGCACAACACAAACTGACAAAATAATGCATGTCTGCATCAAGATAATTCTTTGCCTTTCAGGAAATTATGGAGGTTCACAATATTTTTCTGTGTTGTTGGCTGTGTTAAGTCTTAGGCAGCAATATGCTTCATGTATTACTCCTTTAGATGAAGTGTATTATAGGAAACAAATCCACAGGGGAGCTGACAGCCCTTACATACAAAAAGCTGGTGAGATACCTTCCTTAGGCCAGAATGGTCATCACCTGAGCTGTGGATCTACCCTTATGAGTGTGCTGTTGAACACCTCTTACTGCACAGTGCTTATGATGGGAATGATTAGAAGCTTGTTGCCACACGCAGCTCCATCAGCAGCTTGTTGTGCTCTCCTTCTCCCCATCCCTTGCTAGCACTGAGTGCAGTTTCTGCCTTGAGGACTGTAGAACACTCTGGTTTGAGCTTGCATGTTTCCCCAGTCAGGATGGCATTAGCCATGCTGCTACCAGCACACACCCCTTAGTGTCCCCATCACATTCCTGCTTTGTCTGACACTCTCCAGGGAGCAGCCTTTCCCTCTGGCTTCCCCAGGTCCCACAGCACAGCTCTCTACCTCCCAATCCCAGATCCCGCAGCACAGCTCCCTACCTCCCAATCTCAGATCTCACAGCACAGCTCCCTACCTCCCAGCTGTGTGCCTGCAGCAGTTGCTGCTGCAACCTACGCCAGCCCTCCTGCTGCTGCTCCAGCTTCCCACAGTGCTGGCTTTGTGCAGTGCAAGCCCTCTTGCTGCCATTGGGAAAAGCACTAATGACAACAAATCCTGTTCTCAGAGAACAAAACCATTGGTTTCAAGCAAGGTTCTGTTAATTGTCCATTTCCTTGTCCTATCATCAGGTTGCATTTCCTTAGCAGGGGGAGTGACACTTAATTTGTTTATGTATGTCCAGAAGCTTCCTAACCAAGTACTGAACCAAATGCTCATCCTGCATGGGGACATGAAGAATACAGGACCTTCCTAAAATGATAAACACAAGAAGATTTTCATGTGAAATTTTTGATCCAGTCCTCTCCATTACAAAGGTCTGGTTTCTAAAAGGAAAAAAAAAAAGAGCGTTTTCTCTGTCTGCTCAGTAATGAACATGCAGCTGATTTTTTGCTAACATGCATCACTTACATTTACTTAATTTATTTCTGATGATATTTAAAGATATTGAATCAAATATCAAAATACTATTGTACTTATGTCTCTCAAAACTGTATCTAAAACCAGTTCTTAAAAACCTAATACACTTCATGCTCATCACATTGTTTATTTTTTCTCCAAGCATGCCTTTCTGTGATAAAGGTAACAGAGAGTAGGGAAGTATGTGTGATGGGGTCATAATTCAGCTGAGCTGACCTTTGCAAATAGCATGTAAACAACAGTGAGCATATGGATTACCATAGTCCAGTGGGGCCCTGGATTTAAAGAGCACAGAGAAGCTGGAGGAAGGGATCTGCTTTCAAAGCTGAGACAGGATCAAGACTTGAAGAAAAGCCATGAGGCTGAAATTGCATATTCAGCTTTTTCTTGTTTCAAGATTTACCAAACTCTCCTTAAATTTCTGTTTTAACTTATTTTTCAGCAATGTTATTGAAAATAATTCTTCAGTGTTATTTTGCTGTATGCCTGCAGTTAAGCACTGTTAATGACAAATGTAGCTTGGAAGTGAAGCAAACCCTGCATATTTCAGGTGGCTGTGCACCTTATAAATATGCTCATGATATGATTATTTTGGCCCAGCTTTGGAAATCAGTTGGTGGAGGAGGAGAGGGAAGTAATTTCTTTCTGAGGTCTATGGTTTTCTATGGATGACTGAGAAGCAGATTGAACCAGTTGGCTCTTCAGAGTGAGATTAAAGGGCTCATGAGATGTAAACACCAAAGTGCATAAAAGAGAGGTACCCAGGGGTAGGTGTTACATTTCAGTGGATCACTAGTCCAGAATATAGAAAGCAGAATATAGAAATGGCACCTTGACTTTGCTCCTATGTTGCAGTGCTTTTTAGTAGAATTTATTTCAGCCTTTAGGAAAACATTATTTTTCCTGTCAGAGCCTCCAAGATAATCAGCCTTGGTGAGTTACTGAATCACTTGTTATTCAGAGCGTGCCAAACATCTCTACTCATATCACAAACTTCCTACATTATGTCCACATCCAACTCTGCTTCCGTAGTCCCGGCAGCTGAATTAGGAGGGACAAGGACTGTATCACTGGGTGAGCAGGGCACAAGGTGATACAGCTGATGCTGTTGTGGCCTTGACTTCACAGCTCAGGGGATGCAGAGTCTTACTGTGACAGGCTTGAGTCTTGGGATGCTGTGAGGTTCTGGCCAGTTTATGGCAAATAGCAGCAGGGCTGGCTTCTCTGCTCAGCTTGCTGCTGCCAGCCCATGCTGTTCCACACCTCTTCTGGGCAGACACCTTTACAGGTGGTGGCTGCGTCTCTTTTTACTTCTACGACAGCTTTTCGAGCTGGTGGATTTAACTCTGTGTTTCTTTTTTCTTAATGGCCTCTAAAAGGCTATGATCGTTACTTCTCAGGATGTGTCTCCATTGCCAAAGTCAGCATTTTATTGACTTTGTATCAGTCCATAAGCTGTACTTAAGGTTTTCTCAGAGCTTTCACCAGACACTTCTCTGATGCAGTGATGCTTTTATCTAAGGTCCCTATGGTGACTGTACATAACCTGAATAAATGAAGATGGACAAAAGGCCACTTTAAATAGTGTGGATACCCATTATCTTCAGTTCATGATTTTTTAACCCAAATTCCAGCCCATACCTCTCTGCACCCCAAGCCATTTTGAATTGATGTTTACTGTAAGACATTGTGCATTGCAGAATGAACTCTTTTATTAGATTCATCAATTCATATTGCTTTCCTATTAAAAGTCATTCAAGTTTTGTCTCAATTTTGTAAAGAGTTCTTGGAAAGATTATGTATGGAAAAGCACTTATAAATAGATGAGAGGGTTTTTTTTGGATATGTTATTTTGAAGTGTTTTCCTTTTGTGCATAAGGCTGTATGTAACTTCACTGACACCTTCTGTGATCTCTAGTAGCACATCTCACATTTAGCAAGTCTGCAGTAGCTTCTTGGATTTAAGGATAATTTTATCCATATCCATTTTCCAACTTTATTGGCCATAAATATTTAATATACTACAGGCTGTTGTAGACTTAGGATATTGGCACTGCCTTACCTCTGCTTATTTCCCATGGCATGCTGTAGTATATAGAACAGATAATCTGCAGCTTTTGGAGATACCTACTGTGGTTTTTTTTTCTGGGCTTGTTGAGAATGGAGTTCAGTGGCTTGGGTAAGTTTTCCTCATCCTATGTTCCTAACTTGATAGTAAACTTAAGTAATCAAGGAGAAATGGCATAAAGGTGGCCCCAAAACTTTTGTGCAGATCCAGGGTTGTACAGGGAAAATTTGTGTAACAAGGTGCAGGAATCGTGGTAGGAAGGCAATAGCTATGCAGCTGATTTGCAGTGACGCAGATTTCAGATAGAAAATAACTTTGGGTGCTCATGAATAACGTTCTGCTGGAGCCAAACATGTATGCACATTTCATATAAGCCCCTGTTGTTATTTTTTAAATGGAAAACAAAATAATATTATTATTGTTGGCTTTTAAGCCTACACAAGTCATTTACCACAGCTGCTTTCTCTGGGATTTAGTAATGTATTTATGTTAATAGGAATTATGGATGAACACCGAAAAGCAAATATAACTTTAGGATTTTAGCCAACATCAGCTAACTATCTGCAATGTTGCCCAATTAGATCAATGTTCCTTTATTTAAATTACTGTATTTCAGTACCTTCCTGTCCAACAGCGAAGGCGTATCTTCAATCCTGCTTCTGCTGTATAAGGGAATTTGAAAACAGTGGGACTGGAAGAAAACTCTGTGTATCTTGGCTGAAAAAACTGATGTTCCTGGTCTCTTTTCCCAGAGTCACAATTTTAAGCCTGTTGGTTTTGTAAATTCACAGTGGTTTGTGCTGCACTTTTATTTCTGGAGACCTTGGGATGTGTTTTTCCCACTGATTCCATGCTGGCAGTTTTGGTAGGCACTGAAAAAATTATGGGTGAAGGCAAAGCATTCAAGTGAAGTAGAGTAGGTAGGCAACTGTTAACATTATCAAATTGAAGTACCCTGAATACAGTGCAACTCTGAACATTAAAATCTCACTTACATGAGCTCAGAATTCAGCTGTCAGTTTAGTGGCCATCATTACTGTTAGATGTTATTGATTTGGTGAAATCCTGGAAATGAAGCACTGCGAGGGGTGATGAGTGGGTCACCCTGCCCAGTCACAGCCCCTGGTGGTGTTGGAAAGCAAAGATATTACTCTTTTTAACCTATGAAATGTTCCGCTCTCCAAATGTTACTTGATACTTCATAGCTCCTTGAAGCTTTTTGGCCATTCATCATCCAGAATTGCAAGTGAAAAGTGGGACCCATTTCAAGAAGTTGTCTCTACTAACATGCCTCCACGTCCCACTGAATCCGTGGAGAGCCACGAATGTGGCTCAGGCTGGATTTTTAACCATCAATTACACGTTGAGGCCAAGAGGTGGGGAAGGACTCCCATCCATCCTGCTGAGACCTCAGAGCCTCCAGAGCAGGATGGCCACATTCAGGCTCCGTGCTGGGAGGTGGTCCAGGCGTCCCCCCCACACCAGTGTCTTTGGCTAAAGCAGAGATACATGGGGGATGAAGTTGGACTTGCTTACAAGGTTGTTTGGAGAAAATACTCAGGCATTCCTTTTTTCTGTAAAATTACTTGGGGAATTTCAAGTGCTGGCAGGACACCTTGAATTTTACAGGAAGGAACTTTTCTGTTACATAAATAAAAATTACCCCTGCAAAAAAGTGAAGATTTTGCTTTTGGCACCATGCAGTTTTATACATGATGGTACTCTCCCAAATAACTACTTTATATTAAATGAAAAGAATACATTTTAGCTTGCATTTACAACCACTGTGCAAGGAAAGGTTGGGGTTTTTTTTTATTATCTCCATGGTTTTGGCTGCAGAATAACATATGTTGTATAAGCCATGCGAGAGGTACTGAAGAAGCATGTAACAGTAATGAAACTGAAAGTCTTCTATAACATGAAAGATTTTGCCATCTGCCACTTTAATATAATACAAATGGATTATCTTCCTCTCATGAAAATTATGTATTAAATCTAAGACAGCCAGACAAAATAAATTGCGATTTAAGAAGTGATGGAAAGTAGCACAGTTAAAACTGAATTTGAGGAGTAGTTGATGGATGCTGTAAAATCCTTTCTAAAGAGGTTTCTGGAAGAGTGGAAGAAGGCGAGTATCTTAATTAAAATGTGTTGTTACAATTTTTTAATTTGGCTTCACATTTATCATAACAACAAAGAGAGAAGCTAAGAACCCAATGCCTGTATCTCTAGTGGAATGCACATATGCCTTTCTAGCTTACGTTAATCTGGTTTTGTGGAAGTTGAAGTATTAAAACAGATTGTTAATGCTTCCATCTGGGTCCTATTCTTTCCTTGTGAATGAGCTGAACATTGCAGCAATTTGTTTGTATTTACTGCCTTTCTCCTCAACCTTATCACCAGCCCTCAGATAGCTCAGGGAAAGAAAAAGCTTATCAAAACTTCAGGGCTGCACAGTGCTGAGAAAGCAGGCAGCACGCTAAGACCCTGGCAGCTTGTTGCATTTGCATCCCTGTGGGGTTTTTTTTCTGTTTTACCATTTTCAGTTTTTGTAATAAGCAGTAAAAAGAATTGATGATTCAGTGTGGGATGCAGGAGACTCACAGAAACTGGAATTGAGATGTCTCGACTTCCCAGAAATTGGCTTTAAGCACAAAAATACGAGTGTTTAGAAAGGAGCAAAGTACCTCTTAAATGAACTTACGCAGAGATGATAGAAGATTGCAATGGGCACATGCAGAACGTTAAGCATATTTAGTAGCCTACTTTTCCTTACAGATAAGCTGTTCTCAATACTTTTTTTTGCAAAGCTAAGCAGTGGCACTATATAGGTAATGATTGTGGGCTACTCCAATGAATGCACAAAGAGAATTTCATTTCTGTGAGTAGTACCAGTGACTACAATGGGACTATTTCCATGTGTAAAGTTAGCCTGGAGCATAAGTGTGGGCGAAATTGAATTGTGGCAATGATTGAATACATATACTTGACCTCTTGAAAAAATGCTCTCAGGTAACAGAAATTACGAAAGCTTGGTGTAGATCTTCTGTTCTGGAAGATCAGTTACAGATTGTCTTGAAAAGCGGGTGTGTAATCTACATATAATCCAGCATTGCAAAGCAAAAGAACTGGAAATGTAAGTGAAGAACCAGTTGTTAAGATACTGTGTTCTCTTACAGTTATGAAAATCTTTCATCTGAGGCTCTCAGAGCACTCAGTGCTTGAGTGAGTGTTCATATTCTTGTAGAAAGATACTGTTAAGTATCGTCACATGGAGCAGTGAGGAGATTATTAACGGCTGCTCAGGGATCATGCGATGAAATAATGAGCATTTGCAACTCTTAATACTCTTCTCAACGATGAGGAATTATTTGTTCTAATGCTCAGTGTTGGCCATAGGCTGCAGGTTGGGCTCTTATCTGTGGCCATTGCACAGAAACTATGTTGGCCAGTTCTACCTTCTGCCTGGAAGAATGAGAAGGGTATGGCTATTCCTAGAAAAGTCAAGACTGTGCTAAGGAAGCAGGAGATACTGTCTGCTAATGTAACTGAACTGGTCTCTGAAAAGGGATTCTGTTCAGGAGATTTGGAACAGAACACTCTCTTGCTCTTTTCTGTGGTTTCTTACCCTGCTTCCCAAAATGAAGATACCCGTAGGCCTGGTCTGCAGACTCTGCAGTGCACTATAAGCAGTGCAGATGACCAGGATATTCTTTGTCCATCTCCTGTAACCCTGTATGTGCTCCTAGCCATACCAGCCAGCACAGCAGCATTCCCAGTGTCAGTAGTATACTCCATCCTTAGGACGTGAGACACCTCCATTGAAGCACTTCTACACAACCATAAATGGAGTTTCCCTTAGAAGACCATAGTGTATAATTTATATTTAATAAACCAACAGTGAAGAATTTAAACCCAAAAATAATTGTGCCAATATGTGTGAAAATTTTTAGCCATTTCTGTGATTGGAGGGAGGTAATTTATTGCCATATTTCTGAATTGTGGGCAGACTATGCTACGAATGGTGTTAAAATGATGAAGAACTAAAGGGAGTTCACCTCAGCTGCTCCTGAAGGACATCCTTTTCCTTGTACTCCACTAGAGGACCAGAGTACTGCTGAGTCAGGCTCTCTCTGCCCAATACCATCAGGCTACAAATACCCCACATCTAAATCAGTGAAGGAAATCTGCGAAGAATCCCTCTGCCAAAAGAAAAAGCAGTTCTTTTTCCTTTAAAATCTGTGTGGGGACAATGTGGGGACACATGAGCTTGCAGATGTATTAACAAAGCCTTCCAGAGAGGACTTTGTTGGGTCGGCTGCACCAGCAAACCTTTGCAGTGATGCACGATGCATGTGCCAAGCACTCGGAAGTGGCCTGTCCCACGTGCCACTAGGTGGCAGTTTAGGGACATGGCAGCCACTTGGTTTTATTCATTATGCAGGAGCTGCATCACCAGAACTAGGGGATTTTTGGGGTTTTTTTGGTTTGGGTGTTTGGTCTTTTGGGGTTTTTTTCGGTCGGATGTAGCTATTTCTTTATTTTTACCTGCCCCTGCGCCGCTGGCTGCTGAACTTTGCCATCCACATGTCCTGGCAGCAGGGAGACGTGGCCAGCCCAGTGACCCAGCCACAGCCAGCGGGTACCACAGCCCTGAGCATGGGCTGCAGGCTGGCCCCGACAGACACATCACAGCACCCAGCTCGCAAAAAATGTCCTGCTCTCACAGATTTTGAAATCTTACCCTTTTTGACATTTTCACTGTGATTTATATTTGCTTTCACTAGAACACAAGGTTTACCCTTTCTTTTCCTTTCCAGTTCCCTTTGGTTTAAAACAGTAGTCTCCTGCAATGAGACCATAAAAAAAAAAAAAAAAAAAAAAGAGAGGGTGTTTCTGAAAAAGGTCGTGTTCTTTTTTTTTTTTAAATTTTCTTTCCTCTCTAGGCCCCTTATCTGACCATGATTTCAATTTTTCTGATTATTTGAAACTGACATAGTAGAATACCAATCTGTTCAGTTACTTTTACGCTGTTGGAACAAACTGGTTCTTCAAAAGCTGCATTTTTTTATCTATACATAAATAACATGGAGTTGATTGGGTTTTATTTTTTCCTCTCCCTTCTGTGGAATAATATATTCTTGCTTTTGATGCAAGGTTTAGTGTAGACTCCAAGAAGACCGTGAGTACCAGAAACTGCCTGCCTGGCCAGGTTAAGGCAGGTATCTAGTGCTCCCTGTCACTTAAGCGTCATTAAAACCTCTCTTTCCTGTACCCTGGCACTGTTCTGTGTTGTGCAGCAAAGCTATACCATAAGGACTTTATAGTATGTGTATTACATATCTCTCTGAAGGGCTGGATTTACTCTTGCTGTCCCTAAATGAATTAATGGGTTGTCAAATTTACGTGGCCCAAACTTACTGTGTGGTTCTGTTCATTATTTGAGCTTTGCCATCCCCAAATCATTCATGAAACCCTTGTTGCCTTTGCCAGGCTACTGTTAGCAGTGCTTAGAGCCTTCATCTCTTTCAAATATATAAAAAGCTATTGTAGGAATCAGGGAGGTTATGGGCTATTCAGCTCACTGATAAAGAAATATTCTGTTGCATTCAATGGAGGTTTAAAGGTGTTTGATTTTTATAGACGCACAGAAAAATTGCTTTTTTCCATTTCACTCTATTTGACCAGAAATCTGCATTTACAGAGGAAGCCCTTCAATATATAAAAAGCTTTTCAAAATTCAAATGTTAGCATCCAGTACTTATTAAAATTGTAAAAAATTAAGATATTCGTATTCAAATACTGGAAATATTACAGTGTGAGAGGCTTTTTGGGGATTTTTTAACCATCAGGTAACACTACAGATGTAGCACACTTAAAAAAGGGTGGGAGAGAAATCTTGTCAGTTCCTCTCTTCCCTCTTTCCTGAGGAATTTCACAGGTGTTTTAAAAAAATTGTTTTCAAAACTTCCTCCTCTGTGCACATGTTTGATACTGTATGGTTGGAGAAAAGCAGTCGCACAGAGCCACATTTCTCCTGCACCTTTCTGTACAGCTCTTACTGTGGAAAAGTTCCTCCCTTTTAAATATATCAAATTCAGTGTTTTCTGTTGTTTTTATTTAACTTACAGTTAAGCACTTGGAAACTCATGACTGCTACAGAGCTTGGTGGGCCTATGCAGAAACCTATTGGCAACAGTGAGTTAGGTTCTTTGGTGTGCAACAAATTGTTATGATGGCTAAAATCCTGGCCCCTTAAAAGTTTCAGGTTTGCCTTGGATTTGGTTTTAAACACAGGCTTTCACCTGTGTAGAAATGAGCCTCATTTGAGGATGGAGCAGGATGGCAGGTTGCCCCTGCTGCCTGGGGGCCATTGCCAGCCTGGCTCCAACTTGGCAGAGGCTGGGAAAGAGGAGAAGAAGCTGTCTGTCAGTGCCAAGTGGCCTCAACCTCCTGTTCCTGCCTGCCTTCCCCATCCTGGAGAGCCAGCCCGTATGTTCTGGACAGAAAACAGCCACACCATGTTTATAATATCATGTTTGCTGCTGTGCACCTGGGGAAAGGCAGTTCTAAATCCTGCCACCCTCCCCAGTGCTGTGCCCTGTCCTGGTGGAGGAAATCAAAAGGTGCAAAAAACTTTCATGAGAGGCAAAGCAAGTGATTAATCCTCTGTTTTAATTTGCTTCTCAGTCAGATATTTTGGGAATCAGGTGTTTCGTTTTGCAGATGTGTAGATCTGGGTGGTAAGTTTTCAGCTGGGTTTCTGTTTGAAATGTGAGAAGGGAGGAGGGAAGACTTGTCTGCTTTTTCATGACTTGTGTTTTCAGTAACTTTGCTGGAATTTCTGGTATGATTCTGGCTTTGTCAGTCCAGCCTCACACACTACAAAGACAGAGGCTTACTCCTATGAATTTTCATTGGTTTCAGGTGATAATAAGGTGACAGGTCATATCCATGGTCTTTCTAGCTTTTTTCTACTCTCTTAGTTTTTCTCACAGTATTTAGGCCATAATGGTAATTCTAGAAGAAATTCTTGGTACTAGATTGTTTACATTCAGAGACATGGTTCCTAATGCTTCAGTAAAAAACTTTTCTCCCATTTTCGCAGCACAATAAAATGCAAGAATATGGTTTCATTAAAAATCTGCAAAGACATATGTCATCCATTCAGCTGTCACCCTAGATCTCCATTTTCCCTACTGTTGAATTGTTAAAGTAACTTTTCTTTTGTGTGTAACATTTCCTTTCATTGACTTTATTGTATGTGACTGCTAGTCATTTTCTGGGTGTAGCAATGACTGATTTGTTGTTGCAGACAGAGCAACCATCTGAGGTTGAATTACATCCTCAGATGAACAGACCCCCATCGCAGGCAGAAGAGAATAGTTCAGCAAAAAAGGTGAGATCTGCACACATTGTACCATTATGGAATGATTTTCCTTCATCAACATATGTGGTTGTGTTAAGTTCAAAAGCAATTAAACAGAGGGTTAGGGTTATGTTTTTACATGTTTACCTTCTCTGGAGGTCAAGACACTGGAGAGAGCTGTGATGATATGTGACATCAACTCACATAAATCATTAAGAAACCTCTTAGTATGTACACATTGATGCATGTGCTTTGAGAGTGGCAGCTTGCCATTTATTTCAAATCAATAGGGGCTTGTGGAGCCTTAGGGAAAACAAAAAAGAGTTTGATTGTACTCCAGCCCTGTCTCACTGTAGTTCCTCCAAATTGTGATGCACTTCTTGGTTTCAGTTATTGAGGATTTGATTTTGATGTAAACACCTGTTTGCTAGAGGTCAGGATCTGCCACTAAATGTACATAGACTGGGAGAGACTTGCACAAGATGTGCAGTTTCTAATATGTTTTTGTATGAACCTATCATTTGTAAAAAGCACTGAAATTAAAACAGCACACTTCAAAGGGCCTTGCTTAGGAATGGACTGGCCTTAGCAGTTGCTGTGAGCATTTTCCCTCTCCTGATTATGCTCTGACCACCTCCTTCCACCAGCCCTAGCCAGAACAGGTTTGGATAGGGGGCAAGTGCAGATCCTCCCCATTCTGGCCCCTCCTGCAGCCAGAGAGCACCTGCAAGACATTTACTCAGCCCAACCAAGAACTTTTGGCAGGTGCTGGATGTACCTTGCCCAGGGAGCACCATCACCCTTCTTAGTGTAACATGGGGCACAGACAAACATCCAGTGTCATAATTTTCTGTATGGGACAGTGCTTTCTGGGCAGTGTCCTTGCTCTGCTTGTGCTCATCATATGCTACTTCTAGCCTGGTCCTGCTCTTTCCTTGCTGTGCTTTGTAGCCCTGCTGGGAAAATGAAGTCCTTGTGGTCCTCCTACCTCATGCTCACCCTCATCCCACCTGGTTCCCTAAAATGCAGTGAAGCCCCAGGCTGTGGGGTGTGGGAGGCAGGTGGTTGTTGCAGTGCTGAGCCACCTTCCAAAGCCTGGTGCAGCAGCAGCCAGCCAAAGAGCCCCTGCCAAGGGATCTGCTTGGACTGTTGCTTACAGTATTGTGTTTGAAAGGGAAGAGGGAATTATCCTGTGGATTTGGTAGGGTTTGGGCAGTTTGAGGTAGACTGGCATTGTGTGTTTGGCAATATAGTTGTGGAAGGCATACGCAAGTTCCTCCATTGCTGTATGGGGTGTGTTTGCAGGGAGCTGTGCCTGTGCAGAGGATTTCAGAGCATGGCCATTACCAGAGATCTGTGCAGTCATGATGTGCTGACATCCTGATCAGAACATTTGATAATATTTTTAGATTTTTTTCAGTAATTACAAAATTCTTTTTTAATGTTTCAACCTTTTTCCTTATAATTCAAATTCTTGTTATAATTGCAACCCTTTGAATATGAATGATTGATGGTCTTATATTGGTTACGTTTTGTATCACTCATAGTAGTCTTCTTGTGAGTCAGGCTGCTTACTACAGTGTTGGTTTTTTTTTTCCCTTGTAATTGCTTTGTCATTAAATGTTTCCCCATTAATTTTTTTCTTATTTTATTTACATTTGGTGAAAACACAGTAATGAAGGTAATCTAGCCCAGTAAAATGTGTGATAGTGAAATTTGGTCATTGGTTTTGTCTTTGATGCTGAAAAAACCTGTCTCAAGTCAGTTCAACTTTTTGAGTCCTAGCTTTCTCATTCATGAAACAAGGCAGTAATAGCTGTATCCCTTGTGAAATAGATCTAATAATAAAATACACTGAAGAGGATACATTTATATTTATAATTTAAATCAGCTATAAGGTGGTAAAACTACTTCTCATTGCAAAATAAAGGATGTCTTAATTTATAATGATGAAAGCACTTCTTACCACTGAAGTAAAAAAAAGTCATAAAAATCCAAGACTCTGCTTTACCTAGAAAACACAGACTATTTCTAACTAATCAAGAGAAATAGCTGGCCTTCTATACTTTAACATGTTCATTTTGCATGGATAATTTAATGTATTTGTATTTCAAAACTATATTCAGTGTTCCTTCATGTAAGAGAGGAGGAGAGGAGGGAGAGGCTCCATGCCAGACGTGTGAGGCAGTAAGTTGGGATGCAAGTGATTAATTATTGATTCTTTACAACTGAGCATAGTCAAAAATAAATCTTGCTCTGTTTTTAATGCTTTTGGATCAACTGGGGGGGTAGTACATGTGTTTATACCCCTCCCTCCACCTCCACCCAATGCACACTAAGCTATACAACCCAGTTGTGAAGAGCCTGTCATCCAGATGAAGGCAAAACACCTTTTCAATCATGAAGGGATTGCAGGAGTTATTGTTCCTTTTTCAAAGTCAGAAACCTGAGAGGCTATTACCAATTTGGAATTAAGCTCTGTACATCTTTAAATTATGAAATCTTAACCTGCTGTCAGCAATTTATGTGACACAAGTATTCTCCAGCCTAATGATGGGACACATATGGCCTGACTTAGTGTTGCTGTGCTTTTCCCTTTCAGGAGGTTGTTCTTGCTCAACCACCCTCCAAACCCGCGCGCAGGAAGCTCCGGACGGAGGCACAAGGGCTGGAGACCCCTGAGCTTTCTCCCACTATAAATGTGACTTCTTCCCTGCCAGCAGTCAAGCCTCACCTCCCAGTCCAAAAGTAAAAACTTGTACCAAGCATGCCAAACTGCAACATGAGATCTGATGTAGCAGGGTTTGCTCTTTGTATAATTTTGTGCTTAATAGTTCTGTTTCTGAGAATGCTTCACAAGACACAGGTCTCTGAAGTCTACATCAGTCTTCTCAAATGCAGACTAAGCCTGTAGTGACTGTCAGTGGTATTTGATAGGGAGATAACCTCTTCAAAGGTGTCCTACTTCTGTACCTGGTAGATATGGCTGAGGAGCAAGCCTAGCTATTCAACCATCTCTAACACAACTTGTTTTATATGTGAAGGTGTGTGTTTCTGCCTTGCATGTGTCTTCTGGAATTTTGCTCCTTCGTTTGGACAGATATGACCAAATAAATGCCCGGGAAGCTGAGTCATGAAATGCTTGATGTTGGTCACATCCTTGTGATATTTCTTCATTGTGAGGCATGTTGGAAACGGGCTTGTCACTGATGTGAGACAAGCCACAGACCACTTGTCTGATAATGGCCAAACCCAACGTGTGTTGTTTGCTCTCGTCATTCCAGCTGTCAAAGCTGTCAGCTGACTTATAGGGATTTCACTCTTTGTGTATTTAGTAGTGGTGGAGAAGGGGCTGTACAAGTGGTAAGCAAAGGCACTTGAAACCCTGTTGGGTCTGTGCATCTCCCTCAGCTGAAGCACTGTGCAAACATTATACCCCACCATCACCCAGGGCCTGGCAAAAGACATCTGATTCAGTCTGAAACAAAATCAAGCTGCCCAAATCAATTGAGCGTTTCTTGGCAGACTGTTTATCAGTAGACTGAATCTGTGCTGCATAATTGGAGATTAGAATAAGTAATAAGACTGCTAGGATGCTCTTAAAGTACTATTTTGTGCTTTGGGAGTGCATATTCCATAGTGGTTCAAAGATAACAGCATTTGTTAACATCTCACTCCTGTCTTGTCTATATCTTTCCTAAAATGCTAAAATGGCCACAGACATATATTGCCCTGCTTTTATTTTTTTTCCCTATCATTTATTGCTTTATAGCCTATGGAGAGAATTTTGCAGGAAAATAGTGAAGCAGAAAACTGACAGTTCACTGGAAGATAACAGCATAAAGTCCTGTCACCGTGCTGAGAGAGAGTCTATTGCAAAAATCAGTGTCATCAGCTCTGTTAAGAGAGAAGAGCTAATGGGGACTGTGTGCCCCTGGACCATATTTAAATAGGGCATCTGTTTTAGATCAAATCTGGCATTAAAGAGTTCTTGTTTCCTCATGTAAAACTTTAAAATAATTTATTTGGAAAGGGGCTTGGATATTCAGTCAGTATTTTCTGTATTTTCTTTCTTCTTTGCTGTTGTTATCTCTCTTGTTTTGAATAGGTTGGTCCTTATCTACAGCTGTCTCTTTTTATACCTGTCTGCATAGCTGTCATTTCCTCCAGATCAGTTACCACAGGCTATGAAGCAATAAAAATTCTTAATTAATAAAATACGTTCTTAAAATAAAAAAGGTACATCCTTTATTTTAGCAGCAAAAGAGCTGAGGGAAGTCAATCAGTCATCTTCCCGTTTGTGATGTCAGATGGTTTTGGTGGAAGTGATTGCTTTGAATAAAAGAAGTATTAATTTTTGAAGTAAAGAAACATCAGAATCAGCAAAACTCTGAGACAGAATTTTCATGCCAATGTCCTTTCTTTCTGTATAGAATGATTTTTGTATTTTCTGTTAACCACTCCTGACTCTTTAAACTCTACAAGTCTCTGAAAGCAGCTAATGCAAAGATAGTGCAATAAGCATAGCTCTGCAGGGATCATTCTTAAGCTCAATGAGAATGCAGTGATTTTGAAATAATTGAGACAGCCTAAAATATTTCTGTCATTCAGGTTAATAAGTTTCAAATATTCCACCTGATTCAGGCATCTTATTTCAGTGTTACATTTTTCTTCTGTTAAATCTATAGTTTGTACCTTGTCTTTGGCGCATAGTCCAGGGTGCAGAGAGTTATGCTGAATGGGTGGCTGCTCTTCTGGCATCAGCCAGTGCTGAGACTCTTAATTGAAATGTCTTTTATTTATCTGTCTGGCAGACAGTCTTCCAAGCAGAAAAGGGCTATTCAGACCGCCATACGAAAAAACAAAGAAGCCAATGCTGTGCTCGCCAGGTTGAACAGTGAGCTCCAGCAGCAGCTGAAGGTAAGGAATGCATTGAAAATCAGTGACAAAGCTCCCTGCAATCAGTTACGTGTCACCTCCAGCAGTATTGAAAGCAGAGCAAAATATATGACAGTAGTTGAAATAAGCACAAAGATGAAAGCTTTTAATGAGAGCACATTGCTCTCATTATAAGACCTGATCATTCCTTGGGTAAGGTCTTATTTGCTTCCATCTTCAGCAGGCCAGTGCTGTTACCTGTGTTTTGCAGCAGAGAAGTTGGTCTAAGTTCACAAAAGAGAAGAAAACTGAACGTGTCCTTCAAATTGTATTGCTATCTGGAAGCTTTCTGACAGAGCAGAGCTCTGCTGTTTTAATGGAGACCAGAAGACTTGATGGGTACTCTCAGGCACATTTTGCACTGAGGCTCAGGGGGGGTTCAAGTGCACTCCCGCTCTGGGCTCTGAGCCTGCCCAGATGGGGAAGCAGACCCTGGAGGAGTTGCAGTCTAGCCCATCTCCCACACTGGCAGGGTGCCCTTTCATGGGAGGTCAGTGAGAGCCTGCCTGGCTGCCCTTTCCTGCAGCAGGGTGCTGCATGTGAGCATCCCCAAAGTTCTAACACACCTCTCCTCCTGCAGGAGGTTCACAAGGAACGCATTGCCTTGGAAACGCAGCTGGAGCAGCTACGTCCTGTCACTGTCTTGTGACTTCCCACATGGCCGTGGAGGAGCAGGAGCAGAGCAGTGTCCAGCAGCCTTGCAAGGAGAGGAGTTCTGTGCAGCTGGGCAGGGTCTCTGCCAAGGCAGTGGGGAGGACTGGCCTTGCTGGGTCTCTCTTCGCCCCATTACACACATTTTGCCTTTGCAGGTGAGGAAGGTACAGAAAACAAATACCTGACCATGGAATATTTCCAATAGGGGGATGCTTTGCCTTCTTTTCTCCCCCTTCCCAGCCTAATGTGTAAATGCAGTTTATCACTGAAATGAATAACCTGAGAGTATTTTATTTATGTAAAGAATTCCTGATTTATATGCGTTTTGGCAGCACCTCCTGCCCTGATCATTAAGAGGTACAGCATTCCTGAATTCTTGCTTAAATTGAAAACTCATCCTCTGAGATGTGCTTCTGGATGTTACTGATTTCCTGTAGGATTGTATCATTGTAGAGTACCTGTGGATTTAACGTACCACAGGAATAGAACTTGCAAGATGTACAGAATCTTTATCCTCAATCACATGTCAAATAATTATTTTCTTAGTACTGTTTATTATGCAATCACGGATGTATTTTAATGTTAGAGAACTTGTATTTTATTAGTTCAAGTCATATAAGAGAACAGTAAAAAATGCAAAAATATAATTATTTTGGAAATTAGGAAAAAAAAATCTTTTTGATCTACAGCTGTTTCTAATCACCAGTATTTGAGCACTTGCTTGCAACTACCAGTGTCTCTGCATTCTTTTAGCATGTTTGAGATGACTGGTGTATAGCTTTTTTCTTTTCTTTTTTTCCTTTAACCAGCAGTGTATTTCTAACAAGAGGTTAAAAATGCATTCAGGGCATTTTTATAAAAGCTATTCTATGTACATTTGTATTAGTCTGCTTTGCTGTCTTAATAGCTGCTGATTTGTTTTAAGGATGTGTACAAGAACTGTACATCCAGAAGAGGAAAGATAGCAGAAGTGCTATGTATGAGGCTATAAAATGTGAGATGGAAGTAATTTCCTTTTACAGCAGGCTTTTGTTAAGGTTCCTTTGCACATCAGTGGAGATGCTACTGATAGGAGAAAGCTGCTAATGCCCATCTGTTTTCTAAAGGAAGAAACAAAGATTAATCTTTAACCTGCATTTGATCCAGGGTCAGCTGAATCCCGTAGGGAGTTTTCCGTGGATGCAGTGGTGGCTTTGGTCTCAGTAGTATTTCTTGGGGCAGTAGTCTTGGATTGGCTGACTTCAGACATTATAATGTCAACCCTGCTCCCACCATGGGTATGCTCTGCTTTACTGCAAGGGAATGTCACCTACCTGTTGTCCACCTTAAACAAGACCCTGCATGTGTATCACTGACCTGATTTAAGTGTATGTGGTTGCCTTGCAGAAACAGTGCAGCAATTTTGTCCCCCTTGTGGGTGTGGTGCTTGCTCCCTGTAGCTGTAGGATGGCCTTTGGGCTGAGAGGAAGGAGAAAGAGGTTTGAAGCAGTGTAACCTCTCCTTGGGGTGTGTCGTGGAATGGCTGCCGTGGCATATCAGAGGGCATCAGAGCAGGCAAAAGTTTTGTTGAGAGATAAGAAAGGCATCACTGTGAGTGTTTAAAGTGGTAAGGAAACAGTCCACTTTTGCTGAAAGGAGTGTGGAAGGAGGATGAGAATCCAGAAGTCTGCAGGTGAAAATAAGCATTGGCAGAATTGTTACTGAAGGTCTCTTTTTGTAATGCACTAGTTTTGATTCAACTAAAGATCACTGTGTCAACAAGCAACAACTGTTCTTCTGGATTTGGGACTTCTCTCATGTGGCTGTTGCATAGCTGGGGTCAGATGGTCATTCCTGGTCAGTGACAAAATGTGAGGAATGCAGGCTTTTCTGGGAATCTGCAGAAGAGCCACTGCCCTCTTGCTAATAGTGGTATTGCTGAAAATTTATCATCATTTATTTCATTTGTTCATAATACTACTGAGTCATTCCTGAGATTTAATGAGGTTAAGTGCTCACCCTGTTTGCTTTTTAGTTCATACATTGTAATTTGGTTAATAAGACCTGACTATTTCATAGGAAATAATTGTATGGTACACTTGTTTTTTGTGTTATGGGTAATTTTTTGAGGAAGGCTTTTAAATTATTACAAAGAAGTGTGCACATTGCGTTTTTAAGGCAGTAGAGGACTTTTTCATGTTTGAAAGGAGCTTCCTTTGAAATAATCTCTCATTTATTTCACCTGAGTTATTCATGGAATAGACACTCTTCAAGGGAAGAGTGGAAGAGTCTGCTTTTTACTGTCTTTTTCAAATGTCTCCCTTCTAAAATCCAGGAGTTTTTTTTCATTCACTGGAAATTATAATACTTGCTTAGCCAACAATGAAATACTTGCTTGGCTGTTACTTTACCACTGGATTAATAAATAAAAGTATTTAACAATCCCTGAATTTTTAGCGGTGCAATCAAATACTCCACTCAGCTTCAATGACTAGAATGTGAGTTGATTTGTATTCTTTTTGGTGAAATATCAGCCATGATGATGATAACCCCTTCACACATCAGTAAAGTGAAATATTCAAGGAGAGGTGTTGATGTGTTATACATATGATGCAGGAGGTTACTCTTCTGTATGTCTCAGTGGTTAAGCATTTATGATAGCCCACACAAAATGAAAAAATGTGTCTGTTCTTGGGAAGCTGTTAGCATTTTGAGGAGAGGAGAAGGTATCATGAAGCTATGACAGTGCTTCTGTCAGTTGCTCCATGCAGCCATGCTTATGGCTACTGTTAGCAGGCCCTGGCTGGTCCAAATTCACATCTAAATCCAGTGTTACAGATTTTCTTAAAAATTACTTTTTCTTTAGAAAAATGTGGGTGGAGCAAAATCATAATTTCTTGCAGAAACCTTTACTTTCTCAAATTTTGGACTGGGGATGCTCCTACATCCAAAACCATTTGGTCAGAAAGGGAGACCTCACAGGCCTAATGTTCAGGGTGCTTTCTTGAGCTACAGGTGAGTGATCAGCTTTAAGCTCCTGACATCCCTGACCCAGAACAGCAACTAAGGACTGCCTGCCCCAGCTGCCAGCCTGCTGAAGGAGTGGGATCACATTCCCATGCATGAGTTCTCACTGTCCTCAGTTTCTGGTTTCTCTAGGTACTTGGGCAGAGCACAACATGCCCAGCAAGAGAGGATAAGTGGGAACAGGAGCATGGCATCCTTGCATCTGAGAGGATGTGCTGACCATGAGCCTGGTGCCCCTTCTCAAGTCTTCAGTGAGCAAATAAGTATTTCTGTCTACAGAACAGGGCTAGGCAGAGCAGATAAGGATCTTTCTCAGTTTGTGTGTAAGTGTGCACTCACGTGTATTCCTTTTGTTCATGCATTTCTTTATGGGTCTGTTAACATTCATATCACCTGATACCTATATTTGTTTCAATCTATGGTAATTCTGTGGTGAAAAAAGAAAAATGCCCAGCAAAGTGTAGTGACTGATTGCCTTTGTAGATAAGCCATTTTTATTTGAGCCTTTCAAAATAAATAATGACCTGGTAATTAAGCAAGGCAAACAGTTTCCATTTCTGAGGCATTCCTTTATTAAACAAACTACCTGTGAACACACATTAATCCTTAAGGATCAATGTCCTTCTCCTAGTTATTAATATTATACTAGGATGCAGTGGAAACATTACCGATTCTTTCCAGAAAGTTCTCAGTTTGCACTTCCAGAGAGTTTTGGTGATGTAACAAAAGTGTGTTTAGTCAAGGCAGCCTTGTTACTGTTAAATTGTTGGATATCCTGTTAAAAGTCAAAATATTATCTTCAGACTGCATGGCAGTCATTTTCCTGTTGGAAATTCTGTATCCACATCAGGGAGAGGAATTTGTTTGGCTATCATCCAGACTGTTCCAACTTGACAGATGATCAGAGGACTGGAGCACCTCTCCTGTGAAGACAGGCTGAGTTCAGGTTGTTCAGCCTGGAGAAGAGAATGCCCTGTGGAGACCTTATAGCACCTTTCAGTACCTAAAGGTGCTACAAGAGAGCTGGAGGGGGACTTTCTATAAGAGCATGTAGTGATAGGACAAGGGGGAATGGCTTCAAACTGATAGAAGACAGGTTTAGATTAGATATAAGGAAGAAACTCTTTACTGTGAAGGTGGTGAGATACTGAGAGGTTGCCAGAGAAATTGTGGCTGCCCCATCCCTTGAAGGGTTCCGGGCCAGGTTGGATGGGGCTTTGAGGAGCCTGAACAGTGAAAGGTGTCCCTGTCCACAGCAGTGGGGGTTGGAACTAGATGATTGTCATGATCACTTCCAATCCAAACCAGTCTCTGATTCTACAATACTGCCAGCATAGGGTGATGAGGCTGTGCATGGTAAAATGACCACAAAGGGATGGCTGGGATTTGGAAACCTTCATGGGAAGCATTTAGGATGGGCATAATGTGAAAATTGCCTGTTGGTGGTGCATAGGTTGCTTTTCTCCCAGCTGAGCTTCCAACTCAGGAGGCAGAGATCCTGTAAAAGTTGCTAGCTGGGAAATGAGGGATGTCCATTTTCCAGAAGCATCAGCCTTTCAGTCTTCAGCATACACAGTCTTTGACAAGAAAACACATGGGTTCATGAATCCACATATTTTATTGACTAAAGAGTAAAATATTTTTTTTCAGGAAAAAAAGTAAATCTTAGTGATTTAGTATCTTTGAAAAGAGACTATGTATTTTGAAGCTTTTTTCAGCTATCTTGATATGTGCTATGAACATATGCATTATGTTTTACTCTGTTACAGATTTTTTGATACAAAGAAGTTGTCTTGCAAGCATTATGGTTGTTAATCTAAAAAAATGCCCCAAGGCTATTATATATTTGAATTTTAACTTATAAATTAGATAGCCAGATTTAAGTAATTTGTTTTCACAGCTGCAGACTGTCCTCATGGTAAGCTGCAAAATGTATAGTGTTCTATACTATGCCCATCTAATTTTGAAAAATGTATGTGATATGAAGCTGGGTGCTACATTAAAATAAAAGCGTCCAATGAGTTCAAATTGCCTTGCTTTTGTGGTTTATTTAGGATGTTGATGGTACAGAGCTGCCAGGAGACCAGAAACTGTGACACCCAGTGGAAAAAATACCATGTTGAAATGGCTGACCTTCAGCTTTGAAAGATGAAATCGCTTACATTGGAATTGTGTGTACACGACAGAGACAGAGAGAGACTTATTTAAAGTGAAATCATATTTCCTTAGGCTCCAGTTAAGTCAAAACTTCATCTTTGCTTTGTCAGGCCTTGCTTTGTCAGAATTCAGACATAACTCCCTGATTTAGCCCAAAGAGGGACACTCTTTCACCACTGTGAAGGAAAAACCATTCCCAGCCTCTAACAGACCCTTAGTCAGAGGGTGGCCAGGCAGGACCTGCGAGAGGACTCCAGGTGTTCCACCCAGCATCCCTGTGATCAGTGGGTTTGGCCCCTTGTCAGCTGCAAGAGCTGAAATTAAGCTGGGAAAAGGAAACCATTTGAATAGCTGGCCTTTGTGGGCAGGGAGCCAGAGGGTACAGCATATTCTGCTCTTTAACTAGTGTGATTTTTAAGAATTATGTCACAGCTATCCAAAGAGCAGAGCTTTAAAAGAGGAAATAATGAGTGATAAATTAATTCTTCCAGCATTAAGCCATGACAAGGGATGTTTTATTGGCCTAAAAGTGTGTCTCTGGTGCACGTGAGGCACAAGGCCAAGGTGTTAAAAACTTGTAAATATCCTGTGGGGAGCTATTCTCCATCAGCAGTGGGATGGATTTAGATGGCTCCTCCATGCTTAGTTTTTACAATTAGATGGTACTCTGCAGTGCCTTCATGCAAATCTAGATTGGCTGTCTGTATTTAAATTCATGGTTCCAATAATCTTTCTTAAAAGTTAAAAATGCATCTTGCTGCTCCAGAGAAAAGGTCTTAGTTGAAGTGGGAAAGAAAAGAAGTAGGAGAAGCTTCAAAAGCTCTTTTTTATCTGTTTTTTAAGGTAGTGCTGCTTTACAAATGTGCCTGCTTCAGTGGGATGTTTACATAGATTTTGCAGTAAAGCAGAATAAAGGAAAATTAACAAATAAATGGAATTCCTAGGTATCTGTGGGCCATAGCGAAATCAGACTTCATCTCATGGTCTCGTTGCTCCTCTTGTTTTACAGTGCTCTCAAATGCACCTTGGAGCAGGAGGCCTTGGGGATGTGAGCTCCACTTGCAGCAGGCTCTCATATCCTCAGTATTGCCTCAGTACTCACCATTTTGGGCACACATCTGGAAGGAGTGGCATTAGCTGTGTTCCAGATGTGTTAGCCCAGTAGTCCCCCTACTACATGTTGAGTCAGTATTTCCAGTTAAATCCTGGATTGGTTTGTATTTATTGATTGTTAACTTAAATTGCACGAGACAGGAAAAATATCTTATCTGAGGATGTTTTGAAGATGCTTTATGCATCAGAAATGTGATGGGCTAGAGAAGACTAAGGCTATATATTGCATCTAGTCTGGTTTTTGTGGAAGGGAGAGGGGATGGGAGGGAGAGGGGAGATTGCTTCTTTAGCCTAGGCTGGTCCCACAAGAAATGTTATCTTTTTACATGCTGTCCTTGGTTCACGTCAGGAGCTCATCAGTGTGCTGTGGTTTTCAATAAAACATGGATATAACAGCTGGCAAATGTGCAGGTAATGCCTCACTGCCACAGGCCCTCCAGCAGGACCTCATTGCCCTCCAGAGATGAGCAGGAGCAGAGCAGGATAGCGTGTCAGCCCTGTGACAGCAAATGGCATCCAGCGCCCAGCGAGGAGGAAGGAGGAGAAGGAGGCAGTATGTCAGCTCTGGCAGGACCACGATGGAGAAAAAACATGACTCTGGAAAGTAATCATGCTCCTGAGGTGGCAGGGAGGTCAGTGTGTCTCCACCACTTTGCTCCATGCCCACACGAAAAAATAACATGCTTAAAAATGCTCTGCTGGACTACTCACTGCCAGGATGCTTGGAGTAGGGCTGCCACTTGATACATGAGTTATTCCCTTCCAAGGTCACTTAAGGAATTCAGTAGTTTGTGCTGTCTGTCACAGGTTTAGGTTGTGTTAAGGCAATACCGGTGTTGAGCAGAGCAATACAGAGCATGCATTGTTTACTGCAGTTTTCACGTGCTTATCTGAGAGGAAAGGGCCAGCACATGATCTCACCTGGATTTGTTTTCCAGCCTCATGCTGTTTGTAAAGGACACTGTATATGTGGTCAGAAATAATGGCTTCCTGTTTCATTAATGAGTTCTTCAGCAATTTCCCTTCAGAGTAATCACCTTGGGTGAAGGAGGTGTGCACTTCCAAAAGCAATTGGCCCTCCCAGTGGGTCATACTGGGGGCACCATTCTCCACCAACAGAAAAAGCACTCCTTTTTGGGTGTCTCAGTTTGGATGCTAAAGAAACCAGTGCTGCCAGAATCATCAGTCACCTGAAGCTATCAGTCAAAATGTCTCCTGGGATTAAAAAACCCTCCTTGGGAAAGGTATGTTTCCAGCATGTAGTACCATATCACATAGAGGAAAAAAAAAGTTGTTGCTTTGATTGCTTTGGTTGTATGATTGCTTTGGTTGTATTACTCAGAAGCTGCCTCTTGAGGGCTGCGCTTTTTGAATTTGTTGCTGCAAAAATCCCCAGGAACTTTGATCCAAGCATCCCAGGACTTTTGATATCCCAGGACTTTTAGGGACTCTGATTTGGAGCTGACCTTCCCGTTTCACTACAAACTATGTACTCCTATCACTCACCCAATCACTCATCTTAGAGAAAACAGTAACACACATGCATTTATTCGTACAGCCTTTCAAGCTGCTGCTGCAGGTATGTCATGCTCCAATTAAAGCTGGCCATGAAGTTGACAATTGGAGCAATGTCAGACTGAGAGCAAACAAGTTAGGGGTGCTTGGGTCAAGTGTGGCAGACTCCAGGGCTAGTGCTGGACTGCAAGGGCTGAGGTAGGGGCAGGCCAGCAGCATCTTCCTCCTGTTCTGAATTTTACCACCATAGGTAAGCTCTAATTTGAGGAAGAAAAATGCAGTTTAATTTCCCCCACCTTAGTTATAAATCTAACAGCCTAATTCATATTTTAATGAGTTGGATCCTCAGCTGTACTTCATTACTCTTCTCTCCGGTTTGATTCATTGCCTTGTTTTCTAGATTTGGCACTTGCTTGGTTTAGCACAAACTGGGAAGGCTGAGCAAAGCACAAGTGCTTACTGGCTGGTCCTGCTTTCAGCCCATAGCCTGGGGGACTCATCTTGCTTTTGTTCTCCTGTACAAATGTATGGTGGGGTTTATGGCTTTGCTCTGATTTAGTTGACTCTGGAAGTGGCTTTGGCTGCAGGGGATGAAGCAAGGGGCCTCTATGACACATCATCTGGATGGATATGGTCTTACCATAGACTTGCAGCTCTGCAAGCTGAATATTGAAATGGTCAGTGGAAGCCTGCACTCAGCTCAAGCTGAGCACAGAAACATGAGAGTGCATGACATAATTTGGGAAAAGTTACAGAACTAATGGTATTTGAGACTAATAGCAACACTAGCACAGGGCACACAGGGCTGTAGCTCCAGGTTGGCCCATCTCATTCAAGATGTCACTCTGACATTATGCAGTGCTAAAAAGTGTTAGAGGAAAAAGGAAGAGCCCTAAAGTTGTCAAAACCAATTCAGTAAATAGAGTTTTGGGTGACCACTGCCTTGGCTGACATGCTGGTGTTTCTTCTGGCAGCCCTGGAACCTGAAGTGTGTGCTCAAGGCCAGCCTCTGCTTCACTTCTGACCAGTCACTTCTCCCTGACTTAAGTTGAAATACCTGTAATGCACACTCAGCAGTATAAGGTCTATACAGACATATTTACACAAGTTTCTGCTTTACTTTTCCTTTTGCAGTTCATTATTTGATACGTATTTTTTTTAATCTTCTCCTGCTTTATTTTTCTCCAGTATAGACAGAGGAATTCCCATCTGTTCAGCCTGTCTTCTTCCAGACATTTCTTCATCTCTAGTTGGTTTTGTTGCTTCTCTCTTTTTTTGTAGTGGTAGTAGTAAGGTAGCCAAATTGAAGCCAGTTTGTTGTCATCTCATTTCTAAAGCAATGAGTCTGTAAAATACAGCATCATGACACCCAGGAGTTTATAGTTCTTATTTTCTTTTTTCCCCTCTATCTGGCAGCCCTGCAAACATCAGCTGGCATCCTGGAATGGTGGGATCATACTAATGAATTGAGAATTTGTAAATAACACTATACAAGTTTGTAAGAGACAGTGTGAATCTCTGGAGCATCATTTTAAAGTAATAATATTTTTTGTAAACCATCAGATGCACATGTGAGCCACCCTGCCTCATAGCAGGTACATTCTGTAACTGCATTTTTCAGGGAACTGCATTGAAAAGTTTCTGCGAGAGCTGGAGAGGCAGGCCTTAGCTGACTGAAAGCCTGTGTCTTCCTGAAAAACAATGCTAATAAAAGATGTCTCTTCAGAAGGATAAAAACTGTCCTCTGACCTTGTGCTCTTTGATTTCCACTCCCTCGGGTAACAGCACTGCTGTGTGCATCTCCTGAGAAGGAAAATCCCGAGCTCACAAGTTGCTCTGGGATTTATGGCAATGGTGACTCTGAGCGTGGGCTTGGGAAGCTCCCAAGGAGAAGGACCATCTTGCAGGTAATCTTACATCCTGAGGTGTCTCATTAGCAGACTCATCTTTTTAGTCTCAGGAAGAAGAAGCGAGATCAAAGGCAGGAGAGCAGTGAGATAACAAAATCAGTTCTAATAAAAGTAATGGATGTCTCAATTTTTACTTCACTTAAACAGGAGTATTTATTGCTCCTCTTTGAATTTTGCAAAGCCTTTTGAGAGTTGCACTCATTTTTGTGCTCAGACATCACTGCACATTTTGCCTTATGCAGCTGTCTTTTATCATTAGGGGAGAAGTAATAATTCAGGCCTCAAATTTAGCTTTTGTCTAAAAGAAATGAGGTTGATATATGCACTGCCTACACAACAGGATACCATATAATCCCCTCATCTGTTAGAAGGGCACAAGTTATTTATGTTAATCCTCAACCTAGATGGATGTGTTTGTAGCTGTTACTTTCTGACAGTACAGTTTTATTATGCATCTTTTACTGCAATGGGAAATAGGTGACACAGGGGAGACATGAACCTGTATGTGGAAGTTTGCTGTAGGCAAGTGCTTTAGGTTTAAAGCAGTAACTGTGCAGGTCAAGGGTAGCCACACTACTCAGAGAGACTGGTCTTTTTTCATTGTCTGCATGGAATAAATTGCAAAGTCGATGCACATCACAAAGTGGCAAAACTAGATTAAAGTCCAGAAGTTCTTTAGGACCGTAAGAAATTAGTAGGAAAAACAATTTTATCTAAAAGAGGTTTGATTTTCACTTTCCCTGTGTCATGCTGGCCAAGGTGTGACAAGCCTCAGTGAATGGTATTTATGAATTCAGATTTCAAAACCATGAGGTGAGCTAAAAAACAGTGAGATCTAAAAATTAAATGGGAAATTTGCTTAATGTGACTTCTGGCCCCTGAATTTTTACTCAGGACCCCTTTTTAATTCTTGACCACAGATTTTTCTGAATTAAAGCTAAGCTTACTCTTTTTTAAATCCCTTGCCTCCAACAGCTGGAGCTTTAAGAAACAGAGTCAATACTGGGAGAGAGCAAATAGGCAGCAGTGCTGTTCAGCTGTCAATACTCATGCAACAGCACTGCTCCCATCCTAAAGCATTGTATTCAGTGTGTAAGTAGTAGCCTAAAGATCCTTCTGCTAATGGAGGGCTCCGTAACTGTGACTTCCAAGAACCCATTGCAAGGGACTAAACCTGTGTGTCCTGTACTTTCTTCTAGGACCAAGGCTTACCTTCTCAGAGGAGACTGCCAGAATGTTTGGGTGCCCAGTGGCAGGACTAGAGGCAATGAGCACAAAGTGAAGCACAGGAGGTTCCCTCTGAACATCAGGAAACACTTTTTCACTATGAGGGTAACACAGGTTGCCCAGAGAGGTTTGTAGAGACTCCCCTCTTGAAAATATTCAAACGCCATTTGGACATGGGTCTGGACAGCCAGGTCTAGGTGGCCCTGCTTGAGGGGATTTCCAGAGATCCCTTCCAAGCTCAACCAGTGTGTGATTCTCTGATAAAATAATATTGTCCCATTAGACATGGGAACATCCCATCTGCATTGACCACCATATCCAGCTTTATAAAAGAAATTAGAAGACATTCCTTGCTGTATTTTGCTTATGATTTGTAGCCTGCTTGTGTCTCATGTTTAGGCAGCAGCTGATCATAATTATTTAGCTGAGTGTTTCTCCAGGGATATTTAATGAAACTGAATTCTTGTTTCTGTGCCCTGGAGAGGCAGGAGAACAGTGATCTTCCTTGAGGCAAACAGGATTGGCCTCAGCACATAACCCACTTTTTTGAGGACTGTAATTTTTCAGAGAGATTGAATTATTTAATCAGCAGTGACCTAATAACATATATGTGGCAGGTGCAACAGGGCTCAGTGAACTAATGAAGTATGGATGGCCCTGGCTCAAGAGTAGGGGGGATGAATCAGGAAGCTAATATGGGATGAGCCAGCCAAAGAGATTATTTTCTTGCACAGGCAATAGGGAGAGCTCCACAAAGCTGTCTGAAATCCTGCCTTCCTAGAAATCCACTCCTTTAAGCTTGTGGACTGGATTCTTTGGCCCCCAGAGAGAGACAGGATGCCTTTCCCCTTACCTGTAACCAGCTGACAAGGAAATAGAGACCTGGACTTTGATATTCAGAATCAGCATGAAGACAACTGGGGAACCTAAACTGGTGGGACTGACTGGAGGTCAGGTGCTGAGCATTGCCAGCCAATGTCCCACACAGTGCATGGCAGCAGGGGCCCCTGACGGGAAGCTGCTAGTAAATGTAGGTATTAATGGGGTGGGTTACAGTACATTCATAAAATATTATCCTAAGGAAATAATCTGTTTAATTATGAGAGGAAAAAGTGTTTGAGGCTGTCTTTGTTGTCATAGTATTTTATTCTTTGCCACTGACACTGCAGATGAGAGTCTGGCTCTCAGATGCTGCATCCAGAAAGGAAAGATGGTCCAGGCATTAGGGCGTGGGCCATGTAAATCTGGATTCAGATCCTTTTCTGTGGTCTGGGGAAATCATGAGAGGTGGAGTTAACCTTCCTTGGTTAGGAATTAAACTCTAACCTGGTTAGGAATTAAAGCTCTGGTGTCTAGTTGCCAGGGCTCCCTCTGCACTAAAGAGAGAAGAGCACTTCTGGAGGGCAGGCTCCTGCCATGCCACCTTGCTGGTGAGCACAGGAGGGCTGCCAGCACCTCACCATGGCCTGTCACTCTTGTGTCTTAAACCACCTTGCAGCAGCACTGCTCTCCTGCCTTCCCAGCCCTGCAGCTGCTCCTTCCTGCCATGGCGATGCCCTGTGAGCCCTGCTGCCACCCTGACCAGGGGAGAAAAACAAGCTAACACCAACCTGGCAGAAAACATGTTGCCTTACCCCAAACTAATTCCTTCCTTCGGCTTGCGACAAGGCCATTTGTGCAGCCGGGGCTGAGGAAAGGATCAGCAGCCAAGCCAAGGAGCACATGCTGTCCCCATGTCTACGCTCAGTAGCCAAATACCTTCTTCTGCAAACAAGGCCATTATCTGTGCTGGGCTCCTGGAAAAGAATTAAGGCTATTTGACCAAGTAAGGGCAGAGCCAAGCCCTTACCCAGCGCTGCAGAGAGATTTAGAGCAGCACGGTGTGGAGGAGCCTTTCCTCTGGGCGCTGTGTGCGGCAGGGAACCACAGCGTGGTGCCACGCCAGGGTGGCACCGTGACTCATCGGCTCAGCTGGGCCGTGTGCGCTCTTAATCCATCCCAGGCTCTTTCTCACATCCAGTTGCTTTGAAAGTTTGAGAAAGTTTGCTTTACTCTTGATTCCTCATTTTTGCACAGCTCGCTCCATCTGGGTCTGAAAGTCAAAGCACTGAAATATTGCAATAACAGCTGTGCTTGCGAGCCTCCTATCCCAGCTGATAATTAAATGCAGAATGTCTCAAGAAAAACTCATATGTAGAGAAGACAAGCCCAGCTTTTTAAAAAACCCCAAAACAACTGAAATAAACATCTGAATCTGCAGGTGCTTGTGCAAATTAAAGCTGCTCTCCCCTTCTCAGGTTAAAGATTTAGCTGAGGTCATGAAGGACCTCTCCTATTGTTTAAAACTGCTGGTGCATAAACTCATAGTTGATTGGCAGGGACACAAAGTGTCCACAGCCATCACTCCAAACATCTACTGTTTGAAAAGATGGATTCTCTGCAGGCACTGCCTGAGCTTGTTAGCTTGCTCTGTACCTTCCCAGCCTGCCAGCCAGTGCAGGGGCTTGGATCAGAGTTTGCAGGCCCCAAGCTACAGGGAAAGGTCATTTACTCAAGGCTGGCTGAGGGTAGGGCTTCACCTGGAGCCAACTGGCCTCAGCCAAGGTAGAATTGATGATGCCTGCATGTTAGTGGTAAGAAAAGATCCACTTGATTATAGATCATGTCTATCATGTATCTCTCTGGCTTATTTGGGGAGCTGAGCAAAATGTGATCAGATTAGAGCAGCTGACCTGAACAAATGTTTATTTTTCCTCTGTTCAACTGGGGCTTTTTCTGGGTTTAATTTGCTCACAGACTGCAGTACAGAGAGCAATACCTGCATACCCTGAGACTGGGCTAGCACACTGCAGTACTCCCAGCAGTGGCAGTGGGGGACATAAGCAGCACTTGGCTTAGGTACATCTTGTCTGAAAAATATCTGTGTCTTATCCCTGGTTTCCATAGTCTGTCTGGGGACAGCTCTGAAAGCTGGAAATGGCCTGGGACTCCTCTGGTGGAAGACCAGACATTTCAATGCTGACATTTCAGTGTTTCAGTTGAAAAGCAGCAGCCTGGGTATGAGCAGTGTGAGCAGTCTGGGGTCCAGGTGAGAGATCAGGCTGCCAGGGGCCCTGAGCACTCCCAGGACAGCTCTCCAGGCAGCATCTGCCAGGCTGGAGGATATCCAGTGCCCACCAGGGTGGGTGCAGGCAGAGCTGCCCTGTGGAAGTGCTCCAGCTTCTCATGTATATGCAATAAAGACACCAGAGCATTTTCATCAAGAGGTCTTTCTGTTCCTTCAGTCTATAAGATCTTGACCTGTTAATTTTTGGACAATATTTATTCCTTCAGGCTTATATGGGTGGGAAGAGGATGGTTTGATGGGAAGAATGGCCAGTGCTTTTTCCCAGGGGCAGGAAGGGCATTTTGAAGGACGTGCTGTACATCAGCGCTTTTGTGGAAGGTACACACACTTGAACTCTTGGAGAAGTGTGCTTCATAAATCAAGGAAAAGCTTTCCTGAAAATAGAAGGTTGGAGCAAACAGGGGAGGTGATGGGTAAACACTTGTGTAGTTCATGGCTGCCTCATTCTTCACAGAATTAGCTGTTTAACACAGCATTAAAATGCTCTGCAGGAATTAAAAGGAGACATATCTAGCCTTTGTATTTGTGAAATGAATTTTGAAAACTGTGGATCAAGTTCAAACTGCCATTGGGTTTGTTTCCCAGGTCTACAGAAATCTTGAAACCACAGTTTTGAGAGAGGCAATTAACTCCTTAACCTCAAGATGTGCATTGACATGCAGCGTTGTTAAGGGTTCCCTCACTAATCACTTCTGTGGTCTTTAATCAGCTGACACACACATTCCTGACTCCAGACAGCTCCTCAGACAGCCAAAAGTAACGACCCTTCTCTAAAGCAACCTCTGCAACACGTCCTTAATTCTTTCCATATTGCACATATTTTCTTAATATACAAAGCTCTGGTATACTGAGTTTGTGGGGGCAGCATAAAATTAGTATAAAAACAAATAATACTGAATCTGCTATGCTTATTTTATTATTCTGGTTGCATTTTATTTATTAAAAACCCTTCTTTTTTTTCCCCCACTTTTTTTTTCTTCACTTCAGTGAGCTAGCTGACAAATTCCCCAGGTCTTACACTTGATCTTTGCAGAACTTAGGGGATTTGTTGGAAAATTTTGTTTGAGCTTACAAACTTCTTGAGGTAGAGGGCTAAATTCCCTTTCAATGATGAGCTCTAGATGACAGGAGGCTTCAGCAGGAACTTCATTCAAATAATTATCACCTCCACTCACTTCCCCTTTTGAGTGAGGCTCCGGGGGGTCAGGTGTCTCCTGACCTAAAATAATTCCACATCCCAGTGTGTCCTGGCTCCCACAGGGACAGGTGGTCCATGGGTTGCCATTGCTGTTCCAGTTGCCTCTCCAGGTAAAGATTGCTCAGATGAGGCTTTTGCTGCAGTTGGTAAATGTTGCCATTAACCAACGCTGCAAGATCTGGGTCCTGGGACTGGAGAATGATGGGCATTTCTCAAGGTAAACGTGGGGATTTAGTTGAGAAGTAGCTTCTGCCACAAATGTTAGCCTGGCTTTCAGCACTGATGGTGTGATTAGTGTGTAATGTCAGCTGAAGAGGCCAGAATTCTCTAGGGGAAAAAAAAAGAGGCCAAATGAGCTTGAATGAGAAATATGCTGCATGCTGGTTAATCCTCCCTGATTTAGTGCCGACTGGAGGACCAGGAAAGCTCCATTTTGTTTCCACATTTAAATAAAAGACAATTTATGTGTATTTAAACAAATGCAGTTTCTTCCAAAATATGCAAATCATGACCAATTTAAAACATTTAAAGATCCTCAATAGATAAAACTAGTTATAATTTCAAAATAACATTTTCCAGAAGTAAATATATTAGGTCATTCCCAGAGTGGTCTGTAACCTTAGCTTTTTACACTTTGCCTGTTCACTATGAGGTGCCTTAAAGAGGCTTGAATGTGAAGGCTTTTGTCTTGTCTGCATGACAGATATGGAGGGTGAAGTCAGGGCTTTATGAGCTTCAGCAAGCTCATGGCTATTTATTTTGCCTCAGCCTGTCATCACATCCCTATCTTGCCCCACCACCTGCCCCCAGCCCCTTGTTGCTTTTGATTTGGGTATCTCTGAATGTCACTAGAGGTTTTAAAAAGCTCTTTTTTACCGGTCATGCCAATTGAAAGAATGCTCAAGTTTTGGTTTCCTCTTGTTTTTGATGCTCCTCTCTGTGGTACCCACACCTCTCTGACATTATTTTCCATTTTCCTCAGCTTGCACAATTAAATGGGCCACTGCCACCTCCCAGTTCCCCTGCCCATTTCCTGCTGATCCTGATGAACTGTCAGTACTTACCTGTGTGGGTTGTCTGTACACTGGGCAGGGTTTGCTGACTCAAGGCATTCCATCATTTTTCCTTATTAGAGTAATAAATCCATAGGGAGACTTCACATTTTGCATTAGAACTCATTCTAACTGAAAACTTGGGAAGCCTTGAAGTCGATGAATAGCACATGCTCAAAAAAGGGAAGGGAAGGGAAGG
>VXBC01000329.1:0-10230 GCA_013399945.1 Ploceus nigricollis
GCTCGGGGTCGCGCTCGGGGTCGCGCTCGGGCTGCGGCACTGGCAGCACAAATGCCCCAAATTCCCGGAGTGTTGTCGCCACCACAGACCCGCACCCTTCCCAGTCGTGTCCAAATGGCACTGGGAAGCTCGCGATGCACGCTGAAGGTGCAGCTGATGAGGCAGGTGGCTGTGTCAGGGGACAGCTCTGTCCCTGAAATTCCCCCCAGAGGAAGAGGAAGGCCCTGGGTTCCTTTGGGTGATGCTGGGGATGTCACAGCACAGAGCAGTGCTGAGGCAAGGCAGTACATTTGTATCTCCCTCTTCATGTTCAGTCTTTTCTTCCTCTTTCAGAGAACTGTTATCAAGTGATGCAATGAAAGACTACAACAGAGCTCGAGTTTACCTGGATGAGAACTATAAATCACAGGAACATTTCACGGTAAGTTTCTTTATTTCACGAGTGTAGTTTAACTGAAGGTGAATTTCTTCTGTTTGGGATTTTTGACCCATGTGGGACTGTGTGCTGTTTCCATCCTGATGATGATTCTGTTTTTACTACTGCTGTGTTTTACTATTAAGAGTGTTTATTCTGTGGCATGTGTACCTGCTGATTTCACAGATGTGCATCCATTTTAAATGAGCAGAATATCAGTGTGCAGGACATCTTTGTTTAAAATTATTGTCTAAGGTGTTTTTTCCTCCAGCACTAACTTTGGTGGCTCAGAATCACCTTCCATTTCAGAGCCTGGCAGTGTCTGGCAGTGTGAGGTGGTGCCAGCACTGAGTGTGATGAGCTGGTGACGAGCTTGGCAAGGGTTCAGGGCTTGTGCAAGGGATCTCCAGAGCTGGCTCACAGCCTCACTGGCCTGAGGCACGGTGGCAGCAGCCAGAGCACAAGTTTGCATTAGCACACGAGTGGTGTTTAGGTACATGTGAAGTGATGTGTGCTGGGCTGCCTTTCCTGCAGAGCAGAAAGGCTTGTGTGCTTGTTACCAGGGCTGTGCATTGTGCCAGCACATCTGCTGTGTGTCCACATGAGCACTGCTAGGTTGTACAGCAGAAAACAACCCTTTGGAGCTGAGTCAGTGACATCTCCCTTCTTCCCAGGGCAGAAGCTTCCTTCTCCCCCAGTCTGCTGCTCAGAGGCAGTGGTGGCTCAGGGGAGCCCAGCTGGACCTGGTGCTGCCCGACAGCCAAAGACAGCAGCTGGGACAGTTCAGACAATAAAAAAAACAGGTGCCCAGCACACACACAACCCCCAGCTTGGAGGCATATAAGCTCAGGGAATAAGAACCTGGAAAATTTTTATTTCTTCATTTTTTAAATAACTCTGGCTAGAAGCCCAGCTAAGATGAAACTGGAGGAGAGGAATCAGCGGGTTTTTTTCTCTTGCTCATTGGAGAAGATAAGATTATCAGCTTTACTGAGCCTTAGAGGGACAAACTATTAGTGGGTCACTAATGTTGAAACTGTACTCTGCAGATGTTCAGAAAGTGCTGGTAGGTAAAAGCCGTAGTAGAGAGCTGCATGTTTTGGAGTCACTCACAGGTCTGAGCTGCATCCAGATGATCCCACACACTGGTGGAGACCCTGTGGGTCTGTCTGCAGCACAGACCTCCTGATGTGGGCAGGGGAGCTGCAAGGGGCTCTGCATTTACCTGATCTGCCTTCAGCCAGGGGAGCTCCAGAGCTCCCTTCCAGCCAAGACTTTTCTGTGATACGCGAAAAAGGGATAATCATCTGTGACCTTAATTTGGGAAACAGCATAGAAGGCTAATGCAATCCATAACAAAATACAGCTTTTTTGTGTTTAAGAATAGTCACATACTTCATAGTATTGAAATTATTTTCTTTAGCATGAGGTACATTGATTTGATTTGATGGCATTCCTATGGTGGATAAAAAGGCTCTTAGAGAGGCTGAACAGGAATCCCAGTCAGAGCATGTGCTGTTTGTGTCTCTGTGAAGAACCCTGTATTTTGCAGGGTCCCCAGTTCAAGAACTAATGTGGTTTCTTGTTTCACATACCAGCATTATTTTCTAAGCACTATGTTTCTTGCAGTATTCCCCAACCACCTTTGTATTTCTCCCTTTCTTGTCATAAATATTACCTTGCATTTTTTTTTCTTCTAATCCTTCATTTACTAGAGCTGGGCCTTCCAGGGGAAAAAAAAAGTTCTGTCAACATATTGATTCAATAAAGGGGAAGAGAAAAAAAAGACAGCTAGTACCAATGTTATTTTCCATGGAAATAGTGTAGCCGAAAACATGTTCTTATTCTTTGGTTAAATTACCCTCTGTTGAAGTGGTGACTGTAAAGATACAAAATGGGTTTACAGAAGTGTTTGATGTGTACTCCACATGATAGGCTGTTTGTAACTTTAAGAGCCTTTTACAGCTGAATCTGCTTAGTGTGGAAAAGGCAGAACCCAGAGGAAGAGCAATTATTCAATGATGTTTTGTGTTGCTATCACTGGGAGGAAATGCTGTGTGCTAGAGGAGTGTTTTATACCTTCATTGTTAGACTGTAGTAGTAGTGGCTTGGAACCAAAGCCCAAAAACCTAGAAAGAAGAGAGGGTGCACTTTCACGTTGAGCTCCTTAGCCTTCTGACTTGTTAGAGTCTGCTTTTTGGCACTGAATGCTCCCAGTCTGCATTCACAGATCCTGGCACTGCTGTCAGGAATCAAAGATTGATAGAAGTGATTTTTCACACTTGTAATTTGAACTGGCAGATCTCCAGCTCCTCTGTTCAGTGTGTGTGTACGTGTGACTGTGTGAGCAGGGGTTTCACATGTGCTGTGTCCATTTAGGGTAAAGTTTTGGTCTTATCTCCAGTGTGGTTTGCCTTGCACGATGTCACATGTCTCTGTGTTTCCTTGTTAGTTCTGTTTGATTGCAAAGTTCTGTAACTTCTGTGGGCTTTTTTCCATCCCTTCTAAGGCACAGACTTGGCAGCAGATGGTGGCTTTGTCATTATATTATTACCTCTCTGAAATATAAATGTTTATCATATATTGTTGTATAATGCTATTTGCTTTAGAAAGGGAGAAATCCAAGTAGTTACAGTTTGGCTAACCTTTATCCCTGCTGCTCTCACATCCCCTTTTTTACCAGTTTTGGCATCACTTCCTCTGTAAGGCTTTCCTTGGCTTGGCTCCTGCAAAACTAAACCAGCCTTTGCTGCCCACAGTTACTCAGCTTGGCTGTGATAGGACTGGCACAGATCTGAGACAACACTGTCAGCAGCCTCTGTCTCCAGCTCACAGCAGCACAGGTGCAAATTCCACATCAGAAATAAGAAACCAGTGTAAAAATGAGGTGTCTCTAGTGGAGCCACTTGGTTTTAAAAAAATAATCCACATTGTATGAAGGATCAAAATGGATCATTTGGCATCATCCCAGACATAAATCTTAATACCAGGATTTGTCATTTATGGTCACATATACCAAATCTGGTGTACAAGCAGCTGGTTTTAGGTCTGGGGAGTGGGGTAGGTGCTGTGATGAGGGAGAGAGCTGTGGTTCAGTGGATTGTGTTTGTTCTGCTAGGAATGATGGTAGGGTGAGACTCTGTGGGATTTTCTTCCACTCAAAACTTACTAAACACATGGCACAGAATAAAGCCCAGAGCAGCGAGTGCAAGGCTGGGGAAGGCGCTGGGGCAGCAGGTCCCTGTCCCAGGGAGGGAAGGGCTCAGCCCGCAGGGTCAGGCTGGGAGTGGCAGCCTGGGGCAGTGACTCCTGGCCCCAGGCTTTCATTAGGGCCAGGCGTTGGGGGCAGCAGGGGTGTCACAGGGTGCACGGGGATGAAGCAGTTTGTGTCACACTGCGGAGAGGCACAGCTCTCTCACATTTAAAAGTGATAAGATGACCTGAAGATGAATCTCTTGGCAGAGAGCCGCTGCATTAGAGCTGATGCCTGTCAGCGCTGGGAAGGGGGCAGTGCTGGAGCTCAGAGCTCCCAGCAGTTATGGATGAGGATGGCGGGTGACAGCCTCTGCAGGGCTGACAATGGCTTCCCAGAAATTTCAGATTAACTAAACTGGCAGCTGTGCTGCTGTTTCTGTTCTGACTGGAAATACCAATAGCAGTCGAGTGTGGATAAACTGGCTCATGTGCTAAATTTCAGACACTCAGACATTTGGCAAAGCTTTGTGAAACACAGCCTCCTGTAAATCCCTGTTTGAAAGCATGGTCCTTTCTTTTGTTGTATAAAATGTTATATAGGGGGTAGATCTTGATTTCTGTCAAAGAATGTACAATTAATGAAAACAGATATAAGAAGGCTGAAATAGGTAAAAATCTGAGAAGCTGAAAAATTCAGTACATTGCATTTTTTATTTGTGACTATAGTGAATGGACTTCACTTGTAATAAAACAGGTCTTTGCAGTTCCATTGATTTTACCCAACATCCCATTATTTACATTCTGTTAATTTTATTGTACTTGGTCTATTTCATGTGAGGGGTAAATTATAAATCTTGTCACTTTTCTATGTGAAGAATTACTCAAAAATAGTTGGGTGTGTTGAACTTCTGCATGTCAATACTTCTTGAATAACCCAAGTTAATGGTAAATAAGGTGGTTTTTTCTGGAATAAGAAAATGTACTGGAGGTAAATATCAGTCAGAAACACATTGATGTTTTCATCAAATCCATAAGTATTTTTATATGAAAACACGTCAGTATAATCAGTGACATTTTTATTGTAATGAGATCAAGTCTAGTTTTGTTTTGTGCCGTGTATTTATTGATTTCTGGAGTACTCAGTTAAGGTCTTACATTGCTTAGCAAATCCTTGGCTTCCTTTTCATTGTTCAGAGAAGGCAGAGGAAACTCCTGTGTAGCTTAAAGCCTTCTTGCTGCGTTGAACGTGGTTTCTGTAGGCTGGGAGAGAATCTTTCCTGGAGTACATCAGTCCTGAGGGCTCCTGGCAAACCAGACCTCCAAGGGCAAGCTGACCACCCACTCCTGCCTGGAGTGTTCAGGGAGCATTTTGGGAGCTGTGTGGCTGGCACAGCCCTTAGCTGATGGCAGAAGCATCTGCACAGTGGAGTAATTGCTCTGCTTCCCAGTATAGGTTTATTTGTAAAAAATAGAGTACTCCATTGACTGTGTGCCTGCCCAGGCCCACAGGTGACCTTGCAATGAACAAATGCCACTGGGCTCTACCTGTGATGTGCTGAAGTTCCAGCCTCCTCCTCCTGGTAACAGTGCAATGCACTGCAATTAGTTCATTGTATAGCAGGGTTTCATTCAAATTAAAAAAACAAAACAAAAACCATCCTTTCAAAACCAGCGTTTCTGACATTAGAGAGATGATGTGTTTAAACAACACTAGAGCCTCTAGCTGCAAGCAGAATTTTATTAATACCAATGGATTGAAGAGAGAGGTTGCTGTGCTTGCACAGCTCCCCACATTCAAATGGTGGGTTTGGTGAGATAATGATTGAAATTAAACTTCCCTGCAATAACCACTGGGGGGTGGACAAAGTAAGTTATAAATAAAGAATACACTGGTAACAGGCATTTTCCTGACAAGCTTTCTTTCCACACCCCTGCGCTTCAGTTACTGAGGCAGAGAGGTTTGGGGTGCTGAAGGTGGCAGAGGCAGCAGTCAGTCAACGCCCATGTGGTCTCCTGCCATCGCACCCCCGTCCATGGGCACGGATCCTGGGGGATGTGGGGAGCTGAACGTCCCTCTGGCTGCCTGGGCTGCCCCTGCCGTGTGCACTGGTGCTTGGTGACGTCCCCATCTGAGCCGAGCCATGTCCCTGCACCCGCGGGGCACGTCGCTGTCCCAGAACAGGACAGGCTCAGCGGTGGCCCCAGGCCATGCAGCACCCAGGGCTCCTCGCTGGGGTGGGTGGCACCAGACTGTGGGAACACTGAGGATAAAGCAAGTCCAGGCACTGCCAGGGTGTGCAGGAAAAGGTTGTGTGTTGCGCTTTCTTTTTTTTCCCTGGATTGTTTTTACTTCACGTGCTCTGTAGCAGTATTTTTTTAAATGTAAAATGGCTCTTACTCCAGGGTAGATAATGCACTGGTAGCCTGCAGCAGCATCCAGGGCAGACCTTTGCTCCAGTCACTATCCTTAAGAGCAGTAACCTGAGCCAGCATGACGGGGGGCTCCAGTGGGGAGCAGTGGTCCTGAGAATACAGATGGGCAACATGTTATTCAAGTGTGTTATTGTACCTTAAAATTATATCTGCTCGTTACTGAGAGAATAGTAAAGTTAATTTTTGTTAGATTAATGATACTTGAGTAATATTTTTGGTTGAGCTGAGTTCAAATAATTGGCCATTAATTGAAAAAGGAAATTGAAATGAATTTATCTTACACATAAATCCTGTCGTAGTTATTAATGCGTCTTAGAAAATATCGTCCTGTTCCCAGAAATGGATGGTGTACACTGATTCTCCCGAGCTTATTAGCTCTGTCAATTTAGAGTTTGGTTAAGTAAAAAAGATGATTTAGGAAGAGAGCTGTAATTGAATTGAATATTGAGAGATTTCACATGGTGATGAGGTCTCAGCCCACTTCTTCATTAACAGTGTTACAGGAATGTAGAGGCTTGGCAGAAAGGCAGGATTTCCCCAGGAGATGGAGCTGGAGCTCCAGGCTGCAGTGCCCAGGTGTAGGCGCTGGACACCCTGCAGGGGCCCCCGGAGCCCCGCACTGCGGCTGGGGACACGCTGGGGACACGCTGCCACCGGGCTGGGAGGGCACGCTGGGGACACACTGGGGACACACTGCCACCGGGCTGCGAGGGCACGCTGGGGACACACGCACACACACACAGAGGGTGTCTTTCAGGGGCGGCGCTCTGGCCCTGGGGAGGCTGGAGAAGGGGCTCTGCTGCTGCTGGGATGTCGATCACAGTCTCAGATTTGTCACTGTAACCCACTGCTGAACAGGAGACTTCAGAGTGTGTTTTCCTGCGTCTTGATTACTGTAGTCTTGAAGTGAATTTTCTTTTACTATTCACATGAGCCTGTTTCCATCTTATCCTTTTTTCCTCCCTCTCCTTTCCATAGAAAGATAATTTATATACCAGTGTTTATTTTTATACTGTTATCTGTAAAAATTATGCCAACCCAGAGAAGTAGGAATTTGTCTGAGTGGGTGGCAGCAGCACAGCAGCACTGCTTGGCAAGATGTGATGATCTCTGGAGGGAGGGTTGGAGACTGGGCTGTTCTGCAAGTGCAGGTGATGTCACAGGAGGAGCCATGAGTGTCATTCAGACTCTCTTCTCAAATTAACTCCTCTGAGGTTCATCCAGGGAATAATCTTCTGGGATGGAGAAAAGTCCAGACTCCTTTCTAAGAGGCACATATGAGAAACCTGCAAGTGTTCTGTCATCATCAGTCCCCCACATCACTCCTGAGCAAATGCTCCCCTCTGTCTCACTGTTGTTTTGTTTTCCCTAAGTGATAAATTAGTATAAATATTTTTAAACAAATCTTACTCTGCCAGTCCTTTGGGATTTTTTTGTTGGTACTCAAGCACGTGGAAGCATGTGGAAGGCTAGTGGCAGCGAGAGGGTGCCCAGGTGCAGGGCTGTGTGGTAGTCCTGGGCAAGAGCTGGCAGCAGAGCACTGGTTGTGTGCGAGTGCTGGCTACTTGGATACTTGTGTGATCTTTACTTTCTCCTAGCTCCACTTCCTAGGCAGAATAAAAGGAATAAAACCGTTTGAAAAGCATGTTAGTATTCCTTATAAAAGCCCTAAAATGCCAGAAGCAAATCTCCAGCCATGTGCCTGCATGCACAGAAGTGCTTCTAGTGAGGTGTGTGTGGTAGAAAAATGGAAATGGAAAAATGAAAATTTTAACCCAGTTTGTAGAGAAAATGCAAAGCAGGATGGAGCCTCGTGGTGGCAGTGCCTGCCAGGGATCAGGGCTGGTACTGCACTTGGTGGAGGCTGGTTCTGCACATGTTCCAGCAGTTCTTACCTCACTGTGTCCATCCTCATCGTGTTCATCATCTTCATTGTAACTCAGAATCCTTTCCTTTTACAGCCTCCTGCTTTTTCAGGAGTTTTGGTGAAATACATGGTTGGGAGCTTCTTGAAATGTGCGTCATGAAGTTTGACCTCTTCATTAGCTTCTATCTTCTTTTAATTGAACAAAAATGAGTTCATGAAGAAAGCTGATGAATGTCAAAGTTAAAACTACAGCTTCTGACAAAATCCTGGAAAAATGGTTGTAGAAGTATTGTCATTCTGTGACATGGACATTTACTTACAACCACCTGAAATGAAACCTCCCACTTAATTTCTTAGGGAACTAAGTTGTCTGTCAGGTAATATCTTCTAATCTCTTCTGAGTGGGAAATGGAATTTGAAAGGTGTTGCCACAGCAAGAACCTTCCTCTGGTTTTGAGTTGTCTTTTTTCCTATGCATTTTTGAAATATCTCTTAACCTATCAACAGAATTCTTGTTGGGAGGGCATGGCTCATCTTCCACCTGTTTTCTGACACTTTTATATAATTGTGAGAGGAGGAATAATTACAAAACAGTGAGGGATTTCACAGATCAGTAGCCCAGTAATACAGCCATGCGTGCGTCTCTGTTGCTTACAGATGTGCTGGTGCTGAGAAAATCTGTGATAAAGCGGCTTCTTTAGCCGCAAAATTGTTATACTGTTTTGTATCAGCTATGGAATTCATATATATAATTGAATTTTCTGTGGGCTGTGGATTTTATATTCAGAATTTCATCCTGCAGTTGTACAACAGACTACATGGTTAGGAAAAAAAATTATTTGTAAAGAATAATTACAACCTGTTTTTGTAGGAATAATCTATCTAAAAAACAGCTGCAATACTTGAAATTAAATTGTAGACTATAGTCTCTGAACACGAGAAGAAATCAACTATTTTAAGCTTTTAAAGGTTTAAAAAGAAGACTTTTCTAATTGCTGCTGCAGATGTGAGGCTAAAGCAAAGCCTAGCTGTCCTTTCCCGCGGAGCCTGCTGTGGCTGGCGGTCCTTGGCCGGCGGTGCCGCACGCGGGCAGCCCCAAGCCTGGTGTCCCCTCCGCCGTGTCCCCGCCGCGGGTCTGGAGAAGCTGTGTGGGACTGGGCTGGGAGCGCCCGGCCGAGGAGGAGCAGCTGCCGGAGAGTGGCTGAGGGCAGCTCAGCCCGCTCCGGCAGGCCCTGTCCCTGGCCTGCCCTCGGCCAGCCCTGCCCGCGGCTGCTGGAGGGAGCCCGCGGGCCGGCACGGTGCCGCAGGCAGAACGGCACAGGTGATGTTTCGGGATGGACAGTGGTCGGGGTTCTGTTTTGCTTGTTTTGTTTGCTGTGTGTTGTCAGCAGACAGCGCTGAGTGCTTGGGCAGCTCCTCGCCTTGGGCCGCCGGCAGTGGGTCACCTGTAGCACTGCCGCGGGTGCCATGGGGCGAGCTGCTCTCGTTTCACTGCAGGAGGCATTTTTGTTTGCTTCTGCCTTGTTGCATATTTAATTACTGCATGTTCTTAAAGTAATTTGACCAAAGATTTATGAAAAGAGTTATTGGTTGGCTCAACACATACCTCAAGCAGTAAATCTTCTCAATCATCTGCCATTTGTTTGACAACTCTGCTTTTGACAGTCCAGTGATATTGCTGACATATTTCCAAGTCTTTGACTTGCAGTCCATGGCAGCTTAAGACTTGTTGCCTGCTTTTTGCATGACAGTTCTCCATTTTTACTTTTTCCCTTTTGTTATAGTACATAGTACTTGAAGAACATAGAACTTAAAGAAGTACATGTCTCTTGAAGAATAATTCAGATTGATAAACTTGTTCTATTCAAATAGTAAAGAATTTTGAGGGAAAGCATGACTAGTAGAGATTCTCACTTATTGTGAATGGAATAAAAGTTATGTTTTGTCGCCTTTTATTTTAATACAGTTTCTTTGCAGTCCAAGAACACAGCAAATTCTCTGGAGTTGAAAGGAAAGAAATTTCCGCGACGGGGGAGCTGGGAGCAGGCTTTGCAGAGTTAAAGGCTGTCTTGGTACAGGCTATGCTCACGGCTTTGATTGTGTCGTCCATCCCCTCCCCTAGTGCAGGGGCTGACACTGCCGTGCCCTGTGTGTCTCTGCCGGTCCCCAGGACCCTGCTGTGTGGCGCTGGGTGCAGTGGAGCAGCACCAGCCCGGAGACACCGGTACTGCCCCGCTGTGTGCGGGGTGGGCCCGGTGCTCGGGGCCGGGCTCAGTGTGGGCCCGGTGCGCAGTGCGGGGCCGGGCTCAGTGTGGGCCCG
>VXBC01000329.1:10399-30812 GCA_013399945.1 Ploceus nigricollis
GGGCCGGGCTCAGTGTGGGCCCGGTGCTCAGTGAGGGCCCGGTGCTCAATGCGAGCCCGGGGCTCAGGGGCCGGGCTCCCCAGCGGGTGCTGTGGGCTCAGGGGCTGTGATTCCCCACCCGCGTGTTCCCTGTGAACATCTCCGGGCCGGGCCAGGCTGGGCCAGGGGCGAGGGAGCTTCCCAGGAGCAAAAAGGAGAGCAGAGGGTTGCTCGGTGTCCGTGGTCAGCAGCTCACCCCTGACCTGAGCAGTCTCTTCCCCAGCGCTGCCCAGCCGGCAGCGAGCGTTTCGGTTCGCGCCGTGTTCGGCACACTGGGGAACGCGTGTCACACACTGAATTGTTGTGGAGTGTATCCACTCGGACCCAACCCTTCGCTTCTAACGCACGGGGATCCTCCCAGCCTTCGCTCGGGCTGCGGGGCAGTGCTCAGCAGCCCTGCCGCTGTCCGCGGCGCTGTGGCCGTGGGCCGGTGCCCAGCCCCTCGCTGCCCACTGACCCCCGCTGACCAGGCTCCTCACAGGGGCTGCGCTTCAGGGACATTGTGAGTAAAGGCTTGATAAGTGCTCAGGAGGATGTGGTGTATTTAATAAAACAGAAGGAATGGTAATGGAAAACAGTGTTATCTGCTCAAGTAATTGAGGATCTGACACAAACAATACAGGAAATGCCTTAAATTGAAGTTTTCAAAGCCCCACATGGGGGTCCTCTTTAGAAATTTGGGCGCCTAGTTCCCAAGTTTTGTCTTTTTACAGAAAAAAAAAGCCTAAGGTATGGAGCAGTCAGAAATCCTGTTTGCATTTGTGTGTAGTAGGGTGAAGGGCAGGGGCCAGTTACACGGAGCCTTCATGTTATTAACAGCTCTTTTCAGATAATGCATGTGTGGAATTTAGTTTGTGTGACAAAATGTTTGATGTGGAACAGCTCTGGCTTTTAAGAAAAGATGTGAGATTGGAAAATAAGAAAATAATTTCTTGAGAAATTATGAAATGCTGCTTAAGGCACTTGCTAATGTGTTTGTCTGAGGCACTGAATCAATACTTAAATAAGATCAGTGTGACTGTAGAAAAATCAGATGTATGGTGTTTACTGATAGAAATTAATGGGTTTATTAGTGTTTGAAATAATGTTATAATGCAGCATTTGTAGCCAAAAAGAAAGCAATCCATGAGGCTGCTTACACCCTGACTGTGGACATCCTCTGGCAGTCGGGTTTCACTGCGCTGCTCACCCACCATACCGTGCAGAAAGGCTGGGAATGCAGCTGGTATTTCACAATGAAATAAAAACTAACGGGAGCAAAAGATGGAGTTGTGTTATGTCACCTGATCCTATCTCAGGGTATGGCTGTTGCCGTGAAAGACACTGAACATTCAGTTTCCAAGGGAAAAATGGTAAGGTTCTGCAAAGCTCTTGAGTGGTGCTGAGCTGAGGTGAAGCCTGCAGGCTGTGCTGGTAGAGGCCATTCCCAGGGACAGAAACCAGTGACAAAGGCCCAGCAGACAGCGTCATGCCTTCAAGAGCCGTGAGTGTTCGGAGGTTTGGACACGAGTGTTGAAATGCCTCAGGCACACTCTCACTGCTCCGTTACATTTAGCAATGTTTGCAGCATACAGACCCAAACTAGAACCCTCTGACACTGAGGAAGTGTTTCCACTTCGTTTTAGAGGGCTTTCCAAGTATCTATTGATCAGTGTTCCCTAACAGCACAGAAATAATGTGTCTAATTTAACTGGCCACATGGAAGAGTATAGAAAAAACATTAGTTATCCCTTGAAAGGCTTGGAACGTCGATAGGAGGACATAACATTAATGACTTTCCTATACACAAGCTTCAAAAATGGCTAAATGAGGAAGAAATTACAAATTTATTTTCCTATAATTTCAGCAGTTGTCTTGTTTTACTGCACCAGTAAAGCATTAAGCAATGAAATGTCAAACAAGGAGTATTTTCCTGATAATTTGTCTGACATGCAAAGTGTGTGAAACAAAAGAGGAAAAGGTAGAAATGTGGGGTTTAGTCATTTTGACAAATTTAGTGATTTTTGCTCATGAATTCTGGCTGAGACACTGCTGCCTCTGTCCAAACAGTTCCAAATATTGCTATTTACTGAGTGGCTCACTGTACAGGAGTAGCTTTGTGTCTCAATTCTGGCCTTTACACTGAGCACAGATTGCCATATTGGCAGTAATTTATTAACATAAATAAAAGTAGCAAAACAAAAGTAACTGATCATACAATTTTTTTGAATAAACAGGATAAATACCACATCTCCAGAGGTGGCAGCAGTTGCAGTTGGGAAGGGTTGTTATCTGTTCCCTTCTTTTAGTTGTGCATATCAAAGTGTAAAGGAGTTTGGGATTGGTTCCATTCTATTCCATCTTTTCCAGGCAAACAAAAGAAGTTGTTGGAGAAAAACATAAAATCTGATTTGTGAATGAAGTAAAATCACTGTGAACAGTGGTTCTGGGAGTGATCACATTACTCCTGGATTACCCACAAAGCCTTCCCAGTTGCTGTGTCCTGTGCAGGGTCCCTCCCTGGCAGGGGTGATGGGGCAAAGTGCTCTTGGCTGTTGGGGAGGGCAGGGTTGCCCACGGGGTTTGGGTGTGCTTGTGTGACTGGTGGGCTCAGCATCCTTCCAGTCGGACTATTCAGGTTGTGCATCTTTTTTCTCTTAGGTTTAGTGGAGAAGCACTCATCCTAACATTTGGAAAAGGCTTCCATCTCTCACAAGGAGGCATGTTTTTCTTTACTGAAAGTTGTTGCTGTACCAGGGTTCTGAGACATCCGTGTTACTTTTCCTCAAACTAGAATGTTTCTCTTACCGCTGCTTTGTAATAAGCATAGGAAAAATTGTGCTATAAACAGGAATTGGCATCTGAAAAGTGGATTCCGTTTCTTCCAAATAACAAGGTCAGTAAAGGAGCAAAGTTTTATTTGGGGCAGGAAAGGGAATCAGCTTGTCCAAGGGGGAACACCAAATGATATAAATACCATGGAAGGTGGAAATCTGTCTCGTACAGTGTTAGGGCTGATCTTTAATGTCTGTGAAAGTCAGCAGATGTGCCAGTGATGAGCCAGTCCATGTCCCTGGAAGCAGGCTGGGACAGCACGTGCCTGTAGGTACAGCTCACAGTCATGGAAGTTGTGGGAAATAGAGCTGCCCAGAAACTGGGCCAGAATTCACATGGCCCTCATATTAAAATTCATAGTTGATGGTTTGACCACTTACAGTAAAGCAGTTTGGGGGGTTTGGACCATGGAGTAAGGAATCATGTAAGGAAAGGAAGTCTGCACGGGTGGGTAATGTGTGAGAATGTTGGAACAAAGTCCTAATGATCATTAAATGTATGTACCCTAGGGAGTAGAAGAAGACAAAGTAAATCATAACTTTAATCTAAAAAACCCAATCAAACCACCACACACACACACACAAATACCAAAAACTCGCAACAAAACACAAAACCCTCTAACTCGTTTTGCAAGAATTTTTGTCTCTCTCAGCTAATTGCAGTAATGGCTTACTAAACCTAGGCTCAGAAGGCTGCAGTCTTATATGCCTTGCATTCCTGAAAAGATCTCCAAAAAAGATGGAGTATTTCTGTACTGACTCATTTCTTGGTGAAACAAAGAGAGTGCAGATCTCTGCATTGGGACACTTAGGCTGAACCAGAGCTTATCTGCTGCACACACTCTGGACCTTCACTCGATGGGTGTGTCCTCTCTCCAGACTCACCCTCTAGGCAGGAACAAGGACTCCTTTCTGGTGGTACCTCCGTTTAGCTTTTGGGCAGCAGTGGGAGAACACTTGCCTGTGGGCCAGAGACCTCAGAGGTAAATGGGGAAGGAAGGGATGATAATATAATTTGGAAGCTGCTGTTTTCTGTGGAAGTGAAAAACAGCTTCTTTGCTATAAATTCATATTGACTGGTAATTTCTCCATGTAGACAAGGGTTATTCTTCTGTATATGGAAATGATTTTTTGATGGACAAAAAAGAAGTATCTCCAGTAGTCCTGAAAGAGTGAGAAAAATCTGAGCTAAAAAAATTAGAACACTTGGAAAATACAAACTTAAAAAAACTTAGATGAACCAATCTTAAACCAGGCTGTGAAACTGGAGACAGTCACTTGGCAGTCATTTCTTAGGATTTCCAGTGCACCACAGCTCACCTTCATTTTTGTACCTTTAACTATAAGCCAACAAAATACCACTTGCATAGTGTTTGTAAGTCTTCTCCAGAGGTGCAGCAGGTATTAACAGGCCAGTAAAATGCTGTGTGTCTATACTGGCTGAGTGGGAAGGATGTGTTCCTTAGCAAGGGTGGTAGAGTGGAGAAGTCTGGGGGGCATTATCCAAGGTATGTGTCTGCATCAGAGCACATCCAGTGATGGATGTTTTTCCAGGGGGCTTAGACATGTCCTCTGTTTTCAGCCTTTCTCCCAGGTGAGAGATACCAACTCACAAACTTGTTCCCTGCTAGGCTTCCAAATAGCCCCTGGGAACACCAGGATCCTAGGGCTAGTCTCAGCCAGGTTTTAGTGTTTGTTTTCTGATCTCCTAATACTAACATAAGAGTAAAAAATTTCATTTTTCAGCCTGGATCCCCTTGGTTTCTGACTGACAGAAATCAGCAAACCAAGAATTCTTACTGAATTGTGAGATTTAATTGGAAAATTAGACATTTTGCAGTGAAATCCAAGGACTGTTCCTTCTAAACAGTGCCACAAAAACACAGGTGACTGTCCACATGTTTGGGTTATTTGTCAGTCACTGCAGTTCTCCACTTCTTGAATCTAGAAGGACTTAGTGACTGGAATTTAGAAGTGGGTGTCAGTCCCTCTCCATACAGAAGAGGTGTATCAGGGACAGCGTGCTTGGGTGCTGTGCATGTCCCCGCAAGTCCGAGGAAGTCTCCTTACCCTGACTTTGCAGTGCTGCTGTCAGCAAGCCAGAAGCTGCTGGCTTTCAGTTAATGTCATTACATAAAGCTGCTCCTTTAATATGACCTTTAGCTCGGATACATAATTTGGAGAAATAGTCCTGCATTTACTTTTCAGTTAGTATTCTGGAACACACCCCAGGAGGATGACTGTCATTTATCAATCTTCCAAGCACAGGACTTCATGAAGGCAATTTTTTAAAGAGTGTGAGCTATTCATTATGCTGAGAAAAGAATGTGTTCCTTGGAGTGGCCCATCTTGCAGAGACACATTTCTTCCTTGTCTCTGCTGCTTGTTTCCTAAGACACACTAAGAAAAAGTGTGAGATTGCCTCATAAGTGCTTCTTACTAGTAGATGCTTTTCCCATTTTGGTATCCACGTGGTTTCAAGTAAGCTGTGTTTTTAAGGAACTGATTACTGCACTAAATAACAAGTAAGAGCTATGTTATCATATCACCAATGACTTCTTGGGGCTGGACATCACCGTTTTGTTACAAAATCACTTGGGGTGTCCAATTAGTGCTTGGGTTTGAGTTGTGGTTCTGTGATCATGCGAGTACTTTGTCCACACAGCATAGTCAGCCTGCAGCAGTTAACGTGTGCAGTGCATGCATGCCCAGGTACCTTGAGTCTTCCAAGCTCTGTCAGCCACAAGTCCCACAAGCCTGTTCTCATGCCACACACATCCCATCCCTGACCTTCATGTCACTGACCTGAGTACAGTAAAACCTGCAGTTAATGCTCTTCTCAGTATTTAGAAACACTTGTCCTTTTTCTGAAGCTCTGTGTTGGTGTTTGTGCAGCATCTGAGTCTCCTGCCCTGGAAGGGTGATGCTGTTGTGGAAGGGAGGTTTGGAGCCCTGAGACTGTATGTAAGAGGTGCCTCTGCAGCTGGTATGTCCCAGTGGAGGGCAGGCAGAGCCAGGCCGGAGCGCTCAGGGGTGGCTGTGGCTCCTGGAGCAGGGCAGGAGATGTGGGCAGCTCTGTGGCTCTCCCCAGCCCTGCAGCGCGATCGATGGAGCCACTGGAGCCCACGAGCAGCCCCTCGTGCCACAGGGATCCTCCCTCCTGCTTCCCCTGTGCGCTCCACTTCTTCCAGCCACCAGAACAATATTTTGAAATTTATGGAAAATTAATTATCAATTACAGATGTGCCCTGGTTCAAGGAAGGTAAAAACGAATGGATGCATTTACGATGAGGGACGTAATCCGCTTTGTGAAACTGATTGTCTTTCGCTCTGCTTCTGCCCTCCCTCTCTTCCCCTTCTCTCTCGTCCTGCGTCCTCCCCCTTCCCGTACACCGGCTAAGAGACAGGCCTGATAAAGTGGGAGAAGCAAGATTGGTTTTCTAAGGGCACCAGGCCCTTCATGACCAGGTAAATCATGGGCTGTCTGGAGCTGGGGCTGGGTGATGACCTGCTCCCCGTGCTGCGGCACTGCACCCCCCTGTGGGACGTGATGATGTGCACCCGTGCGGCTGCGGGGGGCTGCAGTGAAGGTGAAACTGTCATATCGATCTTTTTAGCACTAAAATATGAGCCACTTTACTCCACTCCCCGATGCTGTGATGTGAAAAATAATAACTCGGATCCAAATTAAAAATATTGATCTCTGGAAGGTGTTGAAAGTAAATAAACACCTTCCGAAGTTTTCGGGTCAGCCAAGAAATGGTATTCAGCAATAAATGTGTCGGCATGTCAGAATCCAGGGTTCTTGATCTGTTTTTCCTTTCAAATTGATTTTTCATTACTTACTTCCTAAAAGTGTTGGAATTTGGTCCTCTACCGTTAAATCTCAGTGTTTGGGCAAATTATTTCTTTGGGGCTTATGAGGTGCTCCTAATCCACTCGGTCATTGATTGATTGATTTTTGACTCAATAAACTTGCATTACCCTTGCTTTATTTAAGGCTTCCATCATAATTTTTTGTACATTTAGGCTTGACTTTTTTATTTCCTTCTAACAGATGAGCTGACATTGGTCTATCAAACATGTGGGAAAACAATTGCCACAAGGTTAATTTTATTGCTAGCTCCATGCATTTTAAGTAGGTGCCAGGTATTTTCCACTCCAGGCTGATAAATTGCAGTTGAACCACTAAAGCATAAGAATGAACAGAAGCACTGTAGCAACAACAATAGAAACCCCATAGAAATGCATCACAGAGCATAGGCATTAAATGGATTATTTTTGCTTCATTGGTTTAACTTCATTTTACATCCGACCAGCAATAGGTATGCGGCAGTGTAATGAGCTCTTTAAGTGGGACTTGCTTGGGCCCTGGCGCTGCAGCATTGTGTACTCTGGGGGTGGAGGTATTTAGGTCTTCCTGATTAGTGGAAAGGATAAAATACAGTCACCTGCTTTTTCAAAAAGTCATTTTCTCTTAAAAAGCAGCCAGTTGAGTTTTAGATATCAAAATGTTCTTCTGAACAGGTTTATTGATGTTGCTATTCTCTGGCAGCTGTTGCAGCAATGGCAGAACACCGGCTCAGTGCTGAAATGCAGGAAAGGAGAGCTGCAATGGGCATGGGAGGGGCCACTTCCATGAGCAGAGAGGTGTTTGGTCAGTGTTAAAAAGCACCCTTAAGCCGTTTGGTCTGTCCTGCGGGAGCCTTCACTGCACCCCAGCTGTCCCCGAGTCACTGTTCACACCTTCATGTGTTTCCATAGGCACAAGTTCCCATTTTGCAGTGTTCCTTTCCTGGATCCACATCCTGGATCATGTGTTTATTCTGTTTAATTCAAGGCAACATCATCAATTAAGAGGAATAAAACTGGATCTCTCTAAATTACTTGTTGGAGCTAATGGCGGTTTTGGTCATTGTCCACTTCCCTCCATAACTGCATTTCTTCAGCCAGGTTATTCATCAACCATTGTTAGTGTGCGGGAGTTTGATTAAAATTCCTGGGGTTCCTACTATTTGGTCTTTTTTAAAATTCCTGGGGTTCCTACTATCTGGTTTTTTTTAAAGCTGTATTGGTTTTTCTGGTATTCCTGTGACATGGCACATAAGTGTGCTCCCAGGGCTGTAAGGCTTACACATAGGGATCTGTAGGAACCACCAGCTCACAGGTGGGGTTCCCCATGTCCTGGGAAATCTGGCAGTATGTTTCATGTCCTTTCAGATCACTTGGGGTGAGGGCAAAGGGAAAAAAAAGAAATCTGATTTTTTACTAATGTGAGTGTTGTAAATGCAGTTTGTAAACATGATACTCTTTTCTTTGTGTGTGCTAAATAGCAAAGATCCTGTGTTTATTTTCAGGGACATTTTTTGACTGTGGGTTAATGGATATTCTTAGAGTTTGTTCATAAAAGATCCAGTTCAGTAATCAAAAAATGGGAAGGGAATAAGTCTTTAAGAGTGTAGGCCAAGGAACCAGTAAAAGAGCAAAAAACCACAGGTTTACATGCAGCGATGTAAAGATGGAAAGCAAGAAATAATTCCTAACAGTTTTTAAATGTTGTCTCCCTCCTTCATAGCTTTGCAGTCATTGTCCTGTGGGCATCTTTGACAGCTGTGTCTAACACAGCAGTACTAAAACTTTTGTCCTTTCCTATTTAGGAATATATCCAAGTGGAAAAGCAATATTAGATTCTGTTTTACTTTGGAAATTAAAGAGAGTACAGACCCACTATCTATTTGGATATTTTTCTCTATTTTCAAAAACGTTTCTGTTCCATTGGCAAAAAGGAGAACTTTGAACCTCGTCGTCCTAACACCTGAGAATACCAGTGCCAGGGTTAAGAGATCACATGGCAGGAGCATCCTCAGCTACTGCAGCACTGTGGCATTACCCTGGTCGTGCCACATTGTCCTTAGCAACCTTCCCCTGGCTGTGATATTAAAAAAAAAGAAGTCAGTAGCTGTTTAGGTCTTGCTGGTTGTGTTTAGTTTGTTGGTTTATGATAAGATCAGTGTTATGCCCAGATTGTCTTTTAATTCAATCACTTGTCACTGGACTTTCCTGAAGAGTACGAAAAATTTGTAACTGACAGGCTGGCAAAGGTTTGACCAAGTGTACTGTGGTTGGACCATATATCAGGGCAAAAGACAAATATGATTGAGTGCTGTGTCATGGCACCACGTGTGGGAAACAAATATTCCACATGAAATCTATAGGAGCAAACTGAAAATTTGTTAAGCTCTTAAAGAGCTTAAAGGCTTGTTAGCATTTCCTGACAGAAGCCCACTGAAGCAGTGAACAGAAAGAGCCAGAGTCACGATGGCTGGTTCAGAATTCAGATCAGCAGTTCTGTTCAAGACCCTGCTCTGTACAGACACTCGTGTCTTGTGCTGGGACTGGCCAGGATGGCACCTGGGAACCTCTTCACTCCATGGTTTGAGACCCCCTACAACTGAGCAACTGTCACCTGTTTTCAGAGAATTCATCAAGTTCCTTTTTGTCAAACTGTAGAAAAATCTTAGTAATTTCTTAGAAAATGCTGCTGTCCTTTGTGTGTTTGGATGGATTCTGCTGAAGTGGCTGAACTCACAGTGTTTGGGTCTAACATGGCCATCTACTGCCTCACCAAAAAGAGTTTATTTGAGTTTACTTTGCCCAAGATGGGTACCTGATGTGAACAGCTTCTTGTGGAGCTGCCAGCATAGGACAAAGATCCTCCATCACCCAGATGACGCCCCTCATTACTGCAGGTGCTAAATGAACCAAATACGCATAGGAGGAATGAAGATCAAGTTAGATTAGTAATCTGTTAAAGCACTTGGTTTTCCTTATCTTCTCACAGGTTAATAAAGGTCTAGTAGAAAAAAATCAGCTCATACTAGATAATAGTATTAAGAGAAAGAGTTATTTTCAAATAGAGCAGTGATGAGGATAAATAAATCTGATGGACTCACAGTAATGTTTAGTTTGTTTCTACTGACCTGTGTTATTTCTTTAAAAGCCTGCCAGTGCAATTTGAAAAGCAAAGTTGAACACTTGTTCTATCTTCAACAGCAAAGGTTTGTTCAATAATTCTGAATGAATCTGTCACTTGGGGAAAATTTTACCAATGCTTCCTTCATTCTTCAGGCACTGAGGTCAGTGATGATTATTAAGCTTTTCAAAGCCAACATGGGTCAACATGTGCATGATAAATGGAACTATTATTGTGCATAGGGAAACAATTAATGTGTTGCTCCATACGGTGGGATGTCCATTAACATGCCCTACTAGTAATGCAAGCCAGAAAAGCTGTGGTAGCGTGTGCCCAGGTTTTAGGTGAGGTACAAAGGGAAATATTCTAATAGCCTATTCAGGCACTAATTTGAAAGTTGTATTTTTCTTTCTTTCTTTCTTTCCTTCCAGCCAGCAGGCAGTGAACTCTGCTCTGAACAGTGGGGCTAGGTGACTGTCCTCATCTGTACCCTTGGTGAACCATGCTCCCTGCTCTGCCTCGTGGGAGCGAGCTGGATGCTTGAGGAGAAGTGCCTTGTTCAATACTCTTGGCACATTACTCCTTTTTAATAGATATTCTATGAATTCAACTAGCTAGCTGTAGAATCCATATGTGGACTCATGTCTGGATTAATTTTTCGTACAGTGTAACGGGGGAAATATTTCAAGTTGTCAATGCAGATACTGCATAATATTGTTAGGGGTGATAATTTCACTGTGGTATGAAAACAGTGTTGCTTCATATTTCCCAATATAGTTTAAAATACCCTCCAAAAGATGTATGTTTCATTTCCTCTTTCAAGTTTCCTGAAGAAGAGTAACCCCTGCCCAACACATGCATGCTTCCATACGCTGTGGCAGCAGCCAGGTCTTTAGGCCTGTCACTGATGTGAGAAGAGAGAGGGTAAAGCAGAGTTTGAAGGAATTGGGGAATCCCAGAGTAACAGTGGCCTCACTCGTTTGATGTGCTTTCTGGTCATTTTTTTAAAGATAGCAGTTTGGTTCTGTTTTGGTGCAGAAGCTTTATCATGTAAAGATTTCATTATCAGAGCAAAATGTAATTAACTCACATTAGTAGCATTCCTGTAGCCTCCCCGTTTTGAATGTGCAGCTATTCCTGCAGGAGACAGATCTTTCTCATTACATCAAAGAGCACTCGGGGCTTGGGTTTGAGCTGTGCCACGGCAGCAGCTGCTGTGTGTAAGGAGTGAGTTAGGGAGCACCAAGCCTACTGCAGCTCAACTTAATTTTCATTTCAGAACCCTGTGCTAGAGTTAATGAATTTCATTTTAAAACTTAAGCTTGTTTTTAAAGCTCAGTTCTTTCTTTCCATTTTCTTCATCACTGTGAAAAAATTTTAATAGTCTTTGTTACTCTTTCAGGGTTCTTTGTTAGACAGTTCATCTAAGAAAATCTGCGGGTTGATAGATTTTCTGATTAAATACTTTAGACACAGTAGATGTTTTAATTGTCCTGAGATCCATTTTTCTTGAGAGTCTGTGGCAATGTGCAGTCTGCTTTTTAGAAACACTGATTGATGAATTCTGCTGTAATTTAAACTAAAAGTTAATAAGACAGGCCTACATGGATCTGATGCAAGTTATTAGACCTGTAAGGCACTTTAATATATGCCATTTATTATTCAAAGAAGTGAAAGCCAAAAATGTTTCATGTGCACTAATAAAAATTCAATATAATTATTTCAGAGAACTTCGGGAAATGCAAACGGTCAGATAAACTGAATTTATTAAACAATATCCAGTGACAGGAATGCTGATGGACCTCCTAGGCTGGTGATACCTTTGCAGTCGGAGTATGACACTGTTGAAACTGCCTTTGCATAAGAGGTTTTTGACTTTTCCTTACCAATGAGTTAAAACCATGACATTCAGTGTTTCACTGTTTGCTTTCCGCTTCAAAATATAAAATGTTGATTGCTCTGTCCAGTGTTTTGCCTAAATTGCTGTGGATTTTTGTATCCCAAGGTTAAAGATGAGCTCAGGTAACAATAGCATGACTGCACTTTCCACTGGTCAGGCCTGAAATCCAAACCCACTCCTATGGCTGTCTCTTAAAGTTTAGGGTTTTCTACTGTTAAAATCTTCGTTTGAAATAATAAATGACTACATGCTGTCAAGGTAGGGTCTGGAAAGGCCAGCACGTAGAATGGGCTGAGATTTCATCTGAGTGTAGTTGAGTTTTATAGATCTATTTATGAGATCCAATACTGTAATGATGTAATTTTACTTGTCTAATAAATGTAGCTCTACAACGAAGGATAGCAAACATTTCCATTGTGACCAAAATCCTTTAAACTGCAGCCACTTTGATCTTAGAGCTCATGCTATTTAATAAATGCTGGCCATTCTTCTAACAATCACAATTATTTAAAGGGTTTTCAAAAGGGATAGAGCAAATCAAATAAAACAATTACTGTTGTATCTCATTCTGAAGTTAAGTGTATTTTTTATGTGAGTCTTGTTTAGTGTCTCCTCCCAGTTTTCATCCATTATCACAATAATTGAGTTTGTAGCTGGAATTAAATTTATCAAATTGTGTTATCCTCTTTTGAAATTGGATAGGTATCCTGGCAGTGGGAGCTAGAAGTTAATCTGCTTTGCTAAAGCCTCCAGTGGCACAGCGGCAACAGGATTGAGAAGGCTCAAACATTTTCCTGTCACCCTGGACACGATGTAATTTCTCCTCAATCCCTTGTGCAAATAATGACATTTGAATCGAGCATTAACAGGCTTAATTACTTTAAAATTGTCATTTTAATTTACACTGATATAGTATTGATCATACAAGCAGAGATTAAGCTGTTCAGTGGAGCAGATGATGGGGAATTAAACATTAAAGGGTCCTCGTGGGGCTGAGAGGCCGCCCAGAGAGTGCCAGGAGAGGAATGATATTTCTCCGTAATGAACTGGCGGCATGCAGGGACATGAATCTTTGGCCTACTGGAAAAAGGGAAATAATGGGGTTTGGGAAGCATTTGCAGGTTATTCATTCGCTGCCATGCACCAATTCTCCAGTGATTCATCCACCTCACCAACATTTATTTATCTAGCAAATTCAGGAGCTCTGACCTTTCTGCTAAGTACATTTAACATAAGACAGAGTGGAATATTTCAGGTGTAACTTTTTACAAATATTAGTTATTGTTTCTTATTTCTGACTAATATTAAACAGAGTTATTTAATCTGCCATCCATACTTGCACCCGTTTGCGTGACTCATGATGAGCAGACAGACTTCATAAAGAGATCCAGGTATTGTGGGACTCGATGAGGTCCTCAAAGTCCTTGACCTCATTTAGTTACAGTCTGATTTTCTTCTTTGGCAAACCTGAATTAAAGTTAATTTAAGGCAAGCTGACAGGAGTTTACATGGGTGATTATACAGCATATAATAGCAAAAATGATGACTAATCCTTGTAAAACCTCAAAACTAAAAATGTCGCCACTCTCATGGGGAGCATGTTTTAAAAGAGCAGGCAGATATATATGCAGTATTTTAAGGCTAAAAATTTCATTTCAGTGATTTGGATTTGTCTAATAATTTATTGAAATGTTGCTAGGAAACAAGTATTGCTGTTTTGATAATTTACAGTTTAAAAATTCAAAACTAAATGTGGATACTAAATTGCACAAAATCGATTTTGTGTTTTTATACATAGCAGCAAAGTTATTTTTTTCCCTGGCCTGAGCTAGTAGGCTACTTTTCCTTATGCCTTACATTTTATTTTTATCAAGGAAAACCAGAACCAGTAGTGTAACTATACAGGATACCGTGTGAGTCAGGGTACTTGCAGTCATTGCAATTCAAAACCAAGAGTCTTCTTTCTGAAAATGGACATTTTTCTTACTTAAGAGAACAGTAGGGCAGATCACCCCCATTGAGTCCAGGCGTTAATTTTTTTAAAAATTTGGTAAATATGTAAATTCCCAAGGAAGGCCATTGAAGTCAATAGCATCATTGTTAGTGTAGCTTCCTTAGGAGGTCATTTCTCTTGCCTGTAACCAAGGGATTGGTCCTTAAAAGTGAGGAAGGTGACGCAATGTAGGAAGTTGAATTTCCTTATGGCTTACTTTTTTTTTGCTTTCACTGGAAAGTGCTTTGAATAGAACTGTAATCTGTTGCTAGTCAGAAAAAGGCATGGGGTTAGGGTTCTGAAACACATAGCAATGATTTGTGCTTGGTTTTTTTAAAAACAACTTCCTTTTGAAAACTAAGGTAATTTCTATTTGCCTATTTTTTTATCCAAAAGGATGTTTTGATTGGGATTTAGGGGAAGATCTTTGGGTTTGGGTTTTTTTTTAATTACAGACTTAGGAACATACTTGGTTGCTGTCAGTTCTCTGTGGGTTTGGCTGATTTTACAGGTTTAGTAGTTTTTGCTTTAAAATGTTCCTGTTTTCCTTGAATCCTGCACTGCAGGTGAGGGAGATTCAGAGGTGCCCCAGCAGGAGCAGCCAGGTGCTCGCTCCCTCCAGGGTGCCTGGCAAGAGCTCCTTGCCTGGTGCGTGTCCATCTGTCCACGTGTCCATCTGTCCGCATGTCTGCGTGTCCGTGTGTCCGCATGTCCAAGTGTCCCTGTGTGTGCCTGTGTCTGAGTGTCTGCATGTCCATGTCCACGCGGTGTGTCTGCGTGTCCAAGTGTCCGTGTGTCCATGTCTGTGTGCCTGAATGTCCCTGTGTCCACGTGTCCGTGTGACCCTGTGTCCGAGTGTCCCTGTGTCCGCAGGTCTGAGTGTCCTCATGTCCGTGTGTCCGAGTGTCCATGTGTCCCTGTGTCTGCATGTCCAAGTGTCTGTGTGTCTGCGTGTCCTGTGTCCGAGTGTCCTCATGCCTTTGTGTCTCTGTGTCCGTGTGTCCTCATGTCCATGTGTCTGTGTGTCTCTGTGTCTGTGTGTCTCTGTGTCCATTTGTCCTCCTGTCCATGTGTCTGTGTGTCCTGTGTCTGTGTGTCTCTGTGTCTGTGTGTCCTCATGTCCATGTGTCTGTGTGTCTCTGTGTCCGTGTGTCCTCCTGTCCGCGTGTCCCGTGCCGCGGCCGGGGCGCGTGGCCAGTGGCTCGGCGGAGCTGGTGCTCCTGTCCTGGAGGAGCAGCCCATCTGCAGCTGTGTGCAGGCTAATGTATCGCTGCAGACACTGGTATAGACATCTGAAATACAATTAAATGGCAGGAATGCTCTGTTTGTCTAAACAAGACAAAGCATGGAATGGGTTCATTTGACTTGAAACATGTAATTAGCATAACCCTTCTGGATGCTTGTTTTATCATTTGCAATATAGTAAATGATTGATTATTGTACTGTACCTTTTGAATGTCATTAACAGAATTGTTTTGTCCACTTGATTAATATGTTGCCTCAGCCTCAGAATAATCAGATTAAACTAGGTTGCCTTGTTCCTTCTGACTTGGAACATTCCTATTTCCATGCACCATCTTCTCACAAAGGTCCCATGTAGATTGGTGCATTTTGTTGACTCCAATGTTTCAAGGATACATCCAGCTGGGAATCTCTCCTGATGTATGGAATGGGTGTTGCTATAAAAACGTATTTTATAAGTTAGCTAATTACTATCTTCTAAGTTCAGACAGTGGAGGGGGGGTGGAACTGGGTGTTTTCACTACAGTTCCTGTAGCAAATCAAGCAACTAGTGTCCATACATGTCTTTCACATCAGGGACCTCCAATTTTGAATGTATGAGCCATAAGGCATTAATGGCTTGGTTTATTTTTTGTCTAATTTTCTAAACCAAACCAAATTACACAAAAGCCTGAGCCTTGTTCTTTGCAAGAGTCAGTATTACAGGTTTTCAGTTGTGTGATAAATCACATTTGTGATCCATAAACTGTTGGCTGCGTTAAATTGCTGACATCCCAGCAGCTGAACAGCTTTTGCTGCAGTGATATTACCCGATCTCAGATTAAAGAATGTTTCTTTTCATTGAACACATGTACATTAACGTATTTAGGCGTGAAGGTTGTTTATCAGATCTTAGTCCTAGATGTGGAAGAAGTGGAAATGTTTGAGGACAGGGCCAGTTGCTGCCTAGCAGAGGCCAGGCTGTGGCTGAGCCATGCCTTGGTGCTTGTGCTGGGAGATCCTGCTGGGATCTCCTGAGCTGGGCAGAGGCCAGTGGGACACAGAGCCTGAGCCCAGGAGTGGCAGGCCTCTCTCTGGGTGGAAATGGTGTGCACACACATATGTGCATTAGGAGATGAAAAAACACATGAAGATTCAAAATGCCTTGACAACAAAATGTGAATGAAGCATAAACTTATGCTTTAGGATTAAGATTTAAGTTTCTGTCTATCTGGGTCAATGTTTGAGGTTACTAAGTGTTTGAGTCATTGAACTTTAAGGCTGCATTCATCACAGCTTCCTAGACTAATATAAATTTCTTCCCATTAAGTCAATAAGCGTGGTTACATCAGACAGCAGTTCTGTCTAGAAACTAAGATTAATGTCCATCATAAAAGTGACATGAAGAGACAACTTGCTTGATTTATACAGACTATTTTTATCTTCTCAGTTTTAAAATAAAATCCGAGTTATTACTTCTATTTATATAGAGGTTTTCTTTCTCACTTCCACTACTACTGAAACATTCCCTTCAGATGGTGGCTGCTTCGTCATCCAGGTGTGAGCCTGTAGGACAAGAAGCCCTTCTTGTGGGTGTGCTAACAGCAAAACTCACTGATACCTTGCACTCCTTTGAAAGAGCCTTTTTTTTTAATACCTTTTAATTCATCTGTTTTCTGTAAGAAAGCATATTCCAGTGTAAGAGTAGAAATTTGTTTCCATTCAGTTGTGCTCAAATTGATGTGTAAAAGCACAGCAATCCTGGCAGTGCAGCAGCACAGGGTGGCTCCTGAGCCCAGCTGTAATTCCAGGCTGGCTGAGCACGTGCCTCCCTCTTCAGGGCTGTCAGAGCTGTTGGCATCATCCTGAGCAGGAGCAGATCTGCAGTTAATGCCCTTGCAAACTGCAGTGAAGTCAGGCCTCAGCTGCAGGTTTGGAGGCTTCCAGTCCTCATCACCAAAGCTCCCTTTTATCAACTTCCATGTGATCAAGAAGCACCTTACAGAGCTGTGAGCTTTATTCGTACAGTGGACTTCTTGTTATTGATGGATCAGCTTCACAATGTTACAATGCTCTGCTGTTTTTGAAATGCTTAAAATATATTTTCTTTACTGTTTTCTAGCTCAAAGCTAGAAAACAGTGGTAATACGGTGACACTAGCAAGGCCAAAAACAGGCAAGCAAAAACCTTGAGCAAGGCAGTGGTGACAGGACTGGTACATGAAGTAATCTTAACTCACTTTTCATATGGTCTACAGAGCCCTTTGGTTTTGTTTTTCTTTTTGAATTTGTTTTTTAGAAGTCAGGAATGCACATTGAAATGCTGCCTTTGTAAGACAGGTCCCCACCTCAAGATGGTAAAGCCTTCGGGCACAGTTGTATTGTTTCTAGTTCAACACCTTGAATTCCCTTGTGGCAGTTCAAGAGCTGAAGTTCATCTGAGACTTCCAAAGGTAAAGCATTAATGGAAATTATGAATTACACTTCCAAGCAAAATATGGCAAACATTTCTAACAGGTTCTTCCTAAACTTTTAATGATGTTTTGTTTGTGAAGTGAGCTTCTGCACCCTGCCAAGTTCCCCACCTTGGAGCTGGATTTCTGCTTCAGGATAAATCCGAGCTGGCGTGCCTGGGCAGCTGGCAGATGTGGGCACTTCCATCCCAGTGCCCTGTTCATCTTCAGGCTCTCAGCAGGACAAGCACATCAGGAAGAGTGAGCCAGCATTTGCTTTCTGCTCACTGTTCATGTGATGTCTGTTGTACAGGGGCAGCCTCACAAAATGAGTTCCCTGCACATTACAAGTGTCCTACCTGCAGCCACAGAATCACTGGAGCTTCTTTTCCTAGCATGATGTAGTTTTTTTGGGATTTCCAAAGTGCGAAGATGCCTTTGCTGGGAGCCCAGCCTTTGCTTGTTCCTGCTTCTCACAGCTGGTGCTCTGGGACTTGTCAGACCTCCCCACAGTGGAACAAGGAGGAGGCAGTGGAAACAGGTCATAGCAAGCCTTTCATTCAGACTTTGTAGGATGTTGAGGCAAAAGAGCATTAAGGAGTCCTGTTTGCTGTATTAGAAGTGAGTCAGAGAGTGACAGTTTGTTTGGTTTTGAGCAATTCAGTTGGATTGCCAGAATTTTCAGAGAATAATGTTCTTGTCTACCATCAGAGCAGTGGAACCTGCCTGTCTGTAACAATGTCCCGGGGAATGTGCTAAATGCCTTCTAATTGGAATTAGTCAAGAATGAGTTCCTTTAAAATATTACTATCCTAAAGCATTACACTGCTTACACTGGGTATTTGTTCAAGTTGAGATGCAGGCATGGCTGGTTTGGGGTGCACAAGGCATGTCAGCTTTGCTTTGAGCTTTAAACCCGGGCTCTGCACTGCCCAGGAGTTTGCAGTTCCTCTAATGCTAAAAATCATAGCCCAGGCAAAGTACTTATGAATGTACAAAATGTACGGTATTATTGAAATTTTAAAAATCAATTAAAGCTTTTTTGTAATTGCCCACAGACATTGCATGCTCTGGTTGAATGGCAGTAGGTAATTTGTAAACTGGTTAGGTTCATTGTTGGCCATCTCTTAGAATTGATTGTCCTTTAATTAACTTATCTCAATCATGCATGTAATGTGATTCCCAATAAAAATTACAGAATTTTAATTGAAATTGAAAAGTTATGAAAGGTAGAAATATAAGTAATATATATTATATATGTACATACTCCAACTTGCATGGACATTCTGAAGAGACTTTAATAACAAGGCAGGTTTTCCATGTGATTTAATTACCAATAGACTTAACTGAGTATTTAGATTAGAAGAGTATAATCTGGTTTATTTCATAAAGAAAGGCTTTACATCTTTATGTCCTTATTGATTTGCCAATACCATTTAATGAGTGTCAGTTCACAAAAGTTACATTAGTTGAAATACATCTTTGGGTTTGGTCCATGTAGCATTATTTTGGAAATGCAACCACTTGAAGAAAATGCTGAGCATAATTTAAAGTTAATTACAATAATATATTGCTCTGAAGTGTACATGAAGAAATGCAAAATGGCAGCATGCATTCAATTATTCTGCATAATCCAGTTATTCTGTATAATTCCAGGAAAATTAATTTCTTGTCAGTAGTCCTGATGTTTTCTTATGTTTGCTAAACCAAACATGCTGCATGTTTTAATTTCTGCTTTTATTTTTAGTTTGCATTCACTGAAATTTTTTTAAAGATTCTTCGTAACTCAGTTTTCAGTATTTTTACTGAACTGTGACAGAGTAAGCTTGAATTGTTCTACTATTGGTGCTTTTGTTTATGTTGCTATTCCTTTATGGAATCAGTGCAGTAACTGGTACAAAGGGCTTAAAATATCTAATCACATAAATCACATTGCTCTTCATTTCAGTGAAGTGAAGCCTGTTAGGAACTACCAGGTTTGGCTCCTTGTTGGCAATAGTAATAATTTTTAAAAGCATATAGTCTGCATCTTTGTCTCTAGCCAAACTGGCAGCATACAGAGCAGGGCAGTGCAGTCACTGCACTGGGTCACTTTTGTACACGGTTTAACACTAAGTCTCTGCATTAACAGCATCAGGTAAAAGACAAAGAAAAGCTGGGAGAGAGTCTTTCTGATTTTTACTGTAAAATATTTTGTATTAAATTAGAAAAAGTTAGAGATTGTTTTTCAAATATGGGCAATTCTCACTGTATTTGTTACTCAGTTCGTAATGATGCTGAGTGCTCACCCCAAGTAGGCACTGAAAGCCTGAGATTTTGGCAGTGTTTGGCTGTGTTTGGCAGTGTTTTGGTAGTATTTGGCAGTGTTTGGCAGTGTTTGGTAGTGTTTTGGTAGTGTTTGGTAGTGTTTTGGTAGTGTTTTGGTAGTGTTTGGCAGTGTTTTGGTAGTGTTTGGCAGTGTTTTGGTAGTATTTGGCAGTGTTTGGCAGTGTGTGGCTGTGTTTGGCAGTGTTTGGCAGAGTATGGCAGTGTTTGGCAGCATTAGGCAGTGTTTGGCAGTGTTTTCAGAGGTTTCAGACTTGTGCACATTGCACAGAAGGCTGAGCAGGCAGGTGTGGGACGGGTGTTCCGGAGGGTCACAGGCACATTTCCCTGGATGCTCTGTGCTGGGGCACTCCGGGTGTCCCCTGTGTGTGTCGGGTCCCTGGGGCCGCTGGCCCCGGCTCGAGCCCACAGGAGCTGTGGGTGCTGACCATGTCCCCAAGCCTGGCTGGGGCTGGAGCTGGCCCTGGGGGAGCCATACAGGGACAGCCACTGGCCTGGCTGTGCCACCAGGGACAGCCGTGGCTGTGTCACCAGGGACAGCTGCAGGGACAGCCGCTGGCATAGCTGTGCCATCAGGGACAGCCACTGGCCTGGCTGTGCCACCAGGGACAGTCATGGCTGTGTCACCAGGGACAGCTGCTGGCGTGGCTGTGCCAGCCGGGGCAGCCGCTGGCGTGGCTGTGTCACCAGGGACAGC
>VXBC01000329.1:30912-41172 GCA_013399945.1 Ploceus nigricollis
CTGGGGTGGCTGTTCCACCGGGGCGGCGCAGCCGGACGCGGCGGAGGCCCAGCCCTGCAGCAGAGCCTGCCCTGTGCTGCTGGCGGGCGCTCCCAGCTCCAGCGCTGTCACCGGGCAGCGCCAGGCGGGATCACAGGATCCCACAGCAGCCTGCCTGGGAAGGGACTGGCCAGTTCCAGCCCCCTGCCACAGGCAGGCTGGTGCAGGGTGCCCAGAGCAAGGACTGAGGTGAGGAAGACTGGGTCTCCAGGGACATTAGCCTTGGAAGGCACTTGGTTCTGGCTATGGAGAAGAGTGTACTGGAGCAGGACTTGGTGCAGGGCAGTGTGCTGAGGGGTTCTCCTCCATCTCATGGTTGAGTAGAATAATAACCATAGTGGAATCCTAAAGCACACGCTGCTACAAACCATGTACAAAAATGGTACAGTACAGCAGAAAAAAATAGTAACCTTGTGGTTATTTTTTGTCACGTGGCATGTAGACTTTGTGCTGGGTTCTGGCTTTGGCTCCTGATGGTCAGTGCTGTCACCAGCAGCATTCCTGGACAGCAAGCTTGCTGCTGTAGGTACTGGATTTGCAGCTGTGTTACACTTCTGGCTGCGTGGCTGTGTGGCTGTTGCAGAAGTACCAGGTCAGTGTAGCTAAGCCAAAGGCACCAGAGGGGTACAGCTGAAATTATTAATAATCTCAACTCCTCCAGCAGATTGCCATAGCATTGTGTTTTCCTTCTTCATCTGTGCAAGAATGAGAAATGATGATTTCAGTGTCCTCAAGGTTGATGCCCTTGCAAGAAGCTCTTCTGTGCCTCAAATCTGTGACCCTCTTTTGAGGCTGCCTTGTTCTTCTGCAGTTCATCTTTGTTATGTTAATTTAAAAATTTAACAGGTTTATTAATCCTGCAGAATTTATTATAGTCAAACATGAGATATTATTAAGTTGCTATTGTACAGAGCATTTACCTTTGCTGTTGGAATGACTTGTCCTCTGCATTGGCAGACACAGAAACATTCATTTTGTTTCCTAATTAGGAGAGCTGCAATCAGGAACCATGACAGGGTTCAGCTCCTCGGTGTACAGCATGCCAGGTTCCATAGTGCAGGCTTTATAAAATTCTCTTTAATTCAAGAACAGAATATCATTAACTTTGTAAGTGGATGAATACAATGGACAAGCAATTTAATTAACTTCTAACATTGGATGTTGGACAGGAGACAAAATGAAATTATGCACATATTTCTTATGCAGGCAGTCAACCTTGAAAGGGGCTTGATTGTGATGGGTCAGACAAGGGGACAGCTTTGTCCAATTATTTGATGTTTAGTCCTAGAATATGAAATTTGAAATTTGGTACTTTGTAAATCAATCATCTCTTATTTTGAAGCAGCTACAAAGGTTCTCTGAGATACAAAACAACCACCAGTGACTGTGACACGCTAAATACAACCTTTTACCACATGGTACTTTCCTCTTTGTAGATGACCTGTATAATGCTAAATGAAATGGGCATTAATGCCTCCTCATCAAATTGAATTTGTCATCTTGAGTGTATTATGTAAGAACATATCAATGACATACTGTATTGATTTAAAGTTTTCAAAATTAAAATTATTTAGCATCAACTCAGTGTTGTAGGAGTCCCACAGCTTTCCAGTTTTCCCCAAGATAATGTGCCTTTTTTTCACTAGAGGAAAACTGTGGTGAGGCGTTGAACATCCGTCAGCCTCTCCATCTGCTCAGAATCCACACGGGTTGGGTCCCAGTGGCAGTAGCAGTGCTGAGGGCACACCTGTCCCGTGTGACAGTGGGGACAGCCTGACAGCTGGCAGTGGCAGCACTGTCCCCTGCACAGCAGGCTGGGCTTTTACTGATGCTGCTCTTCCTGCCGGCTGGCCCGGGCTGCAAAAATAAATGTGAAACAGCAGGTACAATACAGATGAAAAATAATGCTCTGCACTTGCATGTTACCTTCTGCTACCTGAGATTCAAGTTCTGGTTCTTGAAACTCAAGAAGTGTTGCCACTATCCACATGATAAATCTGGATCTTTTGGATAATTTTTTGAGCTTGTCAAGAATTTTTAACTTCCTAGGAATAGCTTTGTTTCTCCATAAGATTCAACACTGAAATTTACCTGGATATCTTTTGAGGAGACCTTATGTTTATCCTCTGCTGCGCTCACAGTTAGAAATTAGACTTTATTTCTGTCCCTTCCCATCCTGAGGGGCTGGTGAATATTCTGAGCATGGCAGGGGCTTTGGCAGTGCCTTTGAAGCCCTCGGGCACGCTCAGCAGAGGTTTTGGCTCTCTGGGCACACCCAGCCCTTGCCACCAGGCCCCTTGGGGTGGCTGGGGCCGCATGCAGAGCATGCAGCTCTGATCCTGCATTCCTGCAGCCTCCTTTCTGCACTGGGGCACAGCCAGGCTGGGAGCCTCTTATCCTGATTGGGGCCTCCGGAGTGCTTGAGTAATAGAAATATTAAATAACAACGTGATTAATGACTTTGTGAAGGCTCTACTTTGCCTTCAGGAATATTGATAAGTGGTGCTTTTTATAAGTGCTCAGCACACATACACTTCCTTTAGCTTGGGTTGGTTCCTTGGTCTGGCACTAATCTCGGCTTTCAGAAAAGAACTCTGCCTGATTTTTTTTTAATTTAATCAATTTGTAATTAAAATATTCAATCTTTTTGTGAAATATATCAGTATCAAAAGTGGCATTAAATATTCTTTGTCCATGCATTAGGTTGCATATAGGTTACTCATTAACTCACTGGACATGTTTATATAAAGCTCAGAGGTTTTGTTTGTTAATTTTTCTCTTCTTAAATTAATTGGTCCCAAATAATGTTTTTAAATTGAATATGACATTTGCTGTAACAAAATTATTAAAAGAAGGTAATAGAGGTGGGTTATGTTAGCTGAATATCCCTCATTTTTCTGTTAGTCTTCAGAACAGGAAAATTAAAACTCCTGGGGCTGGGTTTTTGTTCCAGAAAATATGCCATGCTGGTTGCTGTTAGCAGAGACCTCTCTGAGGTATCTGTAATGACCAGGACTGCAAGCAAGTTCTTTTTTATGTTGATCTCTTGATTAAGCATTTAAATGACTTGGGATTTAGATATCTTAGAATTTTTAGAATAGTTAGTCCAGTCTGTGGTGTAGACAAGTCTCCACCTTGAATTAAACCTAAACGGATAAACCCATCTGAATATATGCCAAAATCTTGTGGAAGAGACTAGAAATAAACAGTGCAAGATATATAGCTATGTATGAACACTTACAGATCAGTTCTTTCCTCAATTACATTTAATCTGACTATTATAAAAGCAAAACAAAAAAAATAGAATTTTAAAAATTATTTGTATTTTTTTAGTGGTAAATTTGTAGTGATTATCCCTCTTGATAGTTCCACTGTTATTGGCCTCAGAGTTGAGAGGGCTGCTCTGGAGAAAAGAGGAAGAGTGAGGAAGGAGTGCTGGATGTTGCAGGCACAGCTGCTGATGCTCAACGGCTGCACAGCAAAGGCTGCAGCCTTTCATGAGTCAGGGATGTCTGGAAAGCACAGGGAGTGTTGTGACAGCTCTCTGAGGCTGGGAACACGGGCACTGAGAGGTGATTCACAGAGCAGTCCCAGGTGGAGCTTCCCAGCCTCGTGCAGATGTACAGCTGGAAGAGTCGGTCTGAAAAATGGGCAGATCCATGAAATAAATGGATTACAAATAAATTACAATTTTTTAAGGCAGAGGAACTTCTAAAGACAAAACCAGTATGTGGAAATTATTTTAGAAATGCAGAAGGATATTTGGAGGTATGGATCTAGTACAATTATAGTCAAGAAATTCCCAGAATTTAGGGACTGCTAGAGCAGGACACCCTTTTTTATCCCTACCAGCTGCATGTGCTGCTTCCAGAAGTATCTAATACTCCAGCAAAATTGTCTTAACTGGGAAGTGGGCACTGGAGACACTGCTAAAATACAGCTGCAGGTGGCTTCTTCACAACATGGGTATTACAAATAAAACATATGTATTATTTATTTATGGACATTGTATGTTTAGATTATGATGCATAATATTGGCTTAGGCTTTATGGAGTAAGAGAATCTGCAGTGCCAGTCAGTCCTGCCACTGGTTTTAGTCCTTCTGAGTGGACAGTTCCATTTGGTTTAATGGAAATATCACATCTAACTGAACAGGTGTTTTGAATACAGACCAAGGTCTGTTTCGAGAGAGTTTTTGAAGTTTGTCAGTGAGTATTTGGAGCCCACCCACTCTGACAGTTTATTAAAGGTGTAATTATTCAAATGCTGTTGAAATGCAGCTGATAGCTGTGTTTGCAATGCAGAGCTGCAGGAGTGGGGTGTAACTGTTTGGCATGGTGGGATCGGGCTCCGTCTGTCTGCACTGCAGGTGGAGCAGGGCTGTTCAGGCAGGCTCAATGGCACTTTAATTGTATGTGCTTTAGCTGATAACTCTAATTCAGGAAATGATAAATTGCTGGACACCTAATTTGTTTGCAAATAAGAAGTGATAGAGTATTTTATAATGACTTGATCAGTGTACCCAGCCTGGTTTTTTAACCTTGAATGGGTATTAGACGGTTGGTGTTAATTGGGCTGTAGTGGATTGAGTGTGCACAGAACCACAGGCAAAAACTGCACCATCCCTTGTGTGTACTTCATCATTCACTGTCCAGGTGTGCTGGATCCAGCCTGTACTGCAGCCTGCCCTTCCTTTGTTTTTGGGAAAGTGGCAGTTGTATCAAAACCGACATTTTATGGCAAACTAAGGCCAGGTGTTTTTACAAAGTGTTTCCAACCTGCCATGAAAGTCCAAGATGGCCACGGCTTGTTTCCGAGCAGAATTTCGGAGCGGTTTTGCTGTGGCTGTACCTGTGTCAGGGTACTGCAGACCAGGTGCCCCCTCAGCTGAGGCCATGCTCAGGTACCCCCAGTCCCTGGAAGCAGGGTCTGGCCTGGGGCAGGAGAGCACCCACAGCCCAGCAGCCCTGGCTGGGGTGGTGGCAAGCAGCCCCTGGGCATGGCAGCCGTCGTGCTGGTCCAGGCCCCCGCTTTCTCCCATTCCAGGTTTTTCTGTTTGAAGTCCCTGAAACGTCACTGTGACATGAATGAGCCCAGACTGGGAGTCTCCGTGGCAGCTCCAGTGTGACATTGCTGTCAGCCTGTCTGGGGTGGCAGCTGCCACCAGTGCTGGGCTGGCCCTGAGTGAGCAGTGGCCACTCACAGACTCCATCTCGCTAATGGGGAACTAATGCCTGCTCTTGATGCTCGGGTTTATAAACATGTGAAATCCTTTTTTAATTGTTGGTAGCAAAGCAGGCACACAATCAATAGAGTCAGGCGTGCCAAACTCACTGTTGACATTCAGCAGAGCCAAAAAGGCTGGTGGGAGATAAGGGCTTCCTGTCAGCAGTGCTCACGCTAATTCATATTCAGACATTGTCATGTTCCATGATAAATGAATTCCTTGAACTATATTGATATAGGAGGTTAAACATTGAAAAAGTTGGGCTGAACTTTGACTTTAAATATTCATTAAAGCTAATTATGGATTTTATGACTACATGAATTACAGTTTCTGTGTCATCATTGGCAATTAATTTTAAATATATTTAAAGCAATCTTTATATATTAACTGTCACATTTAGTGAAGTAATGCAGTAAATGTTTACTCTGTACAGTAATTAAACTTTTATTCATCTATTTCCTTTTTGCATTAAATATCCACAGTTGAAATGGTGGACTTTAAAAAGAAATTATGCCAATTAACTGTTTAAAAAAACCCTATAGCTATTAAAATCTTCAAATTTTTGTGGGAAAATTCCTGTATAATTAAAGGAATAGTGCTTTTAATAATGCCGGATGTGTAATCCATCAGAACCAATTGTTTCTCTTGCCATCAGCACTAGTTTTCCCAGATGAGTCTTTCTGTATGAATTAATGAAAGAAATCGCTAAAACCATAATGAGTATCATTCTGGAACCTAATTAAATGCACTGAATGTTCAACTTCAGTGTGCTAACAGGGAGAAGATGCCTGTTTTTTTCTCCATAACACTTTCCTGGGGAGATGTGAAGCTCTTGTAATGAATGTGCTGACCTTAGGTTCCGTGTGCTCTCCGTGTCTCCAGCTGCAGGGCAGGTGTGCACGCAGGCGTGGTGGGAAGGGTCAGGTACTTCTGTCAGTCCGGAAAAAGCATTTTTTTAACAGCACCAGTGCCTGAGATAAAAAGCCTGGCCTTTCCCTGAGTCCCGAGCGTTTCCATAAGGGCCATTCTCACAAAAGCCAGGATGTGTTTGCCTGTGTACTCTGCAGTTAGTGACCGTGATATCGAAAGAGGTCCTGGGAGTTTACAAAGGAAACTTTCCCTCCTGTGCCCACAGGATCTTGGGTGCTGCTCTGACTGATTTTAGAGGTGATAAAGCCAAGCTGTTGGTTATAGTGAACAGGGGGACAGCAGAAGAATCAGTGTTACTGTCTTGTGTGTTTCTTAAGAACTTGGCCAAGCTACAAATGAGTATTCATGACTGTGCCACCTGACTTTCTGTTTTGGCACTGAGTTATGGCAGTGAATGTGTGGTATTGCCTCGTGGCCATGGGTATTGCTCTGAAATGTCCATGTACTTCTGGGTGTAACTGGGCCCCTCAGACTCTGATCAAGTCCTTTCTGTCTTGTCAGCTCCTGACTTTATTAGTAAGGTATAAATCAAGGATTCATAGAATCATGGTTTGGGTTGGAAGGGAGCTCAAATCCCACCCAGTGCCACCCCTGCCGTGGCAGGGACACCTCCCACTGGCCCAGGTGCTCCAGCCCCAGTGTCCAGCCTGGCCTTGGGCACTGCCAGGGATCCAGGGGCAGCCCCAGCTGCTCTGGGCACCCTGTGCCAGGGCTGCCCACCCTCACAGGGAACAATTCCTTCCCAGTTCACCTGGCTGATCAGTCCTGGGAATAACATGTGCTGTCCTTGTATCCCTGAGGCCAACAGGTTGGGCTGGTCTAGAACCTTCTGGTGGTACTGAGTACAGTGACCTTGATACAGTCACAGACCCAGGGGCTGCCAGGTTGGCCTGATGAGCTGGGACTTTCTGATCCGAGTCTAACTGTGAGCCATCCATTCATTGCTCTGCCCTAAGGCTGCTGAAATGGAATTCACCACTGGTCTGTGTTTGCAGTCTGCTTGGAAAATGAAGCAGAGAAGCCTGTGGCTGCTGCCTGTGCTTCATTCCAGTGAGACACCTGGTGAGCAGAGCGTGTGCCATCCCCTGGCAAGCCGTGGGGCAGCAGGGCTCCGTTCAGGGGACACGTGCTGGCTGTGCCTGAGCCCTGACCTCAGAAGCTGGGGTGCTCTGGGTGCTGGGGGTGAGAGCCTGCCCAGGTGCTGCAGCACTGCCTGGAGGGGCACAGCTGCACGAGCTGCCTCATCCCTGACCTGTGGGGAAATCAGCCTCAGTGGCCCTTGGTGTTATGGCCCAGGTTTCTGCTCTAGAGAGGCTGTCGTGGAGAGGGCTGCAGTATTCCTGGGTCTCCTGTGGTGCAGCCACTGATGTCCCTGTGGCTCAGGAAGGGAGGGACAGTGCACAGCAGGACTGCTGAGCTTCCACTGCAGTACAAGCACCTACTTACAGATGGTGTGGAGTTTCTGCTAACAGCAGAAGTCATCCATCTCAGCAGCCTTTCAAATGGAACAAATAATAGCTTTCTTTCTTTATGTTTGAGATATTTAAAAGTTAAGATGTTTGGGTGGTTTATAATCTGTAATGTGTTCCTGTGTTGTATCACTTAGATATTGTATGTGCTGCTGCTGCTATATGCACCAGTTCTGATTTTTCCAAAGGATACTGAAATTGTAAATAAGAAAATAAAGCAAAGCTCTTCAACTTTAAATTAATCTCATTTAACTTTATTGTTAAACTGACATTTTATGAGAAAGAAATTGAATTAACATAATTGCCTCAACAAAAGGGCCTGGGTTGTAGGCCTTGGAAGGTTTTTAAATATATTTCATTGTGTTAGGGCACATAATTATAAGTGCACTCCATCATTTTTGCAAGTTTACATTTATGTACCTAAGCCTGATTAAGTCAATAATAATGCGGAAGATAGTGATAGCTGTAATTTCCATTCCATTATAGCTTTGATTCTTTTTAGTGTGGTGTTTGGAATTGCACAGTCCAAGCCAGTCTGAATGTTAGTGGTATCAGCTCCTGAAACTTGACAGAGTTATTTCATCACTGTCACAGCTTCACTGTGCATGAGTACTTGGTGCTCAGTGCCACAAGTGTAGACTATCAAACTGAACTTCTGCTGCATAAGTCTTAAAAATTAGTTTATAAAAATGAGATTAAAACTGTACAAAGTCAAGCAATGAACAAATTGTGACACTCAGAAATGAAATTGTAGCTTAAGTGTGAATGGCACTACTGTTTTTAATAGAGTTATGACACCCTAAGTGAAACAGGGTTTCAAGCATCTGGTTTTTCCTTGGTTTACTTGTTGTTATGCTACATAGAGAAGCTTCAGAGTTCACAATTCTGTCACCTAGATTTAAATGGTCACCTGTTTTTAGTATTATTTGTACCTGAATTGGATCAGTCACTATTTCCAATTACTTTTTTTTACTCAGTCATAAATTTCCATCTCCTCTGAGGCATGGGGAATTCCAAAGAAAATGAAGGGAAAAGTTTACCAAGAGGGTGGTCAGATACAGGAGCAGTAGCTCAGAAGGGAAGGCAGAAACTCTCCACCTCAGGAGAGCTCTGGGTCTCCTGGGCAGTGCCCTGAGCAACCACACTGCCAGGGCTGGGGTGGGACAGGGCTGGGGCTGGAGACCTCAGAGGTCCCTTCTCAGCATTATTCTGCTGTCCTGCATTGTGGGGAAAAAGGAAAAGCTCACTTGAAAACATCACTTAGATGTTACAGGTAGGCTGGATTGCCATGTGTCACTGACATAGCCTAGGGTTTCCCATTCCAGGATCCCCTTTTCATTTGCTTTTAAATTTTTCCAGCAGTATGCATTTGGGATGATACTTTCCACATGCTTGCCAAGGCTCCTTTCTTTTTCTTCTGAAGGCCATGTAAGAAAAAAAGCTTTATCCTTATACTGAGTTCTTAAAGAGTATTATTATATAGCAAATGTTACCTTTATATATGTCAGATTTTGCCCTACACTTTCAAGAAAGAGATGGGCCGGATGGGAATATCAGGTGGGAGTGTTTTTGTCTTGTACCAGGATTTATTTTCTCCTGGCAATGTGTCCTTGTTGCAGCACACTTAACCTTGAGTCCTTCACAGGGATGTCTCCTGCAGCTCCTTGTTCGCCTCCTCTATGTTATAAAAAAGAAACCCAAAGGCCTGAAGGAATCTGCCTGGGTCGCAGGGACGTGTACTCATCAATTCAACATGTGGCACTGCTTTCTGTTGGATGGACTAATATGTCAAGGAGATGGGCAGGACCTCGTGTTTGTGCTTTTGACTAACCAGCAAATGTCTAATCTCTGGATGTGCAGCATCTCATAAATAATGCAGCAGGCACCAAACCAAGCCCTGCTGTGCTGGGAGGGGCTTTGTTGTGGAGAGGAAAAGGTGCAATGAAACTAAATCATCCTTTTTGGTTCATCTGTTGCTTCTTTATTCTTCTTAGTAAGAATTTATCCAGTAACAGGCTGGGGTTTTTTCAGTTTCTTTTGGTGCATCAGATGTATCTAAAGGCTCTACAAGTTGTCCTTTTAATTTTTTTGTTGTTTTGGTTTTTTAAAATATTCCAGCATAAAATCTATTTGCCCTGGGTTTTTTTTTTCTTTCTTACTTGATTTTCATTTGCTCTCTTCTAACATGTAATTTTCCCCTCATTAACTGGGGAAAAGCAGTAAATGACATGTCTATGGAGACAAAGCAAAGCAAGGTCGTGGTCCCTGTGTGTGTCAGCGTGGCAAAGCTCCCGTGGCACCAAGGGAGGGACTGTGAGCCCCACGGGTGGGCAGCCCTGCAGGGGCGTGGGACAGGGGGCAGCTGGAGAGGTGCCTGGTGCAGGAAGGCAAAGGGGGGCTGTCCCTGTTGAGGAANTATTATTATTACTACTATTTATAATTGAGGGTCTGTTTTTGGGGCTCAGAAAGGCATCTGTTTGTGTCACCTATCACATCCATCTGTTTGGCGCTTCAGTGTACACCTGGCAGTGCCCTTATCACAGTCAGTCAGCTGTTAGAGGTCATCTTTATAATGACTGATGAAGTCTCAGAGAA
>VXBC01000329.1:41437-131320 GCA_013399945.1 Ploceus nigricollis
TTCCAGCATAAAATCTATTTGCCCTGGGTTTTTTTTTTCTTTCTTACTTGATTTTCATTTGCTCTCTTCTAACATGTAATTTTCCCCTCATTAACTGGGGAAAAGCAGTAAATGACATGTCTATGGAGACAAAGCAAAGTAAGGTCGTGGTCCCTGTGTGTGTCAGCGTGGCAAAGCTCCCGTGGCACCAAGGGAGGGACTGTGAGCCCCACGGGTGGGCAGCCCTGCAGGGGCGTGGGACAGGGGGCAGCTGGAGAGGTGCCTGGTGCAGGAAGGCAAAGGGGGGCTGTCCCTGTTGAGGAACTATTTCAGTTTCAGGGTAGGGAAAAACCACGTCAGGCTGTNTATTAGTATTTAATTTCTTGAGTTTGGGGTTTTTTTGTAATTGGAAAGCCTGATGCTCTTTCGGGTTTTGGTAGCCAAAGTACATATTTTTATAATTCCATGTTTTATTGGGTTTTTTTTACAGGCTCTAGGAAGTTTTTACTTTCTTCATGAATCTTTGAAAAACATCTACCAGTTTGATTTTAAAGGTAAGCAAAGGAATTAAATGTTTTTAATGGTTAGTTGGCTTTATAGATCAAGGCAGCTTTTCCACCCTCTTTTCTGATGGTGGTACTTGGCAGTTTCTGTGTTATGCAGGCTCCTGTAAAATGCAGGCAGGTCCCTTGGTGACAGGTGTTGCTTTTCTTACCTTTTATAGACCTTTTAGAAGAAGTCAATGGACCAGCCAGAGGCTGCAAGCCAGAGCATTAATCATTCCCATGCACCTTTAGGACCAGAGTGATCCCTGAGGATTTCAGAAGAACTCTGAATGGCCACAAGGTTCTTCCATGTAGATCAGATACAGGACCAAGACCTTAACTGTCCAGCAGTGATGGTCATTTTGCAAAGCAGCTGAGGTAGATTTATGGCTTAAATTACTTGGGAGCAGAGCAGGTCAGTAGGAGGGTGGCACTGTTTCAACCCACAATGATCCTTGGGGTTGGAGGTCTTGCTGTATCTCACAAGTTTGAAAGTAATGCTAGGCTATATATATTAAATATTAGAAATATCATAGAAATTATTGAATGCTTCCTGGGGTGAATATAGAAAAATTATGTAAAATTTATGTTATTTCAGTTGAGAACTGTATATATTTTATACAAAAATATCCTGAGCTTCATTTAGCTTACTGAGCTGAGTCACATTAATACTATGTCTAGCATCCCATTAATGTGAGGCACTGTAGAAATGGTAGTGACTATGGACTGAACTAATTGTCATAATTATATAGATTAATTATTTTTGTTCTCAGCAGATTCTCTCTGTTCATGTAATTGAGGGTATAGGATCTTCCTGCCCTGAAATATTTGAACAGTAGTTCTGTGAAGGTACAATTCAAGACTTAGCCAACATAATTCCTCCTGTTACCACTGGTTTCAGGGCTGAAGGAGCATTTTTGCTGTAATATCACAGACAGATTTTATTTCTGCCAAACCATATGGGAGCACTCCACAGCAGAGAGCTTGTACCTGGGCTTTGTCCCTGACAAGAGCAGCTCTGCAGGTGCTCAGGAATGAGGAGTGCACAAGGTACAGGGGCTGGGGGAGGCTGGGGGCTCCCTGGGTGGGACAGTTTGCTGTCCTCTGTGTGGCTGTTTGTTCATTCTGCCATGTGAATGGCTTTGTGTGCCAATGTTTCGGGAGCTGTCTCAGCACACCTGAGCCCTCAGCTCCACCCCAGCAGCACCAGAGGAGCAGCAGCAGTTCTGCCCCAAACTCCACCTGAAGGTCCCTCCCAATGGTCACGGATGGGAGGTGTCCTGCTCCTGACAGGGAAGTGACAGCTGCTTTAGGAAAAGAGGAGCTTTCTGGGTTTATTAGTCCTTTGTTGGCAGCTTATTTGCTACTGTACAGCTTTTAAAGAAAGTGTAAAAATTTTTAAAAAGTGAGAAAATGGAAGAAAAAAGTATAGAGGAAAACAATTTGTCAAAAAACAATAAACAGATGCTTGTTTCAGAAAATAAATGCTTTAAATGGTCGCTGCTTTGTTTTGCTTGGCAAAACCTTAGCAAGCCAACTTGCCAATGTGAACCATGCTCATAAAGATGGGTTTGGCCCAAACATCATTTAGAAGGAAAAAACTTAATAAAAATCAAGGAAATGGGTGAATAGGTGTTGTAAGTCACACGCTGTTCTTGTCAGGGCAGAATCCGTCTCCCAGCATAGGGTTTGTAAAATATGACCCCAAAGGCTCCCATCTTTCAGGGGAAATGTAAAACTTGCCTCTTCTCTCATGACTATTGACATTTTCACAGTGTATTAAGCTCTTAAATCAGAAGAAAAATCCAGATGGATACAAACATTCTCTGCAAAAAATCATTATGAAATTCTGGTTCTACTCAAAAGCGTGCAAAAAATAGATGTTTATACACAATTCAGTATTCCTGGAACATCACTGTTGCTTTTCAAAATTCACTGCACAGTTGGATGTGACTGAATACAGACTGGAGAAAAAAGATTGTCGCTGTTTTTCAGATCTCAGGAAGACATATCTCCATTTTGAAAAAGGAACAGTTTTCTCCTGCAGCCTCACATATTATATGCTATAGTGTAGATCTGTTGATCTGTTGATCCGTTGGTCAGAGGCCCACCCCGAAGCTTACAATTCAAACTAGTGCCAAGCTGTCTGTTCTGAAGGGATGTCCTCTAAGAGAGGGGGTTTAGGCCAGTTCCAGTTGACCACTTGTATTTACAGAAGGAATCTTGTTTTCTGGTGTGCAGTCAGCAGTGGAGTGGAGCTGGTGTTAGTTGCAGCCAGGCTGTGGTGCCCCTGTGTGCCCTGCTCTGCAGTCCTGGCACAAGGAGCCTCTGGCTCACCCGTGGTGTTGATGCCACGGGGGGATGGAGAGGGGCCTCCCTTTGCCAGCTGTTGCCTGTCAGTGAACTTCTCCCAGCAGATGCCTTCAGTCCTTACAGTTCTGCCAAGTCTTTTCTGTAACTCAAAAGGCATCAGGATCTCTTTGCTGACACTGTTAGACTTGCTGAAAGAGGCACATCCATCCACAATCTACTTAGCATGATGCCAGGTCAGTTTATCAGGATATTTGTTCAGTCATCCTGTGGGAGCCAGGCCTCAGAGTGGTTGGTGCATAAAGAATGATGCTTTTTTTTTCCCCGAAGACATAGGGCTGCATTACAGTAAATGCTTCCTCAGATATCCAGTAGGACTGAGCCGTTTAGGAGTCTTGATAATACTTGGAGTTTTTGTCTTATACATTCCCAGTGGAAACTGAATCCAGTTGAGTAGGTCCAGCATAATGGCAGCTGTGCATCAGCTGCCCGAGCTCCTGTGTCAGAGGAGTTAATTTAAGTCAGGTTCTCACCTTAGATATGCCAGTACATTGTTCTCATCAGGTGAGAAACCAAGTATAAAGTGGATCAAGAAGGAGAACCTCTCATTCGTGAGCTGAGTAGATCCATAGGAGTCTGTGTTGTTTCTGTCTATGATGATTTTGTTCATTAGAGACTTTGGAAAGCGATGTGCATCACCACTGAGTCTCTTGTACAAGTCCAACACCCATTCCAGCTGTAAAAGTTCATGCCTCATGTGCTGATGGCTAGAAAGGTTGATCTGAAGGAGCCTGGGGGCTGCAGGGTCTCAGAGCAGCTGAGGTGGGATTTGAGTGCAAGGGTGTACAGAGACCAGGCTCACAATTACAGCTCCAACACTGCATAGGGCTCTGGATAGTAGAAATGACAATACCATAACTGTGTAACTTCAAGGTGTCTGATATAAACAGGGGTGTTTATTTTCCCCCAAAACAGTTCAGTGCTTGCACATTTTTAATAAGATCCTGTTGATTTACCAGCTGTTTTGCTGATGCTGCTGCTTTTCCAATAAGTGTGAGAAGATGCTCGTAATGTTGAAGTTATGTGTGTTAATTTTGGTTTATCTCTCTTCCTAGCTAAGAAGTATAAAAAGGTTACTGGGAAAGAAATCTACTCTGACACTTTAGAAAGCACACCCATGCTGGAAAAAGAGAAGTTTCCACAGGATTATTTCCCTGAGGTATGTACAGAACTGTGAAGCATTTCCAAGTACTAGGTTTGATTCTGATTTCCTCTGACTACTCTTGAGCAGCTCCTCTCAGTGATAAGGGCAGAATGGAATCTTGGAATTTTGTCTGTCTGTTTCTTGACACCTGTAATACATGTTTTAAGTCCTGGCATGATGTACCAAAATCCAGTAAGAAATCCTTGTGAAGGGTGAGGACAGTGATGGAAAGGCTGATTTGTGCATGTAAAGGCCAGGCAATGTGGCAGTGTGCCAGGCAGGGCTGTCTCCTGGCTGTCTCCTGCTCCTGGCAGCCCCGAGGCCACGGCTCCGTGCCACTGGATCCTGCCAGCCCAGCAGGCACAGGGATCTCTCCCTGCTGCCAGGGACACCTGGCCCAAACACACTGACTCTGTCCTCTAAGGCTGCCTTTACATTCCTTTTGCACTTGTTCTCAGAAGAACTGGGGGGTGCTGGAGGTTTGAGATTGCTGGTCTTGTCAAAACCAGAAACACAAGCAGAGCTGAGGGGTTTCTTGCACTGCACCTGAAAGTGCAGACTGTCTCTTCTTTGATGTTTCCTTTAATTTTCTCAATTTTAATTTCTTAAGAACATCTAGAACATGGGTGTTTAATGGTTAATGTTCTCCTCAAACCAAGTGAATAAATTTGTTGAACTCCTGTAGCATTTGTGGATCAAACAGGCATGTCATTACTTCAATAAAAGGAAGAACTAAATAAACTCCTAAAATTAATTTAGAATTTGTAAATATACACACTTAGAGATATTTACACAGTGCTTGTGTGCTTGGCAGAGCATTTCATAAATAGTTATGGGATTGATAGGATGAAGGTTGTTCTTTTTCTTGACTTTGATACTGAATGATTTATTTTTATATCTCAGTACTGGAAGGAAAAGTGCCTTTGACATAATTTTGCAAAACATTTACTTCCTGTGAATAAACATATCAAATACTTTGAAGCTAAGTGTTAAATGACTTTGAGGGAGCTAGAGCCATTCCTCAGGTGTTTGTTTTCCCCTCGGTGGCAGTGGGTGAGCTGTGGCAGTGCTGGCAGTGCTGTCCCGTGGCTGAGCACTGCACAGCAGCGTCAGTGCTGCCAGCGTGCCCCGCAGCACCAGGACAAGCTGTGCAGTGCTCACTGTGCTCAGGGAGAACTGTTTCCTCCTTTATTCACTGCTATTGCTTCACTGGGAGACTGGCAAAGCTGTAACTTGTTCAGCATTGTTTACTACCCCTCTTGCATCAATAATTCTTCACAGTCCCTTGGAGCAGTGGTTGAGTCTTAGGGCTCTCCCACATGGTTTAGTGGAGCAGGAATGGTGCTCGTTCCTTGTGGGTGCTCAGAGATCAGATGTTCCCACTTCATTAGCAGCTGCAGCTCCTCTTCAATACACCCTCCTGTGCTGCTTTTGGGATGAGACCCTGGTGACTGTGGGGACTCTGGAGACTGGAACCTGAGGAGCAGCCTTTGGAGGCTGTGACACCCCCATACTGCTCCCATTGGTTCCAGTGCCTTAAACAACTGTTCTAAGCAGAAACCTCTGTGTTTTGGTTGTCAGGGACAGTGTTTACCTGGAGGAGGAACAGACAGGAAAAATCTGCAAGTATATGCAATTAAGTCATGAACAAATCTCCGAAGCACCTTGAAAGTTCAGTTCTGTTCCTGCCCCCAGCACAGTTCCTGGGAATGCTGTTGCAGCCAGACCCATGGAGCAGGCTGGGGCCATGCTGCTGCAGAGCTTTGCACAGAAGGAGAGGAAAGGGACAGAAGGAGGGGAAAGGGACACGGGCTCTGCAGTGACATCAGTAACAGCAGCATCCATACTGCAGCTCTGGACCTTGTGTGCTCGCCTGGCCTGCACCTTGCCATGTGCCAACCCAGTCTGTTTTCATGTGACTTGAAAAGTTAGAAAATAATTGCAATGATTTTTAGACCATGCTGTTTTTCTTTGGAACTGGAGACCAAAAAGTGTCTCAGACACACAGACACAGCAAGAGCAAAAAACAACGGGGAGATAGTTTTGGTTCTCATATGCGTGTTTCTATATGAAAAGCTAAAATTAATCTTGCTATCACGTTTTCTCCCTAGACAAATGTTAGTAATAGCAATACCAATTAAAAGGCCACAAAATAGTGTGTATTTTGGAAATTTGGGTTTACCCAGCAGAAGGCATGAGCAGCATATTTGCCCAAACATTGCATTGACATGCTCTTGTGTGTTTTAGCTAGACCTTTCATATCACATCTGCAATTTTTTGTGTGAGAAATGGTTTAAGACTGATTTCTTTTTATTGCAGCTGTTTAAGGATGATCTAAAAGTAATTACAGTGATTGAGGCATAATGCAATTCAAAATAATTACAGCCCACTGCATATAAAACTAACAAAACTTTCTGCTTTGATTTATGGGTCCTCTTGGCAAGGCATAAACCTCAAATGATGCCTCTGGGAGCAACACTCTAGATAATGTTAGGCCATTTTAAAAAAAGCAGATTTGTGTAGTCTATCAGGCCTGAGTAATTTTTTTTTCTCATAGTGAGAAATTGGTTGTTATCATAGATCACAGATACTGCTCAAAGCTCTTATGAAAGATGAATTAATTTCACTAATGCTTTAATGCAAACCTTTCATGGAGGAGGCTGTATGGTGATAACCTTACTGCAGTCTCTCCTTTCTCAATTATGATTTATGTTGTCTTTTAGTAGATGAAACTGCCTGTATTCACAATCCATCTGCTGGCTAAAGGAATCCTATTAACAGAGGATCTGAGAAGAGACTTAATAATGTAAGGTGAAAGATGTGGTATCCTCTTTCTGGGACATGAAGCAGGATTTTTTTTTTTTCCTATTTTAAAATGTAGATCACTCTCTGAGAGCATAAGATGACCTATGTCATCTCCACCTGGTTTTATGCTGGCTTACAGATGGTGCAGCAGCTAGTGACTATTTGTTAAAGTAAAAATAAAGACTGTTGCTTTGAAATCTGCCATAAAAAGCAAATTTCTCTTTCCTCCTTCCCAAGCTATAGCTCTTCTTTACATTCTGTTTCCAAAACTTTCTGCATTCCAAATACTTAATTTAAAAATACTAAAGCACATGCATGATCCAAAAATACATAAGGCATGTTGTTCAGCTGCAGTGTGTACCTAAGGCTGAGGATGGCTCCTCATATCAGAGCTGTTGAGCTCCAGCTCCTGGGCTGCATTAGCAGGCCTGGAGCCTGCTAGCTTCTGGACAGGGCTTGTTAAATAGACAAGTCATTGAAAAGTGAATTATTTACTGAAGTTAAAGGAATTAAGTGTGTTCAAGTTATGAGTAGCTAAAGGTAGTTTGCAGGCTGGGGTGTATACCAGTTGCACAGTGGAACAAGTGTTATTTTACAGTACAGAGGCACAGGTGCTCCTGCTTTATTCAGCCTCAGCTGTGTCAGCTTCTCCACTGTGAGCTTAAGCTCCTCCCTGGTCTCCTGGCTTCTCTCTGGGCCGGGTCAGAGGCCCAAACCCTCATGGCTCTGTCCACCACTTGTTGTTTGGCAATGACTCAGTCTGGAGCATTATGGAGCTCATGATGACATCAAGTAGTTACTGAAGCAACTGATCTAAGGGAAGAAAGGAGGTATTTTGGAGTAGGAACTACATTCTCCATTGTTTTCATGGCAAGTTGCCATAATCCAGCTCTGTTTCCTGTCTGGTGGAACCCTGAGCATGTTGTGAGCACGGGGACGTGGGCTCCTGTGCAGGGCTCTGAGAAGGAGCAGCTCTCACCAGGGCAAGGAAGCCTTCTCAGTGCTGAGTATTGCTCAGTACCTTGGTTGCTCTTGCTGCCAGTATTTGGCTGATTCCTGTTTCAGGTTTCCCTCTGAGCTGTGGTGTTCCTTTAAGGAGCTGCAATTACACTGCAGTCATCACCACTTTAATATGTCTTTCCTTCATGCCCTGCTTTGTATGGTTGAATAAACCCTTTCTGGGTCACTATTTAATTTGATATGGTCCCCCTCAGTAAAATGATGGAGAAAAGATGAATTAAGGCTCTGTGCTGGTCATTATCAATCATGGTTTGTGTGCATTACTTATTGCTCACAGTGCTTTTTGACATTAGCCCTCTCTAACCTCTCTCTTCATGTTAATGCTGCCTGGAGGTCCTTTCCCCCGATGTAGCAGGGGTTATTTATGTAGGTGGTGGTTCTGGGGGGTTTTAAAAGGTCAGCACAATCTCCTCAGGGACTCTATTCACAAAGGAAAAGCTGGCAGAATGTAACTACCCGTTTTCAAATTGTGATTTTAGAAACTGTATTTTTTTGGTGAGGACTTCAGATAGTGAGGTGTCAGAGCTCCGGCTGTGGAGCTGGACCAGAGCTGTGGCAGGGGACAGCAGAGACCTGTCTGTGCCCCAGGAGAGGGGGGACAGGTCAGAGGACAGCTGCCCCTGGGGCTGTGCAGGAGCAGGACAAGGGGCAGCAGGCAGCAGTTGCAGCAAGGGAAATCTGATTTAATCTGGAAAAGGCTTTCACCATGAGGTTAAACAGCAGGAGACGGGCCCAGACAGGTTGTGGAATTGATGCTCAAAACCCAGCTGAGTATGACTCTAAGCAAGATGATCTGGTTGGGCCTGTTTTGGTGTTGCATCTTTTGAAGTACCTATGCCATTTTGCCAGAGAGGAAAATAGCAAATGAGAGATGGCAGCCTGATTGAAAACATTATCTTGGACCACAATATAGGCTTGGACTACTTGATTTTAAGTTCTGTGTAGTTATTTTTAAGAAGGAAATGACAAAGCTCCCTTTTTTAATCAAGGAACCAATTTTGAATGCTTTTAGTATTTTATTTTTTTTTCATTGGTTTCCCCCTGAATAAGTGTTGACATCTCTACTTGTAATTGTGCCCTCACGAGCATCACAGAAGAGACCTTACTGGACTGTGGGATTTGTGATCCAGCCGTGGATCCTGTCAGGAAGGATTAGAGTGTTTGCTTTCCAGCCAACCATCCCCTGAGTGGTTGCTGGACCTGCAGAAGAGGCTAATTTTTCACTGTTAAAAAAATTTTGCAATAAAGTAGATTATTATTTGAGATATAATGATTATGCTGTTGTTCCTGGTTGGTCTTGGCTGCAGTCACTGTGCCTAAGGAGAAGGGGAGGGAGATGGGTCCCTTTTCACTGAGGGGTGCTCAGAAGATGCAGACTAGGTTGGACAGGGCTTGGAGCAACATTGTCTACTGGAAGGTGTCCCTGCCCACAGCAGGGAAGCTGGAACAAGGTGAAGGTCCCTTCCAACCCAAGGCAGTCTGTGATCCTGTGACTCAAGTCAGCCTGGTTTGGTTTGTTGAGGCCCTTCACTATCTCAGCAGTATTTAGGACTGAGGACTGTCTGTTTTCAGAGAGGAGAATAAATACACCTGGCCAGTGCCTCAGGAGAGGTTTGGGGCAGTGGTTCCTCTGACTGGGGAAGCTCTACTGGGACTGGCAATTTATTCTCAATAAGGAATCACAGTCTTTTGCTACAAAATCATTGGCACCATTATTTAGGCCTGTGTGGTGCAATATTCATTCCCAGAGCACATTAGCCCAGACACACATGCATTGTTAACAAGGAATAAAGAGGATGCAGAATCATGTCTTTTTCTGGGAGGCTGTGGATTGTGGCAGTGGCTCGGAAGTGGTGCTGACAAACCCCTTCTTGTCTGTGAGGGACATGACTGTGAGGCCCAAGCTGAACTGTGGCTTTCTCGCCCATGGTGGTTGTGATGGATGGAATCTCTTACCCCTCTTTAAATTCTTAACTTTTATAGAAATATTGGGTGGCTTAGCTCAACAAGAGAAATAGCTTTCTAGCAGATCTCATTCATTTTAATTTGATGTAAATCTCTGATTTACAGTTCAGGTAAAATTACAAAGAAAACATTTGTGCATAGGCAATAAGAATTTGCTGGTTTAAGCTAAGCATAAATATAGCTGGAAAGCTTTCTTATTTGGTTATCTTTCATCTGTAAACGACTGCCAGGGCTTTTATTAATTTTACATGTAAGTTTGTAACTGCTGCAGGATCAAAAATGTAATTAATTCCAGGATTTATAAAAGACACAATATCTGTTTTAAAGGTACCTCAGTTTGTGTTCAGTGCTTCTTGGTTATAATGTTTGGATGAGTTCTGCTTCATTTTGTTCTTTGTGTCAGTACATTTCACTTTCACAGTATTCTTTACCTAAGGTGACTGGTTCTTATTCACTTATTTTTCAGTGCAAGTGGTCCAGAAAAGGTTTCATTCGAACAAGGTGGTGTATTACTGATTGGTAAGTTGCATCTTAAAGTTGTTTCTGATTACATTTGTTTTATGTACGTTTGTTAACAACTGTTTCAAGGAGGTATTTTCATGTGTAGATTGGTCTGTTCATAGAGCAGGTAGGTTCCACACAGCTTTATTGTCTGTTGAGCACAGAGGGCTCAGTAAATTGTGGTGGTGCATGAGCAGATTGGTGTCCCATTGGGGTGGGACCCTGCAGGCAGGGGAGGCTCTGGGCCAGGCACAGCGTGGAGCTGGCACTTTGTCCCTGCTGCTGCCACCCCTCCTGGTGCTGCTGGGGCTTGGCAGCGTCTCACCTGGGTCAGGCACCACAGCCTGGCTGTGTGCAGCCCTCACCTCTGGGGCTCCTGCAAAAAGAGCTCATGCTAAGGGCACTCCTTCAGATTCCTCTAAGCCTACCTGGAAATCTGACCTTGCTTTTTTACCATGCAGTCACAGCTTTGGTCTTTACTGCTTACTTATATTATAGTCATGTACATGTACATGTACATGAATATTAAACACTTTTTGGTTCCTCATGTGGTTGTTTCACATCTTACAATTGAAAGCTTGATTTTGAAATCTCATGAATGTTCACATAGGCTGACTTCTGAGTGCTGAACAGTCTTCTGGCTTTGTTGGCATAAGCATGTTCGTTTAATTGGGCCGTCTGTGAAAACAGAAAAGGTACCAGGTTTATTCCTTTTATGGATTTCTGACCCAGAAATTGGGCAGGCGGTTACGTGATAACGTAGGTTCACGTTAATTTTTCCAGATGCATATGCATGGGGTGTGATTCCAGCACTAGATAATTGCAGAAGTGGGTGTTAACATCAGATGCTAATCTGGATTTTGCTCTTGCATCATGACTTCCCTAGGTTCTGTCTCTTCTGTCCTCTAGGATTTCCTCTCTGCTGAAAAAACAACATGGATTTATTTTTAGGCCTTTCCAAGAAAAAATGGTTCCTCAGAGACAGATTTAAATGTAATGTTTTCTTGTGGGGGGTATTAAAAAAGGGCAATCCTTGGCTGTAGGGGATGTTTGGGTGAGGTCTGTCTAGGGTGTGTTGGACAGTGAGGATGAGGAACCTCACAGCTTCTCTTAGTCTGTCATGAGCTGAGCCATGGTGGTAGTTCTGTCTGGAGTAATTGGCAATTGTGATCCACATGATCTAGCAAGGTCTCAGATGTTTCTAATGGGAAGTTGAAGGGGCGAGTTACTGTGTACAATTTCTGAAGAATGGAAGTGAAATACTATGGGAAATACAGGGGGTTATAAAATGCACCTAAGGAGGTCTGAGTGCATAATGTGACTTTTCAGGGTGTGATGAGTGTCTGCACCCAGTCTCTGTGCATATGAACAAAGTTCTGCCCATAATCATGAAAACCAATTCCATAAATCATGACTTTTGATCAATGCATTTCTACATTCTAGTAGGTCAATAAGAATAGAGCACCGGCACTTGTTGTTAGTACTTCTGTGTGAGTCCTTGAAGGGAACTATTCATTTTCCCTACCTAGGAACACATTGTTACAGAATGTATCTCATGCCAAAAACAGGGGGCTCCCAAAAATCCAGAAAAGTGACCTTAACAGACTTCAGAGAGTTGTCCTTTTTCTTCCCCTGTGATCAGTGGTCTGCCCCAGTTGAGTTTCTCTGTGAATCCAGATTTTTCAAATCCATTATTCTTCATTAACTTAACTTTGGTGTGGACAAAGAACTAAAGAATCCTGGGGCACTCATGAGTTTTCACATTGTGCCAAAATGAAAGAGAACTACGTAATTCATGTACTTTCATTTTGTGGGGTTTTTTTAGTGTCTTGACTATAAGGTGAAGATGTTTGTTTCTATTCCAATGGTTCTCAATGTTTTAGCAGATGCAAGATAGTGCACTGAATGCATGACAATCTTAAATATAGTTTACATATGTAGTTCATATTTGCTAGCAAGAATGGAGTAAAGAATGCACTTAAAACATTCAGGTAGGGCACCAAGCTTGGGAATGTTTGCAAGTATGTCAATGGTCAGAATCAGCAACCAGAATAATTTTGATATTCTCAAGGAAGTAGCATTGGAAGATGACAGTCAGGGAAATGCAGAGCATTGCACTTCAAGAGGAGAATTTAAAAGCACCAATACTATTTTGGGAATAACTGACTCATTACCCCTGCTGTAGAAAAGGATCAAGGAGAAGGAATTGAATATGGATCATTATTATCTTACTGAGATGTGTTAATAGGTAGATGCTGTGAAGGACACGAAGGGAGAAGGCACAGTAATTACTGAGTGCTGCCAAGGCCTGTGATAGAGTGTTCTGCTTGGCTCTGAGTGCTGTGCTCTAGGTACACTGGAAAGAGGACAGCAGAGTCAGGAATGGTGGGGGGGTTTGGCTGGAGCGTGAGAAACTTGGGCTGACCACAGCAGGGAAACTGGTTGCTGTCAGCCCTGCAGAAGGGGCAGAAATCAGTTTAATTTGCAGAAAAATAGGTAATATGATGAAAATCTGAGTTCAGGGACAAGAGCAAGCATGTTTTAGACACTTGGGGCGGGGTTATAGAGATAGCTTTACACATCAGGTGAGCTGGTGAGGTGGGACCCTCCCTGTCCTACAGGGATTCTTTCTGTTTGTCCTTCAGACAGAGAAGACTGGATATCCCAAGCTTTCATGTTTTGTAGTTCTGTGATCATTATCTCTTTATAAGAAGGTTAGTGGGACTGGTCTCCATCAGTTTGGGTTCCCTGGACAGGATGTGCTGCTCCCTGGAGCCAGAGATTTTCACCAGGATCTCTGGCAGAGCCCTTTGTGCTGAGTGACCTGTGTGTCTGACCATGCTCTCACTGTTCTCACTGCCATTATTGCCGTGTCCAAGTCCATTCCCAGCTCTGCCATGGTCTGGGAAACCTCCCTGAGCATAGCTTGGGGTTCCTGCTTGGTGTCTGTCTCAGCCAGAGCCTGTCCCTGTGCTCGCTGGCAGGCTGCAGGCAGGCTCAGGGGGCTTTTCTGGCCTAAACAAACCTGTGGTTCTGTGGCCTCACAGGCATGGACCGAGGGAAGCAGCAGGTGTCCTCTTCCCAGCTGGAAGTGGTGTGTGTACTGACTGCTGCTGTCTCAGCATTCTCCGCACAGGGACAGATGGGGAGTCACAGTGATGTGATTTAGTCCTTAATTAGTAATTTAGTCCTTTAGTCCTTAGTAACACTCTCCTCTCAGTAGCTTTTCGTGTTGTTTATTGCAAAGCCACAGTTCTACTTGACACTTAGCTACAGCTTTGAAACTGGAAGTTGTTTGTTTACACATTTAATTTTGTTTTTAAAATATTTTAGTGAAAGGATACTGTCTGATTTCTGGTATTGTAACTGGCAAATAGCTTTTCATTTTCATGTTATACATCTTTTATGCAAAAGACTTGATGGAGTCTTATCTGTGGATGAGCTGTAAGCTTGATGGCAGTCTGACAATTTTCTGATTATGATAGCTTAATCTGCACAGTTCTTGTGAGTAAATATTAAGGTAACATAAGTGTGGATACAGTAAGTGCTGTGTTGAATGCTTTGCTGATGCAACAAATGTTTTTTTTGTTTTATCCTGAATCATTTTATTTTTTTCCTTTTTTTGTCATAGTGCCTTTGACTTGGTAAACATTCATCTTTTCCATGATGCTTCCAATTTAATTGCTTGGGAAACAAGCCCATCGGTTTACTCAGGAATACGGCATAAGGCTCTTGGCTATGTACTTGATAGGTATGTATTAGCCTTTCCTGGCCTCTTTCAATCTCTGTGTTCATAAGCAGCCAATGAAGGATGTTTCAAATGGCACACTCAGAAATGTAGAGGGTTTTATTCTGTCACCTGAAAGTGGTTACTGCTTGCCAGAGTTTTCTAAACAGTGCTGGTTACAGATCACTTTATGACACTTATTCTTTAAAGCCAAATAACTGATCTCAGGGAACCACTCTGAAGTCACCAGAATTGCAGAGTAGGAACCACACTTACTTTCTAAATATGTTAGGTAGATTAGCTTATTTTTAGACTATGTGAGCTCTAATGAAGTGCATTCAAGTGCATCTTCAGTTACAGAATAACAGAATAATTCCAGCTGGAAGCGACCTCTGGAAGTCCCTTATTCATCCCCCTGTTCAGAGCAGGGCTGGCTTCAGCAGCTTGTCCAGCTGAGCTTTGGGCAGCTCCAGCATGGTGATTTGTAGCTCCTCTGGGCCACACATTGCTGTGTTCAACTACCCTCACTGTGAAACATTCTGTCCGTATTATCCAGACAGAATTTTCCTCAAAGTGGTTTGTGTCCATCAACTGGATCTTTTGGCAGGCACTGCTGAGCAAAGTCTGGCTTTTTGCTCTCTGTAACTACCAAACAGGTAAAGCCAGCAACAGAGTCATCATGTAGACAACTTTCCTGCAACCCGAACAAACCCAGGCCTTTCAGCCTCTCCTTGTGGGTCCCTCCACAGCAGCTGGGTACAGCAGGCAGCTCACCTCTGCAGCAGCACAGCATTTGTGTGTAGTCACCACTGGTGTTAGCAGCCGTGTGGGCTCTAGTGGTGTTACAGAGCTGGTTCATCTGATGAGTGGTACAATACAGAGGAGTCCCAAAAATACCAGAAATTTACAGCTGCCCTAATTATAAAGTAAGGAAGAAGACAGCTTTCTCTTGAGTAAGAAAAGAATGTTTCTGTGTGGACATCAGTGTGTTGGCAGAGTAAACAGATATTTCTCTTAGGAGGTGCCAGCCAGCTTCATGTTTGCCTGAGAAACAGAGCTTTAACGTGTCCCTTCAGAGCAGCCGTGGCCCACACTGCCATCCACGGCATAACAGAGAGCTTAAAACAAACTGCTGAGCCTGGAAGGAGTACAGAGCCAGAGCACTTCGTGTGCTGCTCCTGCCCCGAGCCCTGCTGTCCAGCAGCCAGTGGCCACGAGCCAGGGTGCTGGCTTCAGAGGACTCTTTACCAGGACCCCCAATGAGCATGGGGCCACTGCTGCTGTTCCCTGGCCAGTGCCACCTGGCCAGTGTCACCTCTGACCTTCCCCAGGGCGAGGAATGGGGGTCCCAGCCCAGCCCATCCTGCTGCTCCACACAGCCTTTTGGCTGTGGCCACATCGCTGGCCAGGGCCAGCCCCTTGCTGGCTGAGGGGAGGGGAGCACATGCCTGGCCTCATGGACAAGCACTGCCCAAAGCAGCCTCCGCTGCCTGTGCAGCCTCCCTGTGCATGGCAGGGCCACAGGGGATCCCATCCACAAGCAGCTGTCTGCTCTTCTGGCTATCTCTGGCAGCAGCCTGGAAGTTACAGACACTCCTGAACAGAGCAGTTTATGTGTTGGAAAATACCTTGTTGCCATTTTCCCTATGTAGCTTTTCACTGAAAAGGTTTTGAAATGTTGCAGTGGCATGTAAATGCCTTTCCAGTCATGTTCTCTCTCAACTTTCCTTCCTCTCTGTGGGTTTTCTGTCCTGTAAGGGCGGGTAGGTGGGATAGTAGAGACTGCCTTTCCCCCAGCAGGGGGCTAAGCAGGAATTTCTCCAAGCAGGAATTTACCATCACCTTTGAGATGACTCAAGGGTGAACAGGAAAACGCCAATATTGCCTTTCTCTTGTATCACTTGCAAAGTCTGCTCAAACCACTTGAAAATGCTGGAGGCAATTGGAAGGTTTGCATAGATAGCATATATATAAAAGATCCCTGATTTACAGAACAGGGACTCAGGAAGATTAGGATCTGATTGCATATTCTTGAGTTCTGTTACACAGAGCAGCATGGGTTTTTTTTCATTTTTGCTTGGCTCCGTTGGTCTCTTTTCCTTTTCTAATGCTTTGCATGAGGGAAACCTGTGCAAACCTTTTGCATTATTTATTGCACACTTGTTTGCAGCATACAGTGTGCTTCATTAGCTAATTTTGGCTTTGGACCTCCCACGATGCCCTGGCAAGGGTAAGGTAATAGGACTGTAGTATTAGTGTCAGCTGTGGGTCAGGGATGTCACGATGGTATATCATTAAAATGTGACACTGCCAAAAACTGCCCCGACTTGGCTGTCCTTAGAAAAGGAGCCCTTCGATTTGGGGTTGCACAGTGCCACAGCGAGCTCGCCGTGGATGAATTGTTCATTTTGAGGGAGCAGCCAGCCGCAGATCCGGACCTCCACAGTGCGGTGAGGGGCTGGCGGGCACAAAGGGGGAGTTCTGGAGCCAGTGAATAATGGGAAGCCCCTTTCATCGGCAGGACTAACCTTTTGGCAGCCACCAGCACACTCTATTCTGATCTGCTGATTGGGGAGGACAATACACTGAAGCTTACTTTGAATGAATGCTGCCACCAACAGTGTCCCCATTCAGGGGCTTTGGGAACCATCTTTGGCCATTGTCCCCCAGCACTCCCTCAGACAGCAGGAAAAGGGAAAGTGAGAGCAGCTATAGGGGGAAAAGTACTTCTTTTCTTGGCTTTAATCTCTCTTTAAAGCTTCATAGATCTACATTTCCAGCTGAGCTACTGGAACTATGCAGTGTCAGATAAATACAGAAAGAGAGAGGTTTCAAGCTGAGCTTTCAAATCCCCTTATCTGCATGAACTAATAATGCAGATTTAGTGCTGTTAAAAACAGAGACTGATAAGTCTTTTCCTTTAAAGCCTTTAAACTGCTAAAGAGCATTTAACAGCGATGCAGTTCAAACCCAATGAACAATGCTGAGAAGGAAAACAGTTTATTGAGCTAAACCTTCACTGAATGAAACAGAAACACCTTCTCACAGTTGATTTAGGTCACTGTGGGAGTCAGTGAAAGCTCAGTTGTGTTCATGCTGCATCTTCATAAACATGAGTTATGTACAGCCTTTTATCTGGGCAACAGCTACCACAGGAGTTTGGGATGCAAACCAGAAGAGGGTTTGCAAATAAAGCTAAAATGGATCAGTTTAACTGTTCAGATTGCCAGGGAAGTTGCTATCTCCAGAATTATTTTAGCCACAAAATTTTAACGCATAAGAAAAAAGCTGTGCAACATCACAGCGTTGGTGAGCAGGGGGAGGTCGGGGGAAAACCAAGGAAAAGGCATTGGGGGAATGATACAGAGTTGTGCTAAAAGTTTTCTCCGGGGGAAATGCGTTAGTAATCCTAATAGCATGTTTGAGGAGGAAAAGGGTTTGTTCTTCTAGCTTTAATAAAGCTTCTGCTTTAATAAAGTTAATCCTGAAGTGATTTAGCTTTAATAGCATTAAAATTAGTTAAATAGGAAGAACACTTTTAAAGGCAGCTCACTGGTATGTGCTGAGCCAGATTGCATTTAATATTTGCCATTTAGCAAGGGAGAAGATGTGGTGTTGGATTGTTGCTTTAAAGACCAAGAGGATTGGAATCACACTTTCTTGTAACTTCACAAATACATATACAGTGTGTACGTAGAAAATTGAGGTGTGTAATGAGTCTCTGTCAGCACCAGTGAAAACCCAAACTGAGCCCCCAGAAGTCAGTTACATTGTTCCGGGTAGACACAGGTCTACAGTCAAAACCGAATTTGCTTTAAAATGAGATAAGAACATCTGCTTTATATTTTATGAGGGAAAAAAATTCTTCAAAGACCATTTTGGATAATTCCCATGTACATTTAGCCATATTTGCATGATACTTGTTTTTTTTTTGTATTTTCTGAAGTTGGAGGGTGTAAGCTATACATGAGTAAGAGAGGAAAATAGTTTACATTTTGGTTTAATTTTTCATGCATCTGTTGTAACTAATGCTTGTGCATATTTCATATTAATTAACCATATTGGCATATCAGTCATGTCCTGTATCCACTTGCTGGGGAAAAGTGCATGAATGCAATACCCAGGCTGGGGAATGAGGAAAAAGCTGCAGGATGGGGCCCTTCAAGAGTGGGAAGGAGCCTTTGGGAAGGACAGGACGTGAGGTGTTAGCCTGATCCCTGGCTGTTGGTGTGCCAGCCATCTAAACTTCCTGAAATTATCTCGAGCATTGAGATCCATAAAATGAGTGTGGTTTTTTTTAATGAAAGTGACAGTGCTCTTCTGTTTTCCTATTGAAATGTTCCCTGGCCTAGTTCAACAGAAACATTTTTACATTACAACTGTGAAATCTTAGCATAAAGCTTCCCTTTGTGCCCTTCATTATTTTCTCACAAATATAGTCCATTGTCACATAGCTGAAGTTAATTTGATCAACATTGGGACATTTAACTTTTATGTCCGGTCAAAGGAGCTGTTTCATGCTGATTTTGAGTATTGAAAAGAAATGATTGCCAGAAAAATAATGTTACTATTAACAATTCAGAGCAATTAGTTTCCCAGGGAGAGGCGATGTGATGCACCGGCTCCACACAACTATTCTTTGTCATTTTATGGATGCTCATCAGTCAACTGTCACCTCTTCTCAAAGACCCCTCCAATCTAAATGTTTCTCTTTGGGCTTTTCCCAGAACTAGCAGCTGAATGAGCAAAAGAAAAGCCACTTAGTTTCTAGGCAAAGGAAAACTTTGCTCTAAAGATCTGGGTCATTTGGGAAGATCCTCAAAGCCGCTGGCTTTGGAGGATCGCTTTAGGAGGGCTTGGGATTTTTTGTTTTGGTTTGGTTTTGTTTTTACTTTATTTGTTTTTTGCCACAGTGATTTTAACATGAGCCTTCAAATGCATCGTGAAATTTCTGTGTATTCAGATAGAAAGCACTCTCAGGGCAAATAAACCTTCCAGCCAAATGTCTTCTAACAAAGGTTTAAACCCCTGGATCACATTCAAATCGACAGCTTTTCATTAAACAGCCGAAGCTCAGCTCATTAATATTCAGTCATTCTCCCCCTTAAAGGAAGGTTAAGTGCTCTCAAAATTAGCGTGTTTGGATAATATGCTCTTTAAAGAGTAAATCCAGCAAAATTGTCTTGTTACTTTCAGCCTGTCAAATACAGCCAAAGTCACTTTTCCTTGCTCCTTGTTTTTCTGCTGGCTTGAGCTTTGGCGTCTTTGATGCAGTTGTCAAAAATTCAACTCGTGTGTCCCTCTCTCTGCACAGACACATTGTGAATTTTACTTAGGTTGTATTTTTAGCAGGAAAATATTTTTGTACTGGTATGTATTGTAATGGAAAGCATACACTAGTATAATTTGAAGATTTGAAGGACACAATAATTACAGTTCTGTATTAAGTGAATGATAATTTTTGGTCATCCTAATCAGTAATTTTGCCCTTATTCTGTTGTTTTCAGCATTTGGGGCTCTTCTTTTTTTNTGGCATTATAAACTGAACAGGTTCTAATAAATTTTCAGTATTCATTATTCAAATGGTAAATATCTGATGCTTCTCTTGTGATAAATTTGTGTGAACAGTACCAGGTTTGGAAGCGAAGATCTGAAATCCAAAATCCAGAACTTTAGATACTTGCAGGTATTACAGAGAAAGGTGTCTTTTAAAGAAAAAATGGAGCAGATGCACTAAGCCAGTTTTTGCTGTACCTGGCCAGTGTGAATAGAATTGTGGCTCTTTGAGAAGAAACGCTGCAGTTAAAGCTCTGAGGATTCCTGGGGAGGTTTTACTCAGTTGTTTGCCTGCACAGTCCCTGTCTGGCAGTGTGGATGTGGATCATGGCATCTTGTGGCACTCAGAGCCTCCACCTCATCTTCCCTAAGGGCTTTACTCCTTTTTGCCTGTTTTCCATTAACAGGATCTCCTGGAGCTGCCCTGGTGGCTGCTGAGTCTTTCTAGTAGAATGTAAGTGCTGTAAGCACATGCGAGGTTGGGTTTGCTGCATGTGTAATTAAACATGTGATGCAAGAAAAGAGAATGCCTCTTAAAAAAGAAATTACTGCAAGTAACTTGTTGCCTGCTTGATTTTGTTCAGAAAGTGGCTTTATATGAGAATGTGACACACTCTGCACATTCTCATTGAGTTATATTTCTCTCTTTACTGTAATTTGTTCCTTAGAGAGCCCAGAGCTGGATGAAGATAAGTCATTAGTGTCCAGCTAAAGGTGACACTGACATCAGCATCCATTGTGGTCTGCGCCTTTTCAGATCTCCTATCCTATAGCCATATCTTCTAGAATAGCTGTGATTCAATTAAGGAGAATCTATATGGGCTGTTGATCCAATTCTTATTCATTTGCAGAGAAATGAAAATAAATTGCTATTGTGATTTTATTTACAATGCTGGCTGTGAGCTGATAAAATGGAGAATGGTTGAAAGAGCCCCATTCTGCTCCCACTGGGGCCTGTGGGCACCAGGCCAAGTAGCCACCTTGAAGATTTAGACTCCCATAAGGTGGGAGCACTGTGGGAGGAGGTTGTGGGCTCTGCATCCTGTGTTCTGTGTCCTGGAAAGATTCGGATCATCCCTAACAGGAAAATACTGAGATAGGTGGGACAGCACTTCCAGCCACTGGTCTGCCTGTGCAGGAGCTGGAGAGGGTGTAGCTGGCTGGGCAGACCCTGTTCAGGGCTGGATAGGTCAGTTGATGTGGCTGCCTCACCTGTTGTGGGGCTTCTTTATCTTCATTTCATCAGTGCTGGCTTTAAGATGCAACCAAGATGAGTGAGTTTCTCACTCCGACAAGGAAATGGGTCCTGCTGCTTTTATATCCACTAGGATTTTCATTGTTCAAACCTAATGTTGACAGCTCTTAACTTTCTTGATCACCCTGCTCTTTGGAAAGAGGGTTGTTCCCTTCTCTTTAGCACTTCAAACGTTTCTTTCCTCACCCCTTTTTTGTTCCCTCTCTTAGCTCTTGGTGCTCCACTGTAGTGTGATTTTCAAAGGGATAATGTAAAATTGGTTGCTCATGAGCTGTTCTCAGCATCAAGCATTGTTTAATCCTTTGTTAGTGAATTCTGTCTGAGTCTGAGCCATTTGCATTGTCCTTTTCTAGAAACATTTGGGTTTATTTTAAATTCACAGTGCCCTGAGCCCAGCTGTTACCCAGTCCCATGGTGGACCTGCAGGCCCCCATCGCTGGCAGCTCGCTGTGGGTGATGTGGCCTGTGTCCTGTCACTGTTCGCTGCCCATATAGCCATCACAGGAGATGGAGCTGGGAAAGATGCTTGTTGTAGGTCTGATGAGACCCAAATCTGGCAAAATTCCTTAACCATCACACTGCCGTTCCTATCAATGAGCTGTGTAGAACAGACAGTGTCTTTAGTCTGAGTTACTCTAAATATGTCACCAAAAATACTTTTGTCAGTTTAACAATGGATCAGTATCCTGTTGCTGCATATCCTGGTTATTTGTGTCTCACTGTTTGTGCTTTTGACACTAAGTGACCGCGGGATTTTGGCTTTGCTCCCCACATTTGAGCCCTGCAGAACAAAAAGCAAGAATTGGGATGTCTTGGGCTTCATGCTGAAAGATAGGGCAGTTACCTGCTGCCTGCTGAGCACCAAGTGTCACCAGCACTGGAGAGCTCAGAAACTATGTGGAAGGATGTTCATATTCCATGATAAAGCAAAGATCCAAAAAGACATACCATTTCTCTGGTTTCTTCTTGTAGTTTTCTCTTGTATCAGCTGAAGAGCATGAAAATTTCTTTGCGTGGTAACGCCGGTGTTGTAGTGCTGTGTTGTCCTGTAGCAGAATTGACAAGTCCTTACATCATTATCCAGGGCTGCTATTTCATTAGGCGAATGTCAGTGTCAGGTAAGATCATGGGTTTGTCAATATAATGAAAATATCAGTCAAGTGAGGAAAAAGTCACAATTTTCCAGCTCTAAAAATTGATTTTTATTGCTCTTCTTGTAATCCTTTCTTTGGATTAAGTATTTATTATTGATGTGGTCTTTCTTTTAATCTTAATAGCTGCTGACATTGTAATTAATTAAAAAGTACAACATTTTTGCCCAAATGGCACTATATTGAAATTAAAAGTGAACATCACATATTAGTTAAACAGCCCTGGCAAATGTCTTGAGTGCTAAGATGATTGCCTAAGCTTCTTGACAATTCCCTTCATCTTGCTGTATGGTGCTTGACCTTTTGAGATATTTTGGTGTTATTAATAGGTTTTAGCCATTATATCAGAAAGAACAAGGCACAAAAATATTATAAACTTTATCTTTTTAATGACAGCACTACACCACCTTGGGCATGCCAATGAAGGCACTTCCGTTATGGCTTTTGAGGCACGCTTAAGCTATCAGTCAGCAGGTAACTTGTACTCGGAATTGATGGGGGTTTTTCTGGAATTTGTCTCCAAATGTGTATTTGAAATTGCAAAAGTGTGCAAGCTGAGCACTATCGGAGCTGCAGAAGGGAGGTGATACACAGGAGAAGACAGGGCTCTCTTTCAAAGCTGTCTCTGAAACCTGCTGGAGGGGACCAGTTCTCAAGGTGCAGGTGTTTGAGCTGATCTCTGATTAAAACTTTAAAAAAGAAAAAGCAATGCAGATAGGAGCAGCAGAAATCTGAATGGTCTGGGTTGGTGTAAGCCAAAACGTAGTATTTCCATCCTCTTGATCTTCAGTTCCTTGATGTGGCTGTAGCAGGAGACAGTGTTGTCGTTCCTTAACTTTCCACCAGAAGTCACTGCAGGAGCTGTTACTACCTCTGGCGCTATAGATCCGTGGAGAAGAAGGTGTGTATAAGCTTGTTATCCATAGGTTACCTGCCACCTCCCAAACAGCTCTTGGCTTCTGCCAACAGGATGGCCGAGCTACTTTTCTAAACATTCCCTGTTGGAGTGAGATCCTGCCTGGACAGGGAGGGTGAGTTGATGATGCCTTTGGGGCAGTCGCTCCTGCCATGGACAGGGTCGAGGGTCTGGGCGCCTGTGCCCCGCAGGTGCCCTGAGCATTTCACCCAGTGGGAGAGAGGATTTTCAGAGCCTCTGTGGGGACACAGCCCAGCACTGCTTCTGCTGCATCAACTCCACACAGAACCTGTGGCTCCAAGCTCTGCACAGGTCAGCAGTAAGCAGAGTGAGCAGTTTGTCCTGAGAAATAATGGTCACACCAGGAGTGAGCTGATCCTCTTGTCTCAGTGTGTTAGTTGTGATCTTCATATTCCTTCAGTTAGGAGAGGACATTTTGTATAGGCAGTCCTATGTTAAGGTCCCTTCCAACCCAAACCATTCTTTGGTTCTCTGTCCTTTGTAAAAGCTTTTGTGTCTGTAGATCCCATGTGCAGATAATGCACAGAAATAAATAGGTTGTGGAGAGGTAGTATCTTACCCTAGAAGCTGTGTGAGAAAGATGGAATGGCTCATATTAGCTGGTATTTATCTTAAATACATTTAGTTATTAGAAAAATTTGCTCACTGAATAAAATATGGCTTGACCTTTGGATTGTTTCTTCCCAAGAAATGTGACAGTGTCCCTCCTTCTCCCCCATTCAGTCTGCTTGGCAGAGCTGCACGGTTTTTGTTTTGTTTTGTTATGTTATTGTTGTGTTTAAAAAAAACCAAAACCCTCAAGCCCCTCTTTTCAGCAGTGTCAAGTTAGGATGAATTGGCCGGGGAGGCATGTTTATAGACTGTGTGAAGAACTTTGTCTTTGTGTGGGAATGCTGGTGACACTGGTATGGCTTGCCTGAATGAACTGCGATGACGCGGCTAATAAGGTGTCCTGCTGAGCATTGCTGCAGCCTTTCTCAGACCTCCCACCTAATGCCATTCAGCTCCAGCTCAGTGTAGCTAATTTTTCCCATTCCCTCAATTCTTTAGGCCTCCTTACAAACAGAAAAGTCAACTTTCACACCGAGGAGAAGATAAGTGCTTTAGGAAATAATCGTGTAAACAGAATGTTACCTTCTGACCTGATGCTGATACCTTGGTCTGGGACAAAACCCAGCTGGCTATTGCATTCGACATGGCTATTAAAGGAATAATGCTCCTGATCCTCCTTACAAAGTGCCCTGAGAAATGGTTTAGCCAAATCACAGTGCCTCTTGTCACACTGAATCATGTTCAGCTGCTCTATTCCATGACCAAATTGCTGATATTCAACTGCTTCCTTGTCTTCTCCATTCTGTGAAGGAGGGACAGTATAGGAGGGGGAAAAGCGTAAAAGCAAGGGGAAGCTGATTCTGTAATTTTCTGGCTGAATTTCAGTGCTTTGAAGTATGTATACAGTGTCCCATACAGCATTTATAAAAGAGGTGCATTTCATCAAGTAACTTTATTTTTAGCTACTACAATGAGTACTTTAAAATATATTGCAAAAGGATTTCAGGGATTCTAATAACACAGAATTGTTCACTTTAGGACTGCACTGAACCCTGTTGTGTGTAGCAACTGAAATTATTAAATAGGTTCAGATTTCCAGTAGTATTGAGAAGAGGAACCCCTCTCTCTTCCTTGTTTTAGTCATGGTGGGGATCTGACATTTCCTAAGTGGCTTTGAGAAAACTTTGCCTTCACAGTCAGCATATCTGGCACTGCCACCCAAGCTGAGAGGTCTGTCCTATGGCAGAGGAGTTTGGGGCACCCAGGCTCCCAGAGCAGCCCGAGCACAGGCTCCTGCCGTGGCATTTGAGTGACCTCTCCTCGAGCCCGCTCCCATCCCAGCCAGGCTGGTGAGCCCAGGCTGAAGCTGTTCAGCAGCACAGCTTGGGGAGGTCAGAGGTTCCTCATCATTCACCTGATGCCCCCAGAATAACAGATGGTTTTGTCACAGGACAGTGTGTCAGGGTCTGCCAGGCCAAAGGCTCTGCTGAGTGAACAAGGTTTGCTTGAAGCTTGACTGACACAGCAGAGCATGGATGTCTCCACTGCAACACAGGAGCTTCTTTCTGGGCCTATGAAGCTCTTGCTGATACCCAGAGTGAGCCAAATTGCAGTTATTAGATCAAAATAAGAATTACATGTATTTATTTTGCAGCAAAGAAATTGTAATTTAGTGTTAATTTGTCAAGTTTACTCCTTTAAAAAAAGTACAAATCATGGATTTAACTCATCAAAACATTTCAGCATGGGGATAATTTGGACTGTAAACTCCACTTGAAAGTAACAATTGCTTGAATGTTTCCTTCTCTTACTCCCCTGTCATGGCCAAAAAGTTCTTCAGCTCTTTCATTCAACTTGTCTGCCACTTCTCAAAATACAACGAGATGTGAAGACAAACAGACAGTAACCCATTCAGTGCAGAAAACTTTCAGTCTAGTGCCATCAATTAAAAATGTAAAATGTGTTTGAAACTGGCAAAATAATTCAAATAATGTGTTCCGGGCATGAAGAATCTGTTATCAAGGACTCTGTGTGCAATTACAAGTTCTGTGGTTTTGGAACTGGTAGAGGAGAAATCATCTGTGGTGTTTATAGTTGTGTGCTCTAAAGTTTACCAGGGACAGCAGTAAGCCCAGATGGGAGCATGCTTTTTTCCCAGTGCAGCTGATTTTCCAGTTTGTTATATTGATTGATTTGCCAGTTTGGTATATTGATTTCCAAAAAGTGCAGAAGTAAAGATCTTTCTTTGGTATGTTTTAAAATGTTAAAAAATTCTTTGCCCATAAGCGATTCCGTCTGGAGCAAGAGCAGAGGATGAGGAGGGTGAATGTGTTCTTCCACCCTTTTCAAAATGAAGACTTCTCTTTCTGGAAAGGAAGGGCTTGCTGTCATCTGTTGGAAAAGTTTTCTGTTTCATTTGCATTTGACTTTTGGATCCACTCTGAAGCCCTGTCCCCTCCTGGTGGCCTTGCACAGGTCACAAGAAGCAGCATGGCCAGCAAAGGCATTGATGACTTGTTGTGTGTGCTGGCGTGTAGAACTGTGCAAGGGAAATACCTGTGCCTTCTCTACAGTCATGAATAACTGAGTCACCTGTTTTGTCATGAGCTATCTAAAGTTGTACAGGAATAGAGCCTTCAGGTGTGCCAAAACCCTTTGGGATGAGCTGGTAGAATTTGTCAAAGGAAATGGCACTGGGTCCTCCCACCAAAACCACAGGATTTATACTGCTGACATCGGCTGGCTGCTTTCTTTTTATATGGTTCAGATTTATCATTTCATTGAGTGATTCATGGTGGCAGTTTTAAAGGACTATTTGATTCGTAGTTAAAAGGAAGGCTACTTTTTAGAAACAAAAAGCAAAGGAGAATGACATAGATTTGGAAGCCTTCCTAGTTTTTCTGCAAGCACTCATTCTTTTTTTAAAAAAATTGTCTTCTGAATTCTCAGTTGCCTGTACACATGTTGATCTGTACATTTTTATGGCTTAGAACATGGAAACAAAAGGAACAGAGGACTTCTGTTTAGCTCTCACCCCAGTCCTAACACCTTCCCTGTGTCCCTGGCCAGACTGGCTGTGTTTGCGGGGCCTCATTTCTGTCCCAGTGCCCTCAGTGACAGGCAGCTTTTCTGCACGTTCCCAGGGGAGGGGACGTTGCTGTACTCTTCTTTATTGCCACCTCCTTTGCAGACTTGGGGTCTGACTCTGAAAGCACAGTCAGGAAAACTGGTTCTTGTGCCATTGATTCAGGGCACTTTAGGTACCAGGAGGTGTTTCAGCACAAAGCTATCAGGGTTCCAAACTGCTGAAAGAGGTCTAAGATTTGGGAACTCTTGAACTAATAGTAAGTTCCACTTATTAATAGTAAGTAATGGCAAAGACATTAGGTTACATACATGTATTAAGTTGAGTCACTTAAAGGAATTTTCATTTTTAGGTACCCCACATCACTTAGTAAGTACATAAATGTGTGCATCCTTTGCTGTGCCATTGTTGTGAATTTTCTTGTACACCTGAATTAATTTCACCACCTGTGAAAAGAGATGTGTCAGAAACCACTTGGAGCATCATTCTGGAGAAGTAACATTTGGACTCTTACTTTAATCTATCATGAGACGCTCTTTCTAAAATGTCCAACAAGACAAGCTACAAGGGGAGAAACTGGACAAAATTATCAATTGTAGAGCTGGCATTGATTTGTATGCAAATCACATTTAAATCAGGTAATGTGCAGGACTATGAAATGGCTGAGTTTTCATTAATTGATCAGAAGCAAACTAATCAGCTGGTTTGGTCACCAGCTTGGAGACATTTTCACAGACTATTTTTTGAATAGTCTGTTTATTTGGAAAATCTGTCTTTGCATAATTCAATCACAGGCATGGTTCTCATAACCCAAATTTGTTTCAAGAGGCCTTCAGTGGACCTTGATGTCATTCCTGCAATATCTGTCATTCCTCTGTCAGCAGTAAATGGCAATGAGCAGAGCCAAATCTGATCCTTGAATCAGGACAGTCGACAAAGCCAAGTCTTGTTCTGATGCGTAAGTTGCGGATCCGATTTAGCAATGATAGTGTTAGCAAACTGTGGCAATGTAAATGGTTTGACTTTTAAGTTCTTGTTTTCCTTCAATTTTCCGTGAGAGCACTAATCAAACTAATGTTTTGTGCAGGTCAGGAGTGACAGGTTTTTCTCAGGGCTCGCTGCGAGCTGACAGTGGGCAGTATTTATTAACAGTGCCTGCAATAATCTGTCAGCTAAATGGAGGATTGGAGATTTTCATAGCGGAAACAGATAAGTCTTTGCAAGAGATTTTCTTCAAATGATCAGTGTCTTAGGCCCAATGCACATAATTTTTTCCGTAGAATAATATTCCTTATGTAATAGATTACTGTTGACGAAAACTGTGGGATGTTTTCAGAGGAGAAGCAGTATCTCATTACAGATCCAATGTTACATCTTTCCTTATAGCTTTGAGAATAAATGGGTGCAAGGCATTAGAAATTGTAAAGCCACCTGAAACAATTACCTCCTAATGGGGCAGCAGTGCCTCCTGACCAGCACTGCTGGACAGTGCTTTCCCTGTCCATGTGGGCCCTGCCTGGGCTCACCTGAAGTTTCTGACAGTAATGCTTACATGTTGATGTATTCCCAGAATGGTCACAGGGTATTGCCTGCATTCATTCCTTAGTTCTCACATCTTGCTCACCCAGGGGGGTTCTGTGCATTTTGTCTGTATAAATTCTTTGTGGCTGTGGCAGTTGAGTTTTGGGTGTTTCATGCCTTCCTCAGCCACTGGCAGGAGATGAATTATATTGATTCCTGGTTTGTAAATAAGCGTGACTTGGTGCATTTCTAAATGCCAAGATCTCTAGAAGCTGTAAAATTGTGTATTGTTGAGAGTACCTTACAACTGTTTATATATATATATAGATATAGATNGATTTGAAAGACGGATAGTAATGCCATGCCTCCCTGGGTGGGACTGAGCAAAGGCTTGAGGAAAAATCAATCTTCACAGCTGGAACAATTACTTGTTAGGTGTTAGCTACAGCCTCAGCAAAAATCTGCTGTGAACAACCCAGAGAGCTGTCTTGGGAGAGCTGTAGCCAGTCTGGGAACCTCAGGGATGCTCAGTCTGTCAGATGGGATGGTTGATGTCTAGCCCAACCCTGTCACTTCTTGTGTGGTTCACAAAGTACCCCAAAACACGGGTAACATTGCTTATATATCAGTAAACTCAAACGTACTCTGAACTCACTGCTAATTCAGCATTCCCAGTTCTTACCTGCCCAGCCTAAAGCTATATCCTTAAACTTTCCAAGGTGTGAAGGACCTCCATGATACCCTCAAGATTTCCATGGTCCCCAAATGCCACTTCTGCAAGATTTGTATGAGCTGCTGCAAATATGCTTTCCTCAGCTTGCTCTGTCAGCCAGGCATGGGAAATCAGATGCACTGTTGTACAGGGGCTGTAGATAGAATTGCCTAAACAAAGAAAATCAACTGAAAAATATAGTTAATATATTGGTCCAGTATAAACTGTTCATTTTGATGGTTCCAATAATTATTTCTGAGACTGTGCTTAAGGATAACATGTGTGTCTTTGTATATTGTTGCATGTTTGTGAAGCCAAATGACAGGTTTGTTCTGTTTTCATTTTTTTCCAGAATTATCGATCAGCGATTTGAGAAAGTTTCATATTTTGTCTTTGGAGATTTCAACTTCAGACTGGATGCCAAAGCAGTAGTAGAGGTAGGACTTCTCTTTTTCTTCTGTTGTAGACCCTACCATGTTTGATTTATATTTTTTTTTTCCTGTAGAAAACCTAAAAGTGACTTTACAAAGTAATGTTAATATTGACATCAGACTTGGCCAAGACTACTTCTAACAGGAACATCCAACAAGTAACTAACATTGTGTGGTTGTGACTTTTGCCATCTCCTTATAGCTCACAGTGAATCAGAATAATTTCCTGCAAACAGAGGAAGTGCTGCATTACCTTGCTACTCTGAGGAAAAACAAGAGGCATTTCCTAAATGTCCGTGATAGAGCTGCACACTTTAAAAGTACAGGCAGTCATCAGTACAGACCTTTGTGCCTGTAGCATCTTGATGTGGAAGGGTGACTAGGAGATTTGTATAAAGCCAAAATAATGTACTAAACCTTTTTCATTGTGATTTGAGATAACTTTGACCTGAATGCTAAAGCTCCAGGTAAGGTGGTGTCAGAAATAATACCCAGACTGAAAACCAGTTTAATCTTATGGTTTTGCACTTTAATTCTTTGAGGTGCTGCAATGTTTTTTTTGGTGTCCTTGAGGGTAGGCATGTATCTTTTGAGCCAAAAGTTTTTATTTTGTAAATCCAACTGTGGGAAATGTCCTGTTGCCAAAGGCTGGCATCCCCCCATTCAGGTGCAGTGCAGTTCTCCTTTCTTACGTGATGAGTAGTCCATCCACTGAAAAACTGGAGTTTGATGTTACAACACTTCATATGGAACTAATAACTTCTTCTTGGGATCCTTTCTGTGGTGCAGTCAGTTAGCCAAGAAGCTTAAAGCATAGTTGAAATGAAAGTCAAGTCACTAATTCAGACTATGCAGCTTCATACTGCCTGTGTTAAGGGTTAAAACCTGCTCTGCTACCCTGTGGCTGCCATAGTTATCATCAGTGTTCAGAGGTGACTTGATGGTGATCACTTCAAAGAACTGTTATGCCTTTTCTCTTCACTAGTAGTGTGATGGTATTATTGAGGATGTTGCTGTCTGAGAACCCTCAGTCACACTGCAGCAGAGTTACCTCCTGCGCTCAGTCCTGATGCAGGGTGCTCCAAGCTTTTCCTGACTCACACACTGCCAGCAGTCTGCAGGACTGAAGCTGCAGAGGGTGTTTGCTTTAGTACCAATAGATTAAGATTTCTACGTTTATATCTGTCAGTTTCAAAATCATGCCCATCAAACAAAATAGTGCCACTAACCCCAAACGATGGAAACTGAGTGAGCTGCAGAGCAAGCAGGGTGAGCCCAGAGGTTTCTGAGCCTGACACAATACTCTTCATCTTGGGAGTGTTTTACCTACCAGTTTATGTTGCTGCATGTGAGCACAAAAGGTGTAATTGGAAGATGAATCAAAGATGAATCAAATTCATTTTCTCATTCTTCCTACCTAAGATGCAAGCCTGTGTGAGTGTACAAAGCACTAGAATAATACAGATTTTCTATTGGTTTTTTTTGGAGAAGTAGCATAGGCCAGTAATCAGAACTTCACCCAGCCACTCTGCAGTGTTAATTAAGCATAACTGAAGTTGATTCAGAAACTTCCACTTCCACTTTATACGTGGACAGCTAAAGTCACAGTAAGTTTGTTTTGTAGTGTTTTGTACTTGATGCAGTTTATAAATCTGTATGTCGGCAGACCCCAAACTGTAAAACAGTTGTCTGCTGTGTCTGGGACTGCCTCTAGGCACCTGGACAGTCCTGAGGGGGTTAACAGTGAGCACACAGCACTGGCAGTAAGGCTGGCTCCTAGGTGACAGATCCGTTTCTACAGTACAATTTGGAAGGACAGAGGTATAGGCCACCTCTAGAGGGAATTGTACTAGATAGGACTTGGTGGTCTGATTGTGTTTAAGATCACCTCACAAAGTAGCTTGTAAAGGCTGTGACTCAAACGTGCCTTTTTCTGGAGCTGGCCAAGTGCCTGACCATGGCTGTGTACAGCTGGCAGTGCCAGAGCAGGAACAGGAGCAGGCAGAGGTGCTTCTGTCCCAAAGGCTCAGTGCCAGCCCCAGGGTGAGCCTGTGCTCAGCTGGGAACCTCCCACTCCAAAGGCTGTCCCAGTCCCTCTGGTATTTAAACGTGTGCCCATGCAAATGGATATTAACCACTCTTTGGAGTATTCAGCAGTGGAGTTAATACTGGGAATTGTAAGGGTTAATCCATTGACCTGTCATCTTTGTGTATGTTACTAAATTTATCTCTGCTTTTCTTGCTGACCTTTTGAATTCCCTCTTGAGACCACAGCTGCTGAATGCTTGAACACTGAGATGCTACAAGCAATACTTGTGTAAATGCAGACTGTGCTTACATCAAACATAAAGAATAAAGTGTGTTTGTAAGCAACTTCCTAATTAAGCCATTTAAAGGGAGAATCTGAGAGCTGTTCAGGATGTAGAGTCCAGACCCTGATGTGCAGTGTCCTAAATCAGATGCAAAAAAGTGTTGTGCATATTAATTCATAATTAATAGACTATAAATCATTAATATATAATTTATTGAACACTTATGGGAGCCTTAATTTAAAGTCACATTGATTTCCTTGCTAGGAAAATCTGCTTTCCTGTTGTTGGAGTCATCCAGGGGGAGGTTGTTACTGGCACACGGGCAATGCCAGGTGCTGTTGCTGAGGCAGCACCAGTGAATTTTCCAGGTGTGTTTGCTGGTCAGTTCCTGAGCTGCCTCGGCAGCATCACTGGGGCCAGGTGCCAGCACATCCCCCTGGGACTGTGCAGCTGAGCTGGGGGCCAGTCTCTCGCTTTGAGGAAGGTGGATGCCAGTGCTTCATCATTGTAGAACATCCAGAAAATCTTCCATTAGAGTCCAGCCTTTTGGAGGACACCACCCTGCTCCAGCCAGCAAAAATAACCCTGTAGCTACAAAATGTGTTTAGTAAGGCAATAACTGCAGAAGAAAGAGCTACATTTCCTTGGGTTTTGGTCACTCTAAGATGTGCTGTAAGACCTGAATCTTCTGTCTGACAGCCAGGTAAATTCACTTAAACCCATACTGGCAAAGGTGGCTGAGGATTTGCTGCTGTTTAAATTCAAAGTTTCGCCTACTGATTTTTTTTTTTAAATGCTAGACTTTTTGATGAATGAGAGCATTCTGATTATTTGCCCACTGCTTTCAGATACTTTCCAACACCTCTATTCCCAGCACATATGGAAGTGTTTGCAACATATTAAAAATGACGCAAACTTTTATATTGGTTCAACTATGAATTCTAGTTTATAGCTTCTCTGCAGTGTCTCTAGTACAAGTATTGTCACAGCATTTCACAGAAACATGAATTTGTGTAGGAGACAGCTTTCCTATAATTTTTTCAAAAGTTCTGATCTCCCCTTTCAAAGCTAACACAGGTCACTGTAGTCTTTGCAATTACCAGAAGTACACTGCAAATTTATCATTGCATGTGTGACAAAGGTACTTTTCTGTTTCTGGAAAATTATCTTCTAAAATTCAGTAGAAAGGAGATTTGATGAGGCGACTTCAAAGAAATCTGCAGTGGCACTGAGACATACTGTAGGCTTAACTTGAAGAATATTCCAGAAATTTAATAATTATTATGAGTTAGTGTTTTGGTTCTTTAAAAGGTAATATGTTACATGCTTGAAAGTTCTGAAATAAGACAACTTGTCTGTCACCTGAATAAAACCGGGATACTAAAATCTCTGAACACGTTAAGAGTAAGAAGAGGAGGTTGTGGGGGGGATGAATGAGGGGGTTTATTACCAAGAACTGAGGAGGTCAGGTTATTTTTGTTTCAGGTGAGAAATTAGAGAAATGAAGTGACTGTGAGTGACCACATGGAAGGAGTAAGTTAATTCTCTCTGCTGTGGTGGCTGCTGCAGAGCTTCTGGGGTTTCATGCTGTGATGGGTCCAAGGCCATTCCAATCTCCACCTTTACCTCTTTTTTTAATGTAAACAGCTTACTAGCATCTGTTATATTCTGTAAACTCCTGAGCACTTGCTGGCGCAGGTGTGGAAGCAGAATTGGTCCTGTGTGTCTCTGTGAGGTTCCTGGAGCTGTGGCAGAGCAGTGGGAGGGCTGTGACTGCTCCTGTTCCGTGTGTGAGGCTTCCCACGCGCGGGCTGGCACCTGGGGCTGCCACATGCAGGGCGCCCTTTCCTCTTCTTTGTTAGAGAAGATGCTAAATAAAGAGATTCCAGCTGGCCCAGGCGCTGTGCTGGAACTTGGAGCTGCTTCTCTCCTGTACCCTGCCCCAGCCCAAAGCATCTCAGCTCCCAGCTATGGCTGTGCTTGTCCAGAGGAGTATTTCTCCTTCTGTCTCAGTGAGCCAGTTTACCACTCTTGCTCTGTTTTAGTCACCATTCAAGTGTTTTAGGTGGGTCTAGACCAAGGAAGAATATTTTTTCAGTCAGCTGGCCATAGTAACAATCTGTATTAATCTCTGAGAATTACTTTATTTTAATATTTAAAGAAGTTATTCATTGAAACTCTATACTATAAGTCTTCCTCGTGCAATATGTCCATTTTAGGAAAGTATAAACAGGCTTAAGAAGCTGGGCTTATTTTGACTGTTTGGGAGTAAAACCCTCTTTCTGAGACTGCTGATTCAGGAGTCTCTTAGAAAAGTACCTTGTACTTCCAAGAAAAAAAATTTTAAATTGTGTGCTCCTCAGTCCGAAGAACGGCAGCTCAGTAATGAGTTCAGTTTGTCAGGCTTTAGGAGAAAGTCACATTAATCACAAAATCCATTTGCTCAAGGTAAACCATAGGCTTGCCTTGTATCCAGGAAAAAACAGAAAAAAACCATTATTTTCATTACTAAAGCCTTGTTAAGGTTGGTGGTAGCTTGGTAAGCTGGAGAGGGATTAAGTGGATTGTATATGAAAATTTATAAAGGTAGCAACAGAAGTGGTGTTTCAGGATTCCAGACATTTTGGCCTACAAAAAGCTCTCAAGCCCTACCTGCAGAAAAAAAAGTGATGTCCTCATCTTAAAACTCAGAATTAATTTTGTCCACCCACCCTGTGTGCTCTATGGGTTACAGTCAACCAGAATATTTCCTTTCTAGACTTCTGCCAAGCAGCCCTTTAATAAGCCAGGACTGGAACTGTTGATTAAATGTTTTTTAAAAGGTAATAACTGCTCATAAGAATTTACATGTCTGGCTCCATCATTCACTTGCACTGTGCCTCTCTGCCACCTCTGACCGTGTGATTTTATATTATTTGATAAAATAGGAACGACTTCATTCTGGCATGACTTTTTAGCTCCCACTGTATTGCTGATGCTGCAGTGAATCACATAATTTCCATTTGATCACACTGTCTTGGCACAACGCGGTCTTTCATTCTGAACAAGCCAGTGGGGGCATGGTATCCCTTTATCCAGCATGCTCGTGCCAGCAGAACTTGAGGGGGCACTCCTGGCACTGCCACAGTGTGTGCCTGCAAAATGGGGACCTCTCCCTCTGAGACACCACTCGCTCTCTTTTGAACAAACATCTCTTCTTCAAAATAAAGGCTGATTAACATCTTTTCACATCTGAATAATTGATTTAGATCTTACTCAAATCTGAAGAAATATTTTAAGTTGAACTTGTTTCATCCCGTGTATTGGACGCTAACAAGGATCCTTGCAAACTCCAGCCAACAAATGATCCATTAGTTATTGTCATGAAAAAGATTAATAGTTAATTAAACAATTATCACTGATTTGAAAAGCTGATTCAAGTGAGGTAGTCAGGTGATGGATGGATGTGGAGAGTTAATTATCTCCTCCTTGGTACAGTGTGCTTCCCTGGACAGAAACAGGTCACCTGTCAGGATGAGGCTCTTGCTCTCCTCGTGCATTCAGGATACACCACCAGCCACCTGGCTGTCTTGTCAGGTGCAAATATTTGTGTGTCTGTATATATATTTTTTAATCTAAGTAATATTTCCAGAAGATGCTTTGAATGCATCAGGAAAAGGGCATGAAAGAATTGCACAGTCTTGTTGTTACAAACACAGCAATAATTTTTTTTTTTTAATTCTGACTAATTTTGCTTTGAGAAACCAGTAAAGTTCCATTGCATTAAAAATACTGGCATGGCATATAAAGCAAGTGTACGTAGTTGCGGGCACTCACTGTGCCTCCCTATTCCAAACCAAACCCGACTGTTACCTTTCCTGGGCAGTGACAACGTGCAGGTGCCCACATATCCATTTGGGATATCAGGTGCAACCATTTAATTCATGGCCAAGTGCTGAGCTCCGGGAGCTCCTGGTCCATAGTGGCTGGTAGTTTAAAACTGTAACAGGGGCCCCTTCCTCCTGCAGTAAAGTGATACTAAACCATTTTTGTAAGAGAAAAGACACATTGCTTTATTTCTGAGATAAACCAGCACATAATGGAATAAATCAATAGCTTACAAGTTTCAGATCATGTTTTCATTCCAGTTAGGAAAGCATGTAAAATCCTGGATTGGTTTTATAATCTCAAACAGTTTGCTGTAAACACCTTCATCTCATAAAGATTTTAATGTTTTTTACAAGCTCAAATGTTTCTAGGAAATGCTGGAAACGGCATCCTTTGTAAAAGGAAAGTGTAATAAAGATTTGTTAAATTAAAATGCGTACAACTTCAAGTCTAATAAGGAGGGCTTTATTAATGTAGGTAAATCGCAGCAACACATCTGAGGCACCTGCTAAATGTTCATTATAAATTACTCTCACAGACATTGTGATGAGTTTTATATTGTAGCCAGACTTATAAAAGCATGCAGATTACTTCCCTGAGGGACTGGATATATTTACTTAACAGTCTAGTTAATTGCAATTATTTATTTTCCAGTGATTGCAAATGGCCTCTGCGTTAAAGGTACATGTGGCTACTAGGAATTATTCAATTACCTCTCTTCTTAGTAGTCTAAGGCAAACCCGAGCTTGGATTCCCAGAGGCCAGACAGCAGTGGATTAACTCAATCTGCTCCGCAGCTTTCTGCTGGGGCCAGGCTCTGTAGCCATGAGTCCTCTCAGCAGAGCAGGCTTGAGAAATGCTCATTACCCTGCAGCTGATTTTTTGACATCTTTCATTCCATACTGATGCTGCCACACGTATTGGCAAGATTCATAGGAGGTTAATTAAATCCATCTTCAAAACAACGAGGGGCCAATGAGCCATATCCCCGTTGCAACAGTAAATTAAATGATGCAATTGTTTCTACTTCCATCATAGATAAGGGGAGAGATGAGTGAATGGATTGTTCTCCGGCTGCCTCCTCTGGGGCCCCGGAGGGTCTCGGAGCATGTGGTCGTAAACCTGCTTTTAATTTGTGACTGCAGGCAGGGATGGCACTGCTATCAGCAGGCAGAGGTCCCGCACGGCGTCATCCTGTGAAGGATGACACGGTAAAAACGGGGCCCCTTGGCAGCAGCGCCGAGCAGCTCCTGCAGCCTCGGATGCAAATTAACGCACACGCGGTGACAAAGCAGAACGGAAAAGATGATACGTTCATCAAACTTGGCACTGCCTGGTCCGTAATTAAAACGTACACAAATTAAATACAGTTATCTCGTGCTTTCTGATAGGGCTGGGCGTCATTAAGCTAATGAATCCCGCGGTCTGTGGGCCGGCCCGCGGTGCGGCGGCAGCTGTGCCCTCAGCTGGCAGTGCTGGCGGGGACAGCGGTGCCAGCAGCGCCGTCCCCAGCCCCGCACCTGCCCCCATCACCTGCTGGCAGCGCCGGGACGGCGGCACGGGGCAGCCTGCGCTGGGCGCTGGCTGCGGGGTGAGCGTGCCGGACCCCGAGCGGGCACGGAGGGCACGGGGCCGGGGCTCCTGCGGGTGAGCGGCTGCCACCGGGCCTGGGCACCTGTGAGCTCCTGGCATGGATATCTGCCGGGCACCTGGCAGCTGTCCCCGGGCTGGCAGTTCCAGGGGCCGTGGCCCCATGCACGTGTTAAAACGGGCTCAGCAATGGCTCGCAGTTGGTACAATCCCAATGCCAGGTGCAGGTAGGCACTGCAGCCTGCCCAGGTGTGACAGTGCTTGTCTGTCCTCAGGAGGCTGGGTGCTGTCTGCTGCATGACACACTGGGGTGTGTTTGTCACCTTTTGACATGCTCGGGGGTTTGCCCCTGTACCCTGGGAAGCAGTTCCTCCTGGGCTCACCTTCAAGCACTGGCAGCAGGGACTGGGGCTGGAAAAACATGCATATAACCAACCAGCAATAATATCTGGACTTTAAATTTACTCTTATCTAGGCAGGTGTAGTCTGAGTAATTTAGTGGAATATTGTAACACATAATGTAAAAATCTGTAATAAGTACTTTAATAAAGCCACCTGTTAATTGTTTTTTTGCTTATATCTAGCATAGAAACTTATCGGCTTAATTGGGACAGAATATCACCTGGGAAGATGCTATAAAATCCCCCTTTTTAAGAATTACTTCATTTTAGAAGGAATAGATGTACCTACAAAAAGTGCATTCTTTTTACATTTCAGTTTATTCTTGGGTGTTACTGCAATACAAATTTTTCACATCTATGTATGAATCATGCACTAGTATTTAGATCACTCACTGATGATCTAAAACAAAGGGCAGGGGGAAGGAAAGGTTTACACTCTGCATATTTGCAGTATATTAAAAGCCTGTGAATACCTATTTTCATTGCCATAAATGGAAGCCTAGAGGGAGTTTTTTCCAAAAAATTACACTGTGTATTAAAGAATGATATTTTGCTTGCTTATCAGAAACAAAATTGGGTAGAAAGAATTTGGTAGCTATCTGAAAATCAAGGAACAGGATCGTATTTGCCTCTATCATCAGCAACACCTGTTGCGATGGCAAATTTTATTCTTGAGGAGAAGTCAGAAATACAGTGAGAGCTGATGAACTGAATGCACAAAATCTCTGGATGTGTGTGCAGCTATGTTAAAACATTAAAAAATTTCTTTATTTTACCTGAAAATAGTAAGCCTCCAAAGTTGTAGAAAAGAGCACTAAGAAACCAAGATGGATATTTTGTTAAAAAAAACAACTTTATTTTTATTTAGATTTGACCAGTGGTAAACGTGGTCAGCCTCAGGGAGAATGGACAAAGGTAATGCCTAAAGTATGTAAAGCTCATTCGTGGTAGGATATTGCATGGGCCGGGCAGCAAATGATGCTGGTGAGAGACACCAGTTGCTGTTGCATGAAATCATTTGGCTTGTAATTGAAATCTTGATCACATCTGTTTCCATTGCAGTTAAAGCCACCTTGTCCAAATTGTGATTATCTGAAGTGTCTTGGCAGATAGAGCCCCTCAGGCTCAGGGCTGGGTTTGTGGCTGTCACAGCGGCACAAACCCCCCTGATGGACAGCCCTGCCATCCTCCCCTGGGCACAGGGGGTTCTCTGGGTTTGTGGCTGTCACAGGGGCACAAACCCCCCCGATGGATGGCACTGCTGTCCTCCCCGAGGCACAGGCGGTTCTCAGTGGGATCTCTGCCGTGAAGCTGGCAGGATAAAGGTGTTCAGAGTATTGTTGGATTGTACCTTACAGTGCAGGCATACACGTACATACATGTATTCCTCTTTGGCAGACAGATTTTCTATTTGTTTCTCTTTCTTCCAGCTTCTTCAGCCCTCTCTGCAGTAACACAGGCAAATGGACCTGGTCCTGCTTTCACTGTAAATTAGCATAGACATCAGTATTAATTTTAAGAAAGTTCAGGAAACACACCCTGAACTGCTTAGCACCATGGAATAAGCACTTGCAGCCTGTTACTTTTCTCTCTTTCATGGTTCTTGCTCTCACAGTTCTGTAGCAGAGAGGTAAGAAACAGGACAGCAGCTTCTGTTCCTCAACCCCTCTGAGGAGAACTCACACAGTGGTAATTTCAAAAAATGTATATTGGATGCTGGTCTCCACTGTATTTTATCATGTGCATTATTAAAGGAAACTTTGACTTTCTGATCTACATGATGTGTCCATAAATCTGCCTTTATTAGTATTGATAATTCAGACAGCAATTTTACCTTTGTCAAAATAGGATTTCCCATAATGTGTCATTTTGTTCTGGTCCAAATTTGAGATAAGAATTTGACATTTCAAAGCAAAATATGCAAAGTGGCAATGTAGGAATCTCAAATCAGCTGTAATAATTGCTGTAACATTTAGGTTGCTCCTTCTCCAAGGAAAGAAAGGTAAAGCTTCCTGGTCCTTCATGTAGTCATGCAGCAATGGATCACCTTTGCCTGGTACCACATGGCAAGAGAGGTTCTCCATGTCCTGCACTGCATGAAATACCTCTTCAGTCTGCATCCTTACCAGAGAGACCAAACTCGTTTCTTCTCACACAGAGGTCAAAAGAGTGGGAAGGGGGCAGGATGCAAGTTCTAGTAAACTGAGACATTACCTCCTGTGAAAATTTTATCATCCTATCTCCACCTTATTAAAATCTAATCCTGAATTCTCTCATTACTGCTTACACAAGAAGTGTGTTAGGATGTAATTTACAGCTCTTTCAAGCTTTCACAAGGGTCATCAATGTGCAATATTTTAATATATAAAGCTGTTAAGGGGTTAAAACCAATTGTATGAAAAGAGATTATAGGATCTTTATCACATGTTGTTTATCTGATCAACAGTTAACAATTTAAGACAGTATTATCCTAGTAAAAAGAAGATTTGTTTCAGATACTGACATAAACATCCCCTCATAATAGTGGCTTTTCATTTACTGCGTTGCAATGTACCATAAGCTTAAAGGCACAACAGCTTCTTTGTGTGTCTCAATAATGCCTGTCCAGAGTGATGTCAGTCAATTTTTGACCTATACAGTCTGATGTTATTCTCAACGATCATGGAATAGATTTTTTTTTTTTAATGAGTGAAGAGTATGCCAATAAAATCCTTGAAAATTATCATATTTCTTCATGGCATCTTCCTCTGGAAGAACAAGGTATATTACCACATAGACCTTTCTGTGAAGTCACGTTTCCTCTGGCTTCTGCTAGATTTTGTTGTTTTCTTTGCAGCTGACTTCCCACACTTTCATGTAACTTGCCCTTTCAGTGGGACAAAGAAACACTGACAATTGAATAGTACTTTCTGGTAGAGGCAAGAAAAGAAACAGTATATATGAAACAGCCCCCTGGTAGGAGCAGGTTCTGAGTTCAGCCTGTGTGGTGGCATCCTGGGGTCCCATATAAAGAGTGTTTGACAAGTCAGCTTCCTCGTGCTCCTCTGAAACTGTTCCTGCAAGGTGGGGAAGAAGGCTGTGCAGTGGGCCTGGGTTCCTTTAGGGTGCACAGATTGCCTCGGGGGGATTCCCCCTCCTGGCACAGCTGTGGGTGGTGTTCCCCATCCCCAGCCAGGCAGTGGGAAGAGGCAGAGCACTGACCCAGTATCACAGAAAGATATGCTCAGCCTCTGCTGCTTCCCTGTCATAAAAGGGGGGAAATCAGCTTTCTAGGGGGAAAACATCTTCCTGAGCTCTTAGTGAAGCACATCTGCTCAGCCCTTGCCAGGCAGGAGCACAGACTGAGGCCCCGTGCTCAGTTCTGCCCCGTGGCTCAGTGCGGGGGGGGCTGTTCAGCAGCTGTGGATGATTCCCATCATCTCCTGTCCAGCTCTGAGCACAGCAGACGACTCTCTGACAGGCAAAGGCTGCTAATTTGCTCTCCAGCCTCAAGAAGTCTGGGCAGGATTAGGGTGCACTGCTGCTTGTTGCTTCCAGCTCTGCCCTCACGGTGTTCTGGCAAGGCTGCTGCGTGGCACTCAGACCCCCTTGCTCCCTTAGAGACAGGAAAGAAATGCATATACTGGTAAAACTCCTTATGGAGATCACATTGTGCTTCTAAAATGCTACTTCTAGATTATTTTTATTTGTATAACCCTAATGGTTCCCTGAAAGTTAAACCAGATGTAATTTTTTGTTTGTTTTCAGCTGAATGCAGTGTAACTATAGTACTGCCATTAATTAGGCTTGCAGAGCACAAACATAAACTGAACTGAGTTGGACTTTAGTGTGGATCCTGTGTTTCCCCGTCAGTGTCATTTGGGGCTTTTTTAGTCATGGAGTCTCTGCAGCGCAGAGCTGCTCTTGGAGAAGCATCTCCAGGCTTCAGCTGCACTGCTGTCTGTGTCTTCCCTTTAGTGGGAGCCAAGGGAGTGTCACAGGAGGTGGCACTGTGCCATCCCGTCATCACCTGCTCCAGAGTAAAGTGTGCGCTAAATGCTTGAGTGACAACAGCTGAACTTAAGTAAGCCCAAGGCCCAGAGTATACAAGAGATCTAAATTAAGATTGCCAAAGTGGGATGGAAATTTGTTTTTCTTCTGTCTGCTGGGTATTTTACATTATGTAAAATGAATACTAGATAATAATTGCCAGTGTGGTATCTTGTATTGATTTAATTCAATAAGCAACTTCACCTCCACCTTTTGCATGCACTTGCCTTAAAATATACGCATTATGAAGGCAGTGATTCAAAGTCTTTAGAAAATCAATACCCAGACAGGATTCTGTTCTTCAAATATTGACAGCAGAATAACTCTAAGAAACAATGAGAAACAATAAAAGCAGGGTTAGACAAAATGAAGGCTGCAATTCTTCTGTTGTTAGGCTGTGCAGGAGGCTCAAACTGCTGCCTGATGCTGCATATTATACGTGCTTCAGCAAACAGCTGACACTGGCCCTTTGCTGTCAGAATTTCTGGTGAAACCTCTGACCACTGATAAAAGCCACTTTCTGCCCATGATTCCTATACAGATGGCTGTTTCACCTGATGTTTTGCCAATAATTCACACAGATTTCTTTCAGCCATGTGTGTGCGCTGGGGAGGTACAGAAGGATATATATAGACTGTTAGCATTAACATTGTTCCCACCTTTGATAATTCCTCTAGAACTAAATGGAATTTGCACTGAAGCTGGTGAATTACAGATTTTTAACTGATCATATCTGTGTACTAGTTCACAGTGGGTTTTTGTAGTGGTAATTTTAAAATCCTATAATATGGGCAGTTCAATTTCCTGCACGCTGAGTATAGTTCTCAGAAGTTAAAGTATGTCCTTGATGGAGTAAAACATGCTAAGTTAGTGCAAACTGCACTGGTTGCTCAGTTGATAGCAATTCTGAAGTCACATTGCTGTAGATCATTCAGCACTGCAACTACAAGTAGTACTACATTATTAGCATTCATGCAGAAATCTCTGACAACAGTCCAAAAATTCAGATGAATATAAATTCTCTTTCCCTTAGATGTGGAAGGCTTATGAAGGGTAGCTCTTTACAGTATTACCTGATTTGTAGATGTCACAGAAAGAGTCAGCAAGACTTATTTTTCATTTCTGTCCTTTATTTTTGCAGTTTTAACAAGTGCTGAATGTCACGAGGATGTCAGTATTGTAGCCATAAAAGGTTCAAGAGCTCTGTTCACATCTGGAAGTAAAAAAATCATTAGGCTTTTCCCTGAATGTACTGGAAATTTCCTAAACTTGACATATTTATGTATAATTTAAAAATGAAGGAAAGCTTTGAGCTCCCAGTGCCTGAGTGATGTTTCCTGACAGATCAGTCAGAAGAAGGAATTTAAAGAGTAGGAATGGTCGTTTGTAATTGCCCATCTGTAACCAACAGGTTTAAAAGTTGGTTTGGAACAATTTGGTGTACCTAGGATATTACAGAATTTTAGGAGAAGAATAAATTTGTTCCTGTAGTTAAGGGGGAAGAAAGGAGGGAGACACCGAGCAAGGTTCTCAATAGCTGAAGGCTCATTAGCTTGACATTCATTTCAGGCAGCCTAATGCAAGAATTGGTAATGAGAAGAAAATTGAGAGAGAAAATGCAGTCACAAAACATGCTTGAACAAGGCAGTTTATCCTGAAATTAACAACTTGGATGAAGTGAAATCAAGTGATCCTCTGGCAAGATGAGTTTGTTGAAAACATCAGTGTTTAACTTTGCATTTGTCTGTGTTGCACATGCAGGAGCACCAAGGGGCCAGTGGCAGAGCGGTGGGAGGCACCAAAGGCAATCAGCTGCAAACAGCTGCACCTCAGCTCCCACAGCAATGCCGTGGCATAATCATTCAGGCATCTTTAGGTAAATTTATTGTAATTGCATATTTGACTTTACATGTGGCTGCTGAGCCTGTGTATTGAAATCTGTTGCACACCTCCACTCCATGTATTGCAAAGTCACTGGTGTGAGAGAAGAGCAAGGCCCTCCATCCTCTTACCCAGACACTGGGCCAGATCTGAGTGCCAAGGAGGAGTTGTTTTCAGAGCTTGTAGGGCCAGCTTTGCTGAGCTGGACTTCCTTAGAGGTCCACTCCAGCTAGCTCAGAAACCCCTTGCCAGTAGGTCAGAGGGTTTCCCAGGAGTTTGCAGTCAGAAGGCTGCGGTTTCATACTTTGCTGTGTTCACAGCAGTGTCCCCCTTCCTTTTGGGTCTAAGTGATGTTTAGAAGCTGCTAACAGACAATTTAAAATGAAAAATCATACGTGGGAAATTAGCCACAAGAGTGATCAATAAGTAGTTCTGTTCCTGGAATGGCTGCCAGAGGAATTGGTGAGTGTCCTGTGTGTTATCAAGAGGTCATGCCTTTCTGAAGGCTTGTTTCAGTCAAAGAAGTGCCATTTGCTTCAGTTGAGGATGAAATTGGTGCCGCGTAGGATCTGGTATGTATGATTAGAGTAGACAAATGCACAATCACTTCTTCTGGATGGAGTTTCAACCTGTAATTTCTTAAGCTTCCTAAGCAGGCTTAGATACCTTCAGTCTCAGCTTTGTTTGTCATTAAAATAATTCCTACTGATTGTGATGCGGATGGAAAAAGATTCCACTTCTTTATTTCTTTACTGTGTGAGTCTCATTGATGTTAGTAACTATCAAATTAAATCTGCACCTGACCACAGGCAGCTGATGGAACATTCCTTTTAGCCATCCACTGTATCCCTGATAGAGACAATCAATAGGTAAAATCTATGCAAATGAGCGGAGTTCAAGTGAGGGCTACCCTAAACAGGACTTAAGCTATGCACCCGCCTTTGTGCCAAATTTTTCAGGGTTTTTTCTCCTGTAATGAATACATGTATTTTGTGCATTGGAGCATGGCACAGGGCCTTTTGGATGGCAGGCTCTTCAAGAGAGAGGAAGAGAGTTTTAATCACAAAAGCAGAAACTTCAGTCAGAGGAATGATTCCACACTTTGTTTCATTTGTAAATGCTGCGTTTTGGCTTTTGTGAAACACAACCCAAGTCCAATTCAGGACAGCGCTTCAAGGATTCTTTCCATGGGGCTTTTTGAGTCTGAAATAGTGCACATGAAAAGGAGATTGGACATAATTTGTTCCAACAGCTAGTCTAAGATTTTTTCCAATCAAGATTCTTTCAGCATATTCCTCTTTGTTGAGCTGTAAGCAGCTTTTAAAATAATGGCATTAGCCTATATTTCAGGGCTTCGTTGGGTGTTTCCAGCTCTGGTGATTAGTTACAAGAAATAGAAATGCCAGTATTGTAACCTTTTAATGGCTGTGGGAGACTTGTAAACTAAGTTTAGAGATTTAAGCAATTTGTAGATTTCAAAATGAGCTGTAGAGTTCATTGAGAAAGAAAAATGCATCATTGAAATTCATGGTGCCACTTTGGTTTTCTTAGCTGAGATTTATCAGTGAAAGCCATATTGCTTTCCCTTTGCCTTTATTTTAAAGCTCTTCAATACATTGTTTTTAAGGTCCATTTCTTTTACAAGCTTTTCCTTTCAGCTTGCTCAGGGTATTGGGCCCTATGAACATCTGTTTGTGCCTAAAATCAGCCAGGACCTGGACTGTACCCTGCCTCCCTCCTCCCCTTTGTTTCCAGAGGCCATTGTTTCCGATTTCATGCTATCAGAGGGGCTGCATGTTTTCCTGTGTGAAGTTGTCAGAGAGATAAAAGCACAGGAGCAGGGTCACATTTCGAGGGATGGGCATGAAAAATTGGTAAAATGTATCTTGAGGGCCACCCACAAGACTTGCCTGAAGAAATTCAGAAGTAGCGAGTAGAATTGTAATTTTGTGCAAATTCCAGGGTGGGGAATAAGCGGTAATGAAGTAATGTTTAACTGGCAGAAATCTCTTAGTCAGACTTACGTTTGGTTGACTTATTCCTGTTAGGTAGCTTGAGAGCCTCTAGTTGGACTTAGTTACAAAGAAAATACCATCATCTGGATTGCAGTGCCTGCCCACGTCCCCTCAGTATGACAGTGGGAGGCCAGAAGATTTCAAGCCAGTGTGTTACACCTTTCAGCCATCAGAGTGCACTGGGAAACGAGAGGCAGTACTGGAGGTTCTGCCTGTTCAAAATTTTCAGTACAGAATCACAGAATCATTAGCTCATATGATACAAGACCTGCAAGGAGTACAGTAAGGATGATGATGATGAAAGAAAGACAAATTGTGCATCTTAATTAACCTAATGAAACACATCTTGCAGTAAGGAAAGACACTCTTTTGTCTGACACGAGTTCCAGAAGTGGCACCCTGCTTTGGAAAACTGCAGAGTGCTTGATGTGGTGGCAGGAGGACAGAAGGGCCGCAGTCACACACAGCTGAGCCCTTCCCCACCTGCAGTAACCCAGCAGGAAGAGCTCACAGGTGTCTTACAGGTGCTCCTCTGAAAGCACTGAACGGCCAGGAAAGAGTTGTGCCTGTCCCTAGCTTAATGCCACTAGAACTAAAGCAGTGCCTTGCTAGTTTGTTTGGTTTATGATTTCAACTCTTCACTTAGGTCTCTACCGGGTATGAATTGAAGAAAATTGTTTAGTAGTACTGGTTTAGGTCAGGGATTCACTAAGATAGTTACTTTTGTTTTAGAAGCTTGTAATGAGGATTTTGTTAAGGCACATGATGAGAAAACAAATGAAATGTGTAAGTTGTATTTTTTCCAAGGCAACTGATAGATAAGGGATGCCAAGCAAGGTGTTATCTTGCTGCCATATGGCTTCTGAATTACTAAATTATAAATGTGATACAAATCAGCCCAATACTGGAATTCTAAGGAGATTTATTTTTTCTATTATTTCTTTCCAAAGAGAAGTTAATTATTTTTTCTTAAATGCATAAATTATTTGCAATTTAATATGACAAACTAAATATACATTCTGAGTTTTGCTGCATTTAGCAGCATTTTTGGCTATGAAAATTCAGCAGGGGAACACGAATATGTAGACTTTTTTCCATTTTGCTAATATAGTAGAAAAAATACTAAATATGCTTTGATTATTGCTGAATTTTTACCCTTTATGGTAGTACTTTTGGGTATTAATTTGTTCATAAAGAGATATAGAAGAAAGCAGCAAGACTGCAAAATGTGTAACAGTTGTGTAGGTGAGTTTAAAGAAGACCACTCAGTGAGTATTTTTCACTTATCAGCACTTGTATTTTAGCTTGCAGTAACTGTGGTCAGGGTTCTGGGTCCCAGGGCAGGAATGGCTGTGCAGGTGACATTTCCTGCTGGCACAGAGGGACCTGCCCCTCTGAGTGCCAGGCCAGGCTCCTGACGGGCTCCTGTGTGGCCAGGGCTCCCCCGAGGGCCCTGCCAGCCCCCAGCCCCAGGTGCCCTGCCTGTGTGCTGCTGTTCCAGGCAGGCAGCAGAGCACACACATCCTCACACCAGGTCTGAGGAGACATCTGGGCAGGAAGGCTCACCAGCACAATTCCAGTTTTGAGGGGAAAAGGATAATCTGTTCCTTTCTCAGCATGCTGACCACCATGTTTTAATGTCTTTCACTGCTTCAAGTACTACTTGAAGAACTTAAACACTACTGTTAGCATCCATTGCTGGTCTTAATGGGTATAAATTCTTTTTAAAATCACAACTTTCTTATACCAGCAGTTTTCTTGGGCATACTTGTCTAATTTTGGATGGGTTAAAGAATTTACTTTGTTTAGCTTTGTCTCAAAAGGGAAAAGAAGAAAGGCTAGAGTAAAAATTAATAGCACATCTTAAAATCTGTTACATCATCTCCCTTTTTTCTGACTAAAAGTGAGTTAAAAAGGCCTCTCTAGAGGAAATAAAGAAGTTATTACAACTTCTACTATTTTGTAGAGTATGAAAAAGCTTTCTGTATGTTAAACAGTCTTGTGGACATCTGGCATGATTGGTTTTAATCTGCTGACTAAAAAGTCGGGATTAAATCTTGCTTTACACCTCTTTGTATTGCGGTCAGTAAAGTGACAGAGCTGCCCTGAAACAATGGCACTACTTATTCCACCCAATATGCCATGTGGTAGATCACCCCCTTTTTCAGCACCACTTCTCTGCAAAGACAATGAAGCATCTGGTGGGGTTTTCCTGTGTCCAGGATATTTTTTGTCAGTAATTTCACTCAGCCGCTCTGCTTAGCTCTCCCTCGGTGCTACTTTTTGAGATGGGGTTTGCCAAATCCAGTGGCAAGAGGTCAGTAGGCCAAAGTGATGAATTTTTATGTGCCTGTTCCTTGTGTTTCTGCTCAGTCATGATTCTTTGCGCGCTGCGCTGCCTCTGAAAGGGAGCCACAGTGAGCAATTTGTCCTCCCAGGCTGGGGAGAATGGGGAGGCAGATGAGTTAAAGTAGCATGTATGACTGCGGACAGAGCTGCGCACAAATGTTTTCTGATGGCAGAACAGAATCCTCCTGTCACTATTCAGCGCCACAGAGGCTTGGGAGATTTGTAGCCTGTTGGCTTTCGATCAAGTGACAAATGAATTTAACAGCACTTAAAGATACAGCAGAAAGAATAGCACTTCACAAGCCAGCCCCAGCTGCGAGCTCTGAAATGATGCTGCATTAACTCTTCTGTACTCACATGTCTCACATATTTGAATCTTGGTTTGCGTAACGAAAAGAATTTCATTTCTGTTTCAGAAGCTCTGTAGAATCCACTTTCTGGTTGGTTGGCGCAGTCAGGTCCCATCCCCTCTGGGGGGTCTTTGTTGGTCTTTGTTACAAGCAGGAGGACCCTGGTTGTCTCATTTCTTGCAGAGCTTTCTGTCCTCACTCAGTGGTGCCCTCAGTGATGGGGTAGAATGAGCCAGGGATCAGCATTCACTGCGGGGTTAAATCCTTTGAGTCCCCAGCCAGTGCTGTGAAGTTGCTGTTCTCTCTCTGATCAGCTGTGCCCCCAGTTGGCCAAGGGCTGTTGGTCCCAAGCCTTGAACCTGTCAGTGGAGACCATGTTCTGGGGGTCCTGAACATTGCTGTACAGCACAACACTTGGCTCTCACACCATCACAAACCAAGCCAGAAGGAGCTCAGAGCTGCTTTACCAGGGTGGTGAATAGAGGCAGTACATAGAACGTGCCACCCTGTTTCCTCTCTCCACACTGACTGTTCTACCCCACAGCTGTTTTTATGTGATGCCAGTCTTCTTTGGGTGTGTACACATGCTGATCTGTCAGTCCATCTTAGCTTTCATCAAGGAGAATATAGCAGACGTTGGGTACCCATCTTGCACATTATTTTACAAAAATATCCTTCATTCATTTCATCCAAAAATATTTATTTTAATGTGTGAATGTGGGCTCCTGGAAATGGGTGAGCTCCATGATGTCCTGGGTCTTGTTGAAGAAGCACTAGGGGACAGCCCAGCAGCTCGGCTGTGGCCAGGGCACTGCAGCAGCCAGGCACCTGCAGGGCTGGGAGAGGCACAGGTCAGCAATCCCACCTCATGGCTCTCAGAGCTGTCTGAACATAACTAGCTATAAAGGATTATTTGAACTTATGGGCTGCTGGACTCATATTCCATTTCAAAAATGAGTAAAGCAGCAAATGATGGTGAACTAGACAGGGAGTATGACAATGAGAAATGAATGAGATATGGCAGGATAAAAAGGAGTTGAGTCAAAGAGGCTGAACAAACAAAACAACAGGGGAAAAATACAGTAAAGGAATGCTTCACATGCTGCATCAGGAAGACATCACCTGGTCAGCAAAGTTTTAGTCTGACGGTAACACCATGTAGCATGTTTCAGTTATCAACACAGTGAATTTTGCATTCCCAACTTGTTCAGGACTGGAAACCAGATGCAGTGACCTCAAGATTACTTTCCTATCACATTTGTTTCCTTAAATAGGAAAGTTAACTTGGAGTGGTCTTTTTTCCCCATGGATAGAAAACAGTGGAAGAACATGGACATCTCTTCCACTTTGCTGTACATGCTCATGACCATTGTGTGAGCTGGAGGGCGTTCATCCATCCTGGGGGGCACATGTCCATCTGCCGTGCTGTGTGTCCATCCCACCGTTGTGCTTAGGCTTAGCAAGAGTCCCAGCCTGAGCTGCTGGCAGCCCACAACACACTTGTACCTCATGCAAGTCACTTACCTGTTCCATGTCTCAAATCCCATCTTTGTTAAGGGACTAAGGATTTTTTTGCTGGTGTGCATAATAGGAAGAAGAAATAAGTTTTTTATTTATTATTTCTAATTTTGTGATTAAAAGTATTCAGTGCCTGCCTCAGGATTTCTAGATTTTAGGTACATACATAATTTGATTTCAGAATTGCCCAACACTACGTTTTGAAAGTCAGCTCCTAATTATACCTGCTGCTGAGAGTCTACTATGTGGGAGCCAAAGGGTCACGCTCTCCAAAGGTTAAGCCTTGAACTTGAGCTGTGTCACACCATTGATCTTGTAAAAAACTCCCCATTATTTTAAAGGACAAACTCCTGAATTTACTCCGTTTGGCGGTGCTGGTTGGGAGTGTTTCTGGGCTTGCTGTTCATTCTGAGGTCAGTGGGAGCCTGGAGCACTCCCATGGGCTGGCTGTGCTGTGCTGTGCTGTGCCGTGCTGTGTCAGGATGTGTGCTCCCTGCAAGGCTTGAGAGTGAAGCTGACAGACTCCAGAGACTGCAGAACCCAGTGCTGGAAGTCAAGAAGCAACAAATAGTTTTCTTAGGTGTTGGCTTAAATTTTTGCTACTTGGTGTTACTGCTCCCATGTCTCATTTCTTGTGGCTGTAAGAAACCATGAAGTTTGGAGGCAGCAGAAACACAGACACCATCAGTGAGCACCCAGGCACATGTTACCACTCAAAGCAAAGGCAATTGCAAGGTACACAGGAGCAGATGGGGTTCACAGGCTGTTTAGCTTTCAGAATGAAAAGAAATAGAGGTTCCTATTCTGCAAGTTAGATAAAAGCAAGTTTAGCTATAAGGAGAGAAGCTGCCTCTTATTCCATTCCTCCTGAATTCAAGAGAGCAGGAGATTTTATGTTTCTCTGCAGAAACAGATTTACATCACAGATTCTGTGTGCTTCATCAAAGTCTTTGCTGAACAGAAACAATACACCCAGTCCTCTGCTTGGTCACCTGGAGTGGAAGAGTGTAAGTGCTCTGAAGGTTTCCAACAAGGAATTTCTCAAGGTGGCATTACTGCATGGCCAAAGCAGAAAAAATAATAGAAGATAAGTAACAGAACATTTGAGTATATCTGAAGAGGATCACACCTTATGGAACAAGACGTATATATTGTGTTTATGCAGAGAATTTCCTTAGGAACAGTTGGACTGTCCCAGTTTCTGTAATTAAGAAAAAGCAAATATTTCTCTTAGAATACTTCCTCAGGACTACTTGACACCAAGTAGTAATACAAAATTATTTAGAAGGATGGACAGGAGGAGGGAAGGGATTTTTCTGGGAGATTGCTTCCAAGTTTCAGATCTTGTTGTGCTGTGGGTTTATCTGGATCTGATCAAAGTCCTGAATGCATATTATTGATGTCTGGTGTCAGCAAGTGAATTTAAACTGAGGCCTTAAAAAGTGAGCAGGGGAGCCCTTTACCTTTGTCCACAGAGACCCTGCACAGTTCCGTGTCCTGATTCACACAGGTGCCAGACAGCTCCAGGTAAATTGTTTGTGAATCACCGTGTAGATACTTTGCTGAACTCAGGCTTGAGATCATAGTCAGGAAAATGAAACAGGAGAATACAAAAAGATGAGCAACCTGACCAGAGAGACAGAGAGAGAAAATAAGAAGGTAATCAGCATGCAGGGGAATATGGAAAAGGAGTTTTAGCCTAATCTGTAATCTTGGAGAATCTGAGAGGCAGGGGCCTTTTGGAATTAATTCAGATTCTTTTCTGAAGAAGAGAATTTAAAAGAGAGCCATAATTGCCACCAGCTGTTGGCACAGAGCAAAGCTGCTGAGGCAGAGGCCACAGTCTGGGACCTCAGGGCTTTCTCCAGACCTGGAGAAGGGCAGGCTGCGCCACTGACACATGGCACTGAGCCGGCCACTCTGGCACTGAGCCAGCTGTTCCAGCTGTGAGCCGGCCACTCCAGTGCCCATCCCTGCCCGGGTCAGGGTCTGCAGCAGCATGCTGTGGTGAGCCTGGCCTGCTGCCTGCTGAGCAAACATGCACAGGAGCCACAGCCAGTGCTGCCAGGGATGACTCTGTAGGAGCTGGGTGGTGCTTTGGGCAATGCCAGGTACGCTGTGCTGCCAGGACAGCGGCCGTGCTGTCACCTGGACTCTCAGGTCACTCAGCACGGTGCCTGAAAAGTAAACAGGAAAGGTTTGGCATTGCCTGGTGGCACGCTGTGGTAACCTTGTCATGAGTTATCTCAGTTTCTGGACAAGAAAATACATTTTACAATTAACCTAGTGCTGCTGTGAAATTGAGACCAAAGGAAGGGAAGTTGTTTCCAGCAGGGATCATCTGTTTTAGGGAGGCAGGAGATCGCTGGGACAACGGGAGCATGAGGATAGTATTTTGGTGCTGATTTTTTGGTCACAGACACCACCCAAAGAAGCATTTTAAAATATCCCAGAATATCCCCATGCCACAGTTCAGAAGGGGAACTGCGTGGAGGGGACCAGAGCTCCCATAGGTCCTGGGCAGCTCCTGGGCCAGGCACTCACAGGGGTGGGATTGGTGCTTCTTTAACCTTCCCGTGAGGTTAAATCAGTCCCGACATGGGTACAGGCAGCAGGGTCATGTCAGGGGTAGTGATGTGCCCTCGGAAGAGGGGCCGTGCACAGGGCACATGAGCAGTGCCACCAGCCAGGGGCAGGGCAGGGGTCTCGCTCTGCTGCCACCCGGCTCCACCGCCGCTGCCTCGGCTGGATGTGAGCTGACTCCTCTGGGAGCATCCAGAGAAAGTAATTTTATTGGTACTTTACGTGGATTCTCATTAATACTTGTTTGTGTTTGTTCTTTATTCAGCTAACACTTACGTCACTGCTGAGTTCAGTTCCTGCTGCTGGAAAGTGTAGTAGCTGTTCTGGGATATTATTGCTATTTGCACACAGTTAAAGTTAAAACAAGGTAATATATAGTCTAAAGAATATTTTTTTCGATAGAAGTGTATGTGCTCTCAGACAGGGTTTGGTTGCTGTACCCTAGAGATTGAGCCCTGGGATGCCCTTGATTTTTGCAGCAGCTGTGCAGCCAAAAACCTCTGTGGCTGTGAAAAATTGGCTATAATAAGCCTCCATTTCAATGGGAAGGTGCAGTTTAAAAAGCACAGTGTCATCTGTCCCGTAGCTAAATGCACAGCTCTCATTGACTCAGAAAGTTACGTGTAGCTTTGTTTTTCTCACTTGCAAATTTTAATTCTCTGACGTCATTTGATTTGGGGAATTTGCTGCTGTTGTACTCCCAATATCCAGGAAATCATGTCATCTCCTCAAAGGTAAGGAGGAGCCCAAACAAGACAGATGCTTCTGGTATTCCCAAAGTAGCAAATTTTTTACCTCACTGATTATTTCAAATACAATTTGCATCCAGATTATAATAATTTTTTAAAATATTATCCTAGTTTAATAAGTGTCAGATTGATTTTGGGTCTTGAGCAGCATTTCAGAAGTATTCACTTTCATAATTAGATGATACATGTATGTCTGTCTTTTCTGTCATTCCAGAATCCACAGAGTATTTAACTAGAAAAAAAATCAAATATCTTAAATTTAGTTGATTTGGTTGCTCATGTGCTCAAGACCTTATTTCACTTAGCTCCTGTCAGGAATCTTCAGACTCTGCACTTCTCTCCTAGCACTCACAGCCATGAGCACATCTGTGTCAATCTGTGCAGCTTGCTGCAAATTCCAGTGGCAGCTATTGCTGAACTTTTTTAATTGTAAAGGAACAATGTATATATTCTATTTTCTCTTCTGTTTTTTAAGAAGAATTCAAAGTAATAATAAGTCCTAAGTACAGCATTCAAATAATAGAGAACAATAATGCACATCTTTAGCATCAGTGGACAGATGCAGTAGGACAGGCTGAGTCTGTAGGTGTTTAAACACCCCCTTTTGGGGGGTTTCCCTCCTACCCCCAGAAATTATTGGGGCACTTACAAGCATGTAATAGCTCACACATCAGGAGGTGGACTCAGAGTTTAAAGGATGTTCAGAAAGCAGGAGTGTGGAATCAGTGAAAAATCAGCTGCAGTTTCCAGCCTAGCAGGAAGCAGCAGTGCAGTCCACAGCTGCCCACAGTGTTCCCATATAAACACGATATAAAGTGTATTTTATAGACTGTTGTGTGGTTTATGTATATAACAATTGTTTTAATGCCTGTATCCTTATTTACTCTAAGTATGAAGAAATGCAGTCTTAAACACTTTGATTTGTGGTGTATATGGGGGAGCAGAAGGTGTGTTATGCTGTAAATCGACACTGTAATTCTGAGAATTGCTGAGTTTAGAAGAAGTTCCAGATTTGTCTCTTGTAGATATAAAAAACATTTCCTCCTAGCTTTGTGTAACAGGATGTTGTTATTACATTTAAGGCCGTTGTCAGGAAAGTTGTTACTATGTTTTGCAATTCAGTACACATAAGTTATCGCAGAGGGCTATTTCAAAAGTTCCACAAAGCATCTACCTGTGTATAGTATGGGAAAACAGGAATGAGATATGGCTGTGTTTGCTAGGGAAAGGCTCTCTACTGAGCTCTCTCTCAGCTCTGAATACAGCCCTCCTGCAAGCTTTTTAACCAAATCTTGTTTCCAAAGGAAAAAAAGATGTTTTTTTTAAAAAAGAAGTTATGTAGAGTTATGATATCTGATTTCACCTCTTCTGCCCTTGTAAAAATATACCTTTGAGTGAATACCCAGCAAGGAACAGTGAGTTTTCATAGCATTTTGATTTTCTTTGCCAGCAACAAAAAATCCCTTCATAAGCAGGCTTGCCTAAAAAGGCACATGGTCCTGAAAGTTTTCTGCTTGGGTGACTACGACTGTGCAGAAATTGAAAGGAGGAGGAAAAAAGGAGTGCCTCCAGCTTGTATAAGAAATGAACCTTTGCCCAATCACTTTTGTCTGTGAATAAGGTAACTTTTTGTGTGTGTGAAATTTGAAAGCAATAAGGTATGTGGGTCCTTTCTCTGTATTGGTTCTCAAGAGTCGATCGCAGGGTTTTTCTTTTGGAGCCAGCCTGACGTTGTGAGATAAAGCAGCTCAGGGAAAAAAATGTTCTCAAGCAGATGCCTTTAAGAGACAGAAATCATGAATTTGTTGAATTGCAACCACTCTGGGGGTGGCTACAATGACTTTTTGACAGTGACAGTAACTCTGCCGTGTCTTTTCGAGCCCTTCTTTGGCCCATTCACTCTGGAAAGCTGCTTAAGCGCACTTAAGCGCATTAGCATTTGGATGCTCGGGGACCGTATTGACCCTCATTTGGAAAGTTTAAATGAGTGAAAGATGGAGCGATTTGTTAGAGCTTTAGAAACCAGCTTTAGAGAGCTGCGGGTTTTCCGCTCTGGTTTGTTCGGGTGCTTGTTCTAATCTGGTGTGCTGTTTGAAGGGACCAGACTGATTTGTGACACATGAGCCCAAAGCCTCTTTTTTTGGGCTTGACCCGATTATCTGATCTGTGCTCTGAATTTCAATCACCCGCGTGGAGGGAGCGAGGTTGGGAATGGCTCGCTGCTGGATTACCTCACTAGCTCCTACGGACACAGATGGCAAAACAGCCACTGCGGGTCTGAGCGGACAAAGGGATCATCCGACTGGCTTGGGGAACAGGTAGGAGGTCTGTACCAAAAGGTAAAAGGTCCCGGAGGTGCAGCTCCCACGGCGGTCCAGCATGCCACTCCTCCTGCCAGGCAGGGTGCGTTTAACCAGCATGTTGCCACTCTTCTCCCAGGCCTTCAAAAAACCACCTTGAAGTCCTGCAGAGCAGATGAAGCACTTGCAGAGCAGCCCGTGCCTGTGCCTGTGGGGCCAGTGCTCCTTCTTCCAGTGAAACCTGTGATTACACACACCTGCAGCTGTTCTGGTGCCATGAGTGTGCAGAGTGTTCTAGGGTAAACCCAGAGTTACATGGACATGGCACTGCTTTTGGGGAGGGAGGAAACAGCCAGGAAAAGTTTGTCAGAAATGGGCATTATTTTTTCAGTGAATCAACACCTGTTTCATTCACAAACTTGTAAGAAAAATAACAGATTTGTGGGTTTTTACCAAATCCCATTCAAGTTACTTGTTAAAAATTAATGCACTCAGCTCGCTGCTTTTTATTTGTACTGTGCCAGTAGGTGAGGGCCTTTATCAAGGATCAAATTTTTATCAAATGGGAGCAAAATGTCCATTGGCAGATGTTCCCATTCTGGCACTGAGATCCTCAGCTGAGATCTTAATTATTTGGAAGCAGATGGATTTTTGTTTAAATACATGTTTGGCATGAATTCCTGCCTTCAGGAGGAGGCGAGAATGGGGAAAGGAGAAGTGAGCTGCAGTTCATGGTGTTGTGTCTGGTAGACACTGCACCTGATAATGAATCCAAATATAAGTATTTCTGTCTGTGAGAGATAGAAGCACGTAGTAGGATGTGAAAGTCTATACCACAGAACATATTTATTTTACAAATTAACATTATACAAAATTAAAACCTTTTGTCTGGTTATTATGAAAAGGAATGGGGTGAGCAGAGCAGTGAAATCATCTCATTGCCACTCCTTGACTCAGTTACTTTCTTTAACAGAAAACACTTTTCTTAAGAGCTTCTAGCAAAATAAGGTTTCATTCAGAAGGACAGTCTTTGCCAGTATCCATATCCATGGCTGTGCACAGATCCTGTCAGCAGCGTGTGCCTCAGCAGCAGCCCTGGATGCTGAGTTGCCTCCCAGGTGTGGGGACACATCTGTGTCTTTGAACAATGCCCAGTTTGAACAATTGCCTCCGTTTCGCTTTCTGACTTTTTCCTTGTGGTTCCCAGCAGGCAGGCAGAGGGGCACGGGTAGCTCTGCACAACACCCAGCAGCCTTGCCAGGCAGGGAGGCTTCAGAGCACTTAGTGAAATGTGCCCAGTTAAGACGGAGATGCCTCGTTTCAAAGCACTTAACATACTTAAAGCTTCGCTAACTGCTTTGCTAAAAGCTCTACATTTTTACCTGTTGCCATGAGTGGAGCCAACCCTTTGAGCAGCCCATTTCATGTTATTCTCCACTACCTGTGGAACTGGGTCCCAGCCAGGCCAGCGGCCAATGGATGAAGGCCCAACACTTTCGTGGAAATTCATACTGTGCCTGATATAATGTGTTCATCTGTACCTGATAAAATGTTGGTTCATAATATGTTTTAGGCACCCAGTCTTCAGAATGAGGACATGATGTCTCTTATTTAAAAGAGGGAATTTGCTATGCAAAGTAAACTGTGAAAATTGCTGTCAGACTGTGTAAGCATTTCTCGGACTTGCAAAGTGTACTTGTAACATGAATTTACAGGGCAGATGTTTTTGCAAACAAGGGTTAACTCACAGAACTGTAGTGTCAATGTAGTTATCAGCTCTTAAGAGCCAGCACAAAACCTGGTCATTATCTGTAAGCAGTGGTTTGGAGGATGTTTGCAAGTAATGTGTGATACAGCATACAGTGATACCTGTGAAAGAACCTGGCTACATGGTACAAGCTGAATGACTATTTGCCTTTCCTGATTGATATTTTCTTAATATTGCCTGTTTCTCTTCAAGTGGTAATTCAGTTTGTTTCAAGTCCATCATAAGTGGAAGTGACTTAAATTATCAATGCTTTGTATTTTGACCTACAGCAAATTATATTTGATGAGGGGCATTGAAGACACATCTATTCATAATGTTCAGTTAAACCTGGTCTTCTGTTGCATATAAGCTTGTTTCCCTTTCTCCCCTTATGTTTTTCTTAGACACTATGTGCAAAGGCCACAATGCAGACCATCCGGGCAGCTGACACAAATGAAGTAGTCAAGCTAATATTTCGTGAATCTGATAATGACCGAAAGGTAAACAACTTAATGCCCTTGGCACCCCTATGTAAATAGAAACAGTGTTGAATGTTCACTTTCTTTTCTACAAAGCATGAATATAGTTGTTCCAAACTGATAATGTAAAGGGAGGGGAGGATATAGATTGTCACACCTAATGCTCAGTTAATTGGATCTGTTTAAGTGATTGCCAGCCAAGCAAATGGGCAAGCTGACAAGGGGCTTTGGACGTGTGGAAATGTGTGGTTTTAAAGGGCTGCATGTCTCTGAAAGGGTCACTGCCAGCAGCTGGGTGTTGAGTTGCTGAGTCCAAGAGCTTTGCTGACCTTTCTCCCTATTTTTTTATTTAGGTTATGCTGCAATTAGAAAAGAAGCTCTTTGACTATTTTAATCAAGACGTATTTAGAGACAACAATGGCACTGCGGTAAGTTCATTGCTAAACCCTTTCAAAGGAGTAAGTTGGGAATTCACATACAAATTGCATTTCTCTAACCAGCCCTTTATCCTTATCACCCCTCCTGTCTGCAGAATGAGAAGAGATAATTCAGCCAACGCAATAACTGCTCCAGATTTCCTCACCACTTAGCCAGTTGTTTAGTGTACAGATTCTTAACTTTGGCATGTTTACCTTCTTTTTTATACAAATATATGGTAAATTGAATGTACACAACAATTCACTTTTCTTGTCTGTCCTCTAGTCTGCATTTCTTCAAGCATCCTGTTTTTCTTCCTAGCTCCTCATTGTGCATCACACAGTAACTTAGGAAAAGCCCTTAAATGCAAAGCCCTTCTGAAAATACCTGGGTCTTCTAAGTGTACAAAAATATACTAGAAACACAAGAGTAAGTAGAATAGCAGTCTCAAGATCTGCATCAGACTGGCACTATGTGGACAAGCATACAGGGCTTTCCAAGAGGATTAAGCAGACAGGGAACGCTAACACTCTCATTTGTAATAAGGACTCTGATTTTTCTGTGGAGAGGGGCATCATATTTTCTTTAATGTGATTTTATTTCAAATGGTGTCCACTTCATTTTGGAAAAGCTGTGTATCACAGCTTGCAGCTTTCTCCATTTTATCCAGGGTTCCTAGGAGTTATGTGTCCAAGGGAACACACAGAGGGCCCTCGTCCCCACCTCCCAGTTTAGCTGCACTCTGTACCAGTCATGCAGTGTGCCCACTCACAGGGCACATTGCTGCTTGGTGCCTGGGGATGGGTTGTGCACAGGATCCATGGCTCTCCACCTCTCTCCTCTTCTCCCCTGCCTCCAGCTCATTCTCTCACTGCTCACAGAGAGCCAGGCTGTTGGAGGGCTGTCTGCAGGGCTCTAGGACGTGGAGGGCAGCTGAAGCCCTGGTGCCCTCTCTGATTTTAAGTTGGCTTCACCTGGGAAATTAATTCCATGTGAGAATCTGAGATTTCACTATTTGTTGAGGTCAGAAGAGTTTGATAAGTAAGAGCCATGAGGGATGAAGATCTGATTCCCCCTCTAGTCCTTGCTACTGTCCCACAGCGTGGCTCATGTGTCCTGTGTGCTCACTACGAGAGGTACTTCTGTGGTACCTTCAAATGCAGTTACTGTCAGATCAGTTTGGGTTCTTTGGTTTCAATTTACAAGGTGAATGCATCCTCGGGAAATAGCTAATGTTTCTTTCACTGATGTTTTGCAGTTTTGGGGATGTTTAATTCAAAGCAATAAGTCTCCTCCCAATTCCTTTTCCCATATTAATCGCATTCCTGTCTCAGATTTTTCCTCTTTGTATATAATTATAGTAACTTCTCCAGTTTTTTTTTAAACAACTCAAGTATTTGTCATTTGTGTTTTCCCCCAGTGCATTTCTGAAGCTGTGTAAAGCTGTTCTTGGTGCTTGTTTGCCTTGTCCTAGTGGTATTTTGGATGGCTGCTGCTTGATTTGCATACAGGGCTGTGGGGTGTGAAGGTACAGGCAGAATCCCACTTAAACACATTCCATTTCAAAATCAGTAGTCATTTCTTTCATGCATCAAGAAGTGGGAAATCTTCCAGATCAAACATGGAAGAAAGAGATAAACGATATAATGAGCCATTGGAGATAATCTAATCTTCATGGTCTAGTTAAACACGCAGCACCATGATCACTAAAAACAAACTACCTATCTAAAACGATAAATGTCTCTGTGCCGAATTCAACCCAAAAAATCCATCGCATCCTTCATCAACCGCCGGTCTTGTACCGGCCTGACAGAAATTTAATTCAAGCTGGCTCCTGAAAATAATTATTGTATTTTAAGAGTAGTAATCATTGGTCGGGACATGATTGAATGTGTCCATGCCTATTGACTTTTTCTATGATTTATAGCTTTGTGCAGTCGATATTCCCATCGAAATTGTATAATTAATTATAAGTGGGGCTGTCAGGTCTGCAGGATGGAGTGCCCTGATGAGTATTTGGGAAGATTAAATTTTCCTTAGCTGTACCAATGCAAGGCTTGGGAATTTTCACAGCACTGGGGCTGTTGGATAAAGATGTTTTCTGTGTGTTTAGCAACTGCTTTAGCTCAAAATCCATTGATTTTTCAGAGGGTATTTTTTTATCAGTGCCGTGTCTCTTCAGTAGCATTGGAATGTATACAGATGTGACAAGACCTGACAAATATTTATTATCAACAGGCTACTTTTTCATTGTCCATACACAGTTATTCTTTCCTTTTTACGTTGTAATCAACAAAAAGAATCATAATATATATTTATAAAAATGATTACTTTTTATGAAAAATCTGATATAGATACAAATCACCTGTTTAATAGAAATTCAGTTTGAAATGCATACTGTAATCTGTCGGGTCTAATTTTCCCAAACTAATCTGTAGTTTATTCAGACTTAGCTCTAGCTTATTCCAAAGTTATCTTAGCACTTACCTGTATTGATTACCCCAGAGTGCAATGACTGTTCTGTATCATTGTATTTCAGAAAGGAACACCCAGATTTACCCAGTTCTGTGGTGATAGGAAAAAAGATAAAGCCTATTTGAAAACAGCTGTTGCAATAATGCAGAAGTGTTTTATTATTTAATTCCTATGTTCTGAATTGTACGTTGGAATTGTGGTCCATCCAACAGAGCAGGGTGTGAGTCCATAACCACACAGAGCTGTCCTGTGTGGGTATGTGGGGCAGGTGTTGCAGAGGAGCACGGGGACAGGCGGGCAGGAGGAGGTGCAGCATGCGGAGTTCCACCTTGGCATCAGGCAGGTCCCAGTTAGGTTGTTGTTTTCAATTAGCAAAAGCTCAGCATTTCTGACCTGGACGGTAGCACACAGCCAGGCTGTGCTGATTGGTTACCTGGTGCCATCCTGCTCTGGGGGGCTTGCCCATGAGTGGTGGAAAAGGACAAATGAGGCTTCTCATTTTGGAGTGGTGGACAAATGAGGGTTCTCACACCTTCCCAGAGGCAGCAGCCCCTGGCTGGGAGCCACCACCGTGCCCCCATCGCTCCTCTGGGGTCCTGCTCCTCTTCTGCCCAGCAGGTGCAGAGAGTGCTCTGGGGCCCTGCATGGATTTCCTGTGGGTCTGTGGTGCTGCCCACACTGCTGAGCTCACACTAGCTCACCAGCATGTCGCTCACACAAAACACAGTTGTAGCTTTGGATTTCCAGCCCTTAAGTGATAAAAATCAGCCATGCCGGTGCTTCCAGAAGAGGGACAGGGGGTTCTTGAATAAACCTACACTTTTACCAGATATTTGCAGATGCTTTAATTGTTTGTGATAGATCAGGCTATAAGTGGGTTTTTTTTCAAAAGGAGTTCCCTGTTAATTTCAAAACAATCAAAAGAAAAGCAAGCCAAGAGTAATTATGTAATGAAAAAATATAATCAGGTTATTGATTTATACCAAAGAACCACAAGCTAAATTGTATTTCTTCAGTAGTCAATTAAATAAATATATAGTAAGAATGTAAAAACCTGTAATGACTACAGAAGAATGATTTGATCATCAGGAATCATTTTATAATCTTTAACTGCAATTAGAAGTGAAGAATGGTCCCTACATTCTTATCTTTTCTATGATCTGTATTAAAGAATCAATCCAGATAGAAGCTAATGCACTGTTCTTAGGATTTGGACCACAACTGTGTAGTAAAAGTGATCAGTGAATTAATTGCCTTAAGAGTGGAACCTGATGATATTCCTGCTAAGACCATGATCTCTTTTTTCTACTGATCTTGTGGAAGCTGGTGACTAATAGTGAAGCTGTGCTTGCTCTGGTGGTCCTGCATCCTGCTGTCCCTGCTGGTCCTGGGTCCTGCTGCCCCAGCCCCCACAGGCCCAGCTCCCACAGAAACACAGAGCCCGTGTCCATCTGTGGTTTGGGCTGCTCATGGGCAGGAGGATTTGTCCAAGGGCTGCTGCACGCAGCTCCAGGATCACCAGAGGGTTCAGAGGGCCCTGGTGGTGTACCAGCATTCATTCCAAACCAGAGCCAAGAGTGTTATGCTGAAAAGCCCAGTGATTCCAAACCTGGATTTTCATGGAATGGAAGTGATTCTATTTCTTACTTTAATTGTGCAGCAGCTCTCTTGGTGCAGAGGACAAACAGTGGACTCTTATGGAGAGTATGTTCTGACTCAGTTTCCCTTCACAGAATAAATTCCCTTTATTCTGTGTGTGTCCAGCCTCAACTGATGTAGTATGAGAAGAAAATTATAATGTGCTCTAAGTATGGATTGAGTTAAAGGTCTTGTTTTCCTTCTGAGAAGTAGTGATTTAAAGTGATGTGTTATCATGCTAGTTAACTTAGAGATGCTATTGCAAACAGTACAGGCAAACATACTTTTAAATTTTAAGCAATATATCTGGGGGGAATGCAGGTATTCCCAGGAAATCCTGAAATGATACACAAATTGAGCAGAAAGATATAGTCCGCAAGGGACCTCTATTAAGATTTTTGTGGGAATATGTATGCTTATGAAGATTAAAGATCTGGCGTCACTGAAAATGTATTAATCAACAGACAAGATATAGCACAATGCACTCTTCCCAATGGCCTTGGCTCTGACCCTTTTAAAGATAATGGGAATACTGTCCACTAGGAACTAGATTAGGACGATCAAGTGCATTTCATCAGGGTATGACTTGAACCATGATCCCAGAGGTGAAAAGGCAGAGGTTTATCCACTGAGCCAACCAGCCCCTGTCCAGATAAAATCTTGAATATGATGTATAAGGGCAAATTAGGATAGAGAAAGGAAATTGATTGCTTAGGACCATTGCTATATCAGACTGGTCATAAGGAAATCCTGCCTATCCTGAAACTGCTTCTTTTATTTAAGATAGGCTTCTGAGATGCCTGATTTTCATGAAGTATTAATAGGAAAATGGCTTCATGCTCTGCATCTTTATTCAGAAGCAGCATTCCTGTGTTTAGAGTTGCATTTGCTTAAGTGAGCGATTAGTTGATATGCCACTGGATAAACTGCAAAATGAGAAATGGCAGAGATAGGAAATATTACCAATAAATTGTTCTCACTAGCAAAACATAAATGTAAATCTAGATTGCACAAACAAGTCAATCCAGATGTGTTGGGTTAGCTGTTTACTGCAAGCTTCAAATAGATTAATAATTCTGGTGTAAAATTTGTCCATAGCACAAAGTTACAAATATTATTTCATTACCTTTTCCCCCATCCTGTTCTATACAGCTGCTGTAAGGCCTAAGGATAATTCAAGTGTACTGTGATATATTTATTTTTTTTAGGCATTGGCTCTTGTTTAAGTCTAGCCCTAAGAGTAGGTTCAGCATCTGTATTTGCACTCTGTAATCCAGCCTGTAGTATGATCTGCTAAGGTGCTTTGGCCCTTTTTAACGTGTGTGACATGGAAGAGAATATCCAGGGAGGCAACGTTTGCACCTGCATTCCAGTCCCCAAGTTTATGGATCTCACCATCATCCTTTAGAGTTAATATTTGTGCACACAAGCACCATACCAAAGCTTCCACATCTTGCTCGAAATCTGTGGCAAGCCAAATAAGAATAGAAAGGTGCTTAATTGTTTTTTCACCATCTCTCTGCAGTAGCTCAATCCTCTTGTGCTCTCCAGGTACCCCTGATAACCTCCCAGATGAATGTCTGCGTGCACAAAAGATTGCTCAGAGAAAAGCAAGTACTAAATTTAACTTGAAAAGTTGTACTAGAGGACAATTTCATACAAAAGGCACAGCTAGAGATGAGAGGGGTGCCCAAGAATTTGTTACACAGGTGTGGGAGGCACGGACTGCAGTCCTTCTCTCTGCTGCTCCCAGAGCAGCCTCCAGCAGCCCCACACGAGGAGGGGATGAATTTGAATCCCTGCTGGAAGAGCAGCACCTCAGTGTTAGGTGTCTGGAAGTTCCCAGTGACCTTGGGAGATGCCTGACTCTCTGTGAGGGCAGCACGGGGGTTGATTGGAGCTCCCCACACCCCTCAGGGGCACACCCAGCATTGATATGCCTCTGTGGTGCTGCTGTTCCCCAAAACACTCATGCCAGCCAAGCCTCGGGGAATCTTCAATCCCCAGTGGGACTTTTGCCCGAGTAAGAAACATTTCATAGTCATTCCTCAAGAAAATTCCGATTTTAACCACTCTACAAGTAATACTAAAACTGTATTCTCCATATTTCATGCCTTTGCCAAACTGCAGCTCACAAGTAACTGTGTAACAGGATAGTGCATGGTGGTTTGGACTCCCAGGTGGGACAAACTAGTGTTTCACAGTAACGTATATATTAAGTTTAATGAAATAATCCATTGACTGTGTCATATTTGCAAGTAGGATATTCCTAATTAAAGTCTTTCAATTTTAAAGACAGCATCCACTCAGTCATTCCTGACATTTTGAAGGGGCTTTGTCACAAGCTGTTGTGGACAGTGTATGAATTATTACAATAATATTTAGAGTCTGTCCCAGTAAAGTTGTGAAAATGGCAGTTTGCATGAATACATTTTTCCAGAGTCAACTTTCTTTTAATTCGAGGTAAGCACTGGAATCCCAGGAGAGTGAGCAACAAAATCCAATTTTCCCATCAGAAAATGGAAAGCATGTGTTCAGCTGTGACCAGTAGTCACAGGCCACAGCCACTGGCCTGTGGGCCACACTGCCCTCACATCAGGCTGTGTACTGGCGAGCAGATCCTGTCTGCTGGAGGAGTTGGCTGCACACAGGGTGGTGGGGCTGTAGGCTCTGTGGTACCTCTCGGGTGCTCCGGGCTCTGCTGGGCACAGGGCAGCTGAGGGATGGGATGCAGTTCACTGCTGCAGGGCAGCCTTTGGGCAAGGAGCCCTTGAGGTGTGGAAGGAGCTTCTGTGGTCAGCAGAAAGTTCCCAGCTGCTGCACCAGTGGAAGCCCAGGCTTAATCTATGTTGGTGCTTTTGGCTTCTCCATTAATTTATCCTTTTCGTATACTGCAGTCTTCTCACTGAGAACTAATTTCCTAAGTAGTACAACAGGTTCTGATTTCTGATGTTTTTTTCAAGTAACAAAAGTCTCACAGGATAAGATCTGGATTCTCTGCTGCGCGTTGCAGAACAGAGGGGTGGCTGAGCCCTTGGAACTGTTAGCAGGGTGTTTGACTGACAGCTTATCCATAGCAGTCATGTCAGCCCTCAGTGCCACTAGCCATGCATTGCTGTGCCTCACCCCCTAATGCTGGGAACAATCTCTTTGGTGACATTTCTCTGTGGCCATAGATCCACATTTCTCTGTCTGCCATAGATCCACATTTATGTGGGCGTTTGTGATTTGACAACACTGCCATTCAGGATACATAGATATGTGCAGAAATATAATATTATACAAAAACAGCATAAGTGGTAAATTCATATTCAATGATCTGGGTTTTTTTCTGTGAAACATGATTTTAAAGACTGGCAATGAGAGAAAGAAGATTAAGATTCAAAATATGTAGTAATAGATCATTTTACATAGTCTTTGTTAGAGAAAGAAGTAGCTTTAAATCAGGCAGAGTTATGTACGGCATTTTCATGGATAAGTGGGAAGGATCAGCATTTCCACAGGCCTTTACCTGAAGTCAGTAGACTGCTGAATCAGTTTCTAAATAATTTGCTGGGACTGGAAAGATGGATAAAATTACTGTCTTTCCAAAGTCTCTTGGAAAAAAACGTGTGCTCCACAAGACTGGCAAAGGAGGTTACAGTGACCAGGGTCCACATGTTTTAATTCTCTGAGGTCACTTCTGTATGCTCATCTCCTCTTTTTGGTCTGAAACTTCATTTCCCTTTCACAGCTGTGAATTCTCTTGTGGGCCCTGCGGATGGATTTGATAAATGCTGCTAATATCACCTCCTGATCTACCAGTGCTCTGACTTTGGTCTGTAGGTCTTGATGAGTAATTGCCGTTGTTCTACTCCAATGACTGAATTAAGCTGCCCTGTTTGAAGGGGTTCATGCGTGTGTGATTTTAGCCAAGGTGGCCCATTGCAGTGTACCCAATAGATGCTGACCTTTTACCAGTGCCTCATTGCTTTAAATTGAAGCAAGCAGAACCTCGGTTTCTGCAACTGCCTAAACTCTCTTATAACCCTTTGACTACTGTGAAGCTGCATAATGCAGGAATTTAGAATTTTGTGCATCGCTTTCTCCTCCACCCCAGCACATAAATGCATGTTACAGTGCTGCCAAGAAAAAGGGAGCAAATAGTGAGACTCCCTTCAGCAGGTTTTACAGAATACACAGCACCCAAGAAAACCAGCAGTTCTGATAATTCCCTTAGGAGGTGATGGGCACTGCAGCTGACACAGCCATCAGTCCTGAATGCTTTTCATTCTCCTCAAAATAAATGGGAAATATCCTTTACTGCAAATGCAGTCATTCCTACACGTACTGCCTGGCTGCATGCCCAGCAGTGTGGGGTCACAGTGGCTCACAGGTCACAGTGGCTCACAGGTAGTAGCTAACTATTGATACACTACATGGGTGGATGGATGGATGGTATTTTCATTCAGGTGTTCATCAAACATTCCTGTTGGGCTGGTCACTGGACATTGTAGAGCAAACATCTTGATGCAATATCATCAACTTGGTGTTGGAGCAGATGAAACATAGACCCTACATCATCTTCACTCTTATTTAGGTATAAATACATTGGTGAAACTGAGTTTGGAAGGAAAAAAACAGTCTTCTGAAAACTGCCTATGACATATAATTCTGGAATGATCTGCCTGTCACAGCATTTTAAAATCTCTGTGTGATTGCTCAAATTATCACAGCATGTCATGTAACACCTTAAAGATTTGGTTCTTAAAGATGGTCTTATTATGAGTAAATTAAATAGAACAATATATTGATTTCTGCCATTTGAACTTAATTTTTATTATTTTTAAGACATTTAGAGTGACAGACATACTCATGTTTCCTGTTCCAGCAATGACATTATTCACAGTGCTGATTGGTGTACAGTATGGAAATGAGTGAGCAGCTTGTGGTGAAATTGCCATGAAAGGAGTATGTTCCAGGTGGGGTTTCTTAAAGACAATGTTAGATGCTTTAAAAGTAAGGGCATTACCCTATGCTCCTCAGTATCATCTTGCCCATGTTAATTTTCATTCATTTTCTGCCATGCCAGGTTGCTCCAGGAACCTGTGTATCTGTAAAGCAGATGGAATTGACTGATGCCCATGTCAGGCCCTGTGCCTTCTCTTAACTAAAGTTGCTTTCAGAGCAAATTACATTTGTAATTGTTTGTGACAAGGCTTAGTGGACACCTTGCATTTGCATCAAAAATCTTGCATTTTGAGATTACAGGCTTAAATGAGAATGCAAATGCTTTTCACACCAAAAAATAACAGTTAAAACGTGGTCTTCTACTGAAAAGGATAACTGCAGTTTTCTCAAACTGCACAGTTCAGATTTTCATCATCTCTTCTGTTCCTCTCCTCACTGCCTGCAGTGCTGCCAGGTGAACACAGAGAGGTTGTAGGGGGTTCCCACTGCTCAGCCCTGAGCACACAGATAACCTGTCCTTGCCCTCACAAGAGCGAGCAGGGGTCTGTCTGCACACTCGGTGGACATGTTTGGACAGAAGGCTACAGGTACTGTTATACAGTCACTTAATAACTAGGAAAAATAATTTATAAAAGTGCATTATTATTTAATACATAGCAGGAAGTAAAAGCTTTTGCAAATAATCCAGTAAAAATATTTGGCTGTTTTACATGGCAGGATGAATTCTTCACCATGAGCATTCCCTAAATCCTTCTAGGCACCTAGTTGGGCTTTGGCTTCAGGTTGAAGCTGTACCTTTACCTGGGGAAACTTGGGAAACTGACAGCACAGTACACAATGCTGTCTTGTTCCTATTATCTGCCACCAGTGTCAGCAGCTCATCTGCATAGCACAGACACTGCATACACAACTGCAACAAACAAATACAGCAGAAACTTCTGTGGATGATAATGCACATCCAAACGCTTAGTCCTCTAAACCCCAGGCCTCATTCAGTTTGCAAATATCATCATAGCTAGAACAATCTGAACGTATAAAATTTTGAAAATGTGAATTGGTGTGAGAGGACAATGCATCTATTGAACTTGGCCAACCCTTGGGATGCCCATGAGTAATTTATACCATTGTGTTCTGTGGAGCATTGTTCTTTCATTCAGTCCTCACAGTTTAACACTTCAGAAACAGCCTTTCTCCTGACACCTCCCCTTCCCTACTCTGAGCTGTTTACTTGGAGCAGTAGGAAACATGTGTAGACATACATTTCAATTAATAGTTTTAACTGGCTATGGGAACTTGTTTTCCTATCCCAGATTCACATAGGGTGGCTGATACCTCTAAGGTGGAGACACATGGAGCAGGAAAGGGATGGTAACATTTGTTTTCATAGCCAGTGTGTATGTATTGTGGCTACCAATCTGTTCTGCTTACTGAAAAACAGAATCAGAGCCTGGAAGCATTCATGGTGATGGAAACATCCATTTATTCTTCAAGTGCGTTGAGATTGCTTCAGTTAGACCAGTGAGTGCTGGACCAGCCCAACACTTTTAGTATTGAGTATATTATTAGATACATACTGTAAGTTTCCACACAAATTTTGAAATATTTATCTAAACATACTGAATTCTCAGGCTTTCAATCAGATGTTAAAACAAGCACAAATTGTCGCAGTTATTAGTCTTGCAGAATCTTTCCAGCATACTGTCACAGAGTTTGGTGTCGAATGAACTAAAGCAGGGAAAGCTGCCCATCACCTGGCATCTTCATGTAAAGATACCTACATATGGCAGGAGAGCCTGGAGAGAGCTGGGTGAGCCGTGGAGAGGGAACTAATCAGCAGTGCAGGTGGTTCAGGTAGCTGCTTTTCACACAGATAATTAATGTGTACAAGTAGCTGCTAATTGCACATTTCAGGAATGATTTATGAGGTGACAGAGGGGAAAGGGGGACACGATCTAATTTCTTTGGGAACCTCTGCCATTCATACAATGGTATCAGCACAGCTGTGAGATGGGACATGATTAATGAACGGTGGGCAAACACCGCTGTGGCGTCAGAACAGCAAGTGGCCCTCAGAGCCAGGGCCAGCACCATGGGGATGAGCTTTTGTCTTTAGCTTGCAGTTCCCTGGGACATTGGGCTGCACCCTGGCCGGGTTCTGGAGTAAGATCATTTGTGTCCATCAGAACAGTTACAGGCTTAATGGGGACAATTATCATTGAGTTTGTGTTTATGAACAAAGACTGTGCATATTTATTCTCTCTGTAGAGGTCATGGGGAAAACAAATGTGGCTGGGACTAATATTTATACAGGACATTAAATCTGTTAAACACCTGCTTCTGGTGCTCTGTCTTGGCTGCTGCCTGGGAACACCCTTTACCTACTGTCTCATATCCCTCTGTCTGCTGTCTGCCGTGCACCGTCCAGAGCAGGTGTACAGGAACTCGGCTTTGCTTGGGAAGAGCGATGTGCACATTGTGATTGTTGTATCTGCTTATCTGCACTAAAGATAATACAGAGTAATATGATGCATTTCACTGACATTCTCCTGGGCTGGTTAGCATATCAGTTTGCTGTTCTTTTTTGATGCTAGTCTGGTTTATCTCTGAAGAGACTGCTAACAAAATTACAAGAAATGTAGCCTTCTTGCGGTGTAAGTGCACTTACAGGGCAGTGCTGTGAAGAGCCAGTGTTACAACTTCCACTGAGGAAAAGGAATGTTTTCAACACTTTTCTCAAGGCACTGTTTATGTATCAAAATAGTCCAGACAGTTTTGCACAGTGTTATAAAAACTATTCTATGAAGGCTATACCTCAAGCTGTGTGTGATCATAGTTTCCTTTTATATAATGTAGTATTTTTTAATTGCTGCAGTTCAACATTAAAGAGTGAAAGCATTTATTTCTATCTTTTATAGCTTTTAGAATTTGACAGAGAGCTGTCAGTCTTTAAAGACAGATTGTATGAACTGGACATCTCATTTCCTCCCAGGTAAGATTCATATATAATCCATTTATTTAACTAGCTACAACATAATTATTACTTGCACTGTTGCTAAAATGTGAATGTTCCCATATTTATTGCAGAAATTATAATGATCTTGGTTCCTTTCATGATTGTTTATTCTCCCCACATCCCCTCCATCACTAATAAACCACATGCCAGTAGTGCTCTGTAGCTCATCATTTGGGTTCCGCTGATCCTGTCTTTTATAGCTGCTCTTAAAACAGACCTGGCAGGAATGTGTGCTCAGAGATGTGGAAGGACTTATAAGCACTGGGCCCAAACCACCTGTTAAATGACATTACTGCAACCATAAAGACAGTCTTTGCCTCAGGCTGTTTGATGACTGTGAGCAGTGGCACTCAGCAGGAGTGCAGTCAGCTGGGGGTGTAGAGCCTATTGCCATCACTCAGGGAAATCCAGGAGGGGTATCAGGAAGGAGGGCAGGAACTTAGATTCTGCTTTTTCAGTTTCAATAAACATCATATAACTACTTAAGACTGTTAGAATAAATTGGCTGGCTTAATACACGTGCATGATTTTAGTCAGCAGTATCCCTGAGGTGTTTTAGCCATGAATGGACAACTACTGCTGTCATACAAAACCAAGCATTTTGCAAATGGCAGTTCTATTCAGGAGAAGTCTGTGGAAGATTTGGTGCCGTTTTATACATGTATGGTCCCTTTCCAAGAGTGAGGAAGTCAAATCTCACAGTTGCTTTCAAGGGAAAGAAATACTGCATTCACAAAGAAAAAGTTCAAGAAATAGTAGAAGAAGGGCAGATAAAACTATGCTTTTTATATACTTTTTTGTTAATAGATTTAATATGTTTAAATACTACTATTTTATGCTTCATGGACAGATAGAAAAGTATGATGTTTTGGCATACACTAAGAAAAAATTTGGGAAGCTTGCCTTTTGTGATCATAATCTCATTACTTCTTACCAGCCAGCTGCGATACTGATTTGTATTGATCCCCTGGGACACTGGAAGTATGCACAGAGTTACCACCACTCTAAATTGTCCTTATTGATTGAGTATGATAACAGTAGACCAGCAGGGTGTGTACATCCCTAAGTGTGTCTCACTCGTCATGTATCTGGTCAGGGTGGATGAAGGTGAGGGGAAGTGATACAATTTTTATACCATACATATTCTTCTACTTCATTTCTCCAACATTAGTGCTTTCAGCCAGAGCAAGGCTTACCAAAAATACATTGTTCCATGAATAGTTTTCAGCTTCTTCAGACCACTCTGTAAGAGCTTTTCAGTGTCATGCTCCCGTCAAGCAGAGATCAGGAATCAGGTGTGAGTAGTCTCTGTGTGTTTTAGTTCTACTCACTCTGTTTCCAGAGTGAGTAATAGTAATAATAGGTAATAGTAATAATAATAAATGGTAAAAAAAATTATGTACTGAAAGATGGCATGTATATATAAAGAACAAACTGGCTTTACATTAGGATGCTTTTTTCACCCATCCCTCCTTGTCTTCTGTGTCATAAGGCAAGGACATCCTATTGTCCATCCTGTGGTCCTTGCATGGCCACAGGCTCAGTAATGTATTTTTAACAGAAATACATTACTATTTTTAGTCATACATAATTTCTGGTATGTATAAATAATTACTTATATAATAGTTCTATGAGATTTATAGTTACAGATTGAATTTGTATCTGTAAATGGAATGGTGTTAAGGCAGCGCAGCAAATTAATATTCCTGCATATACAAAGGAGTTTCTACGGGGTCTTGACAGACTCTGTGTTATTGCACGTTAGCTTCAGGACTTTTTAGTTAAGTTTGAATGTGGGAAGGGTTGGAGACCCATTTCTGAGCTGTCCTATAGCCGCATCTAAACCTGGCATTTCTGCAAGCATACTTGGGGAACTCAAAACTAATCTATTGTTCTTCCCCAGTGCAATACTGTAATTTAAGACCAAATGTCTACTTGATCTGCTGTGAATTCTTCTTCCTGCCATGGGTGACCATCGTGATGCAGTGCAGAGGGAGGGGTGCTCAGGTAGTCACCCCTTAGAACCATCTAGAACAAAGCCTTGACTGAGCTCAAGGGCTCCTTCAACCCAAACCATTCCTTCATTCTGTGATTTTATAACACTGACAGCATCTGCAGGCCTGTCACTTACCTCCTCTCTGTTCAGCAGCCCTAAAGCATTTTCCAAGCTCCAATTCTGAGTTCCTTTCAATTCTTTAATGTGTGTGCCTAAGCCATATCAGCTCACCACCCTGTATGCTTGTGCCCAGAGGAGCATGTCAGGAATGCAGTGAATGAACTTCCAGGGAAAGAGGCTCATCCCATCTGTTCTGGACCTGGATCTGCTGATGCTGTGCCCACAGGGCCTCCCAGCATGTTCTGTCCAGGGTCCTTGGAGCCTCCAGGGCAGTGGCAGGAGGACAGCTGGGGTCAGGCATTCCTCTGACCCTGTCCAGAGCCCACCCTTCCCTCACAAACCCTTCCTCTGTCCTGCTGAGATATGCCAAAGGTGAGGGCCTCCTGGGAGGGCAGCCACAGATTAACAGGAGACCACGGGCTATGTGGCAGTTAGACACATATGTGTCTTCTATGTTAGACAACCTGTAAAAAGTCTTTCCAACAGAGAAATGTCTGTTTCCTCAGACATTATTCACCCACTCCTATATTTTGAGGTCTTTTATTTTATATAGTGAATATTCATCTTTTCATCTTGTTACCCTCTGTGATTTAGTGTAGCCCATAGCAACCCAAGCCCCTGGAGACTAAATACAAATTAGAATTTTAAACTCTGTAGGCTCTGTCACTCACAAGCTGAACAGTTTGGCCGTGAGCAAACAGCCCAGTGTGAGCTGCAAAAGGCTTCGTGGTAGTTAACAGTCACTGCAAAAGGCAGGAGGTGTGAAAAAAAAAGTAAAAACATTGTGGTCTGTCAATATACAGGTGGACAATTGTTACCTTTATCACTGCTCTCCATTAATTATTATAATTATTCTTGTAGCTGTTGTATAACAAAGATAGGAGCTGACTTTAGCAAGACATACACACCCACATACAAGGTTTGCTCTCAGATAAGGCTGCATGCACAGCAATCTCATGTATTAATCATTCTCTTAAAGTGACCTATTCTTGTTTGTTGTTGAATTAGGCTGTCATGTAATTTACTGGTTGGACATATGTTTGTGTCTTAGCTACCCTCTGTGATATTTGTCTCAAGCAGACCCTCTGCACTGGCAGTGTCTTGGCTTTTGACGCCTCTGAGCAGGAGACGGGTTGAATCTCATTTACTCTCAGCAGAGTGTTCCTCCTTTGGAATTCTCTCTAGCACTGGTTCATTGTTCTGCAAAAATCTTATTTAGTCCATAAGATATTTTTTCTCTACCTTGTATTTTGTCCCATGACCCTTCTCTGTTCTAGGAGGTTGCACAACCACATGTGTTTTTGTGGTCTGATTTACACTGAGCCAGCCTGCTCTGCATGAAGCAAAGCCCAGAGTGCTCCCTTGTTCCTTCCCTTCTGCAGAGACTATTCAGAGCAGAACCTCTGTGTGCCATTGCACAGAGCCCCAATGTCACCCTTGGGTGTGAAATGGAAGTACAGGATGATGGTTTAGGTGTCAGCAGGCTGCTCTTCATTTCCAGTGTTCTCACTGCCTCTCTGCATGTTCTCAGATCACACAGACTGCCTGCTGACAGGGCAGGGCAGCACTCCTGAGGCAAATGGGATTCTCATTTCCTAGAACATCTCCTCAGTAATGCTGCTGGGTCCTGTTGTCTCACAAAAGGGGAGTTAGGCACTCAGATGAAAAAGCCCTAGATTATTTTTATGCTTGCATTATCAGTTACTTTTATAACAGAATTTTTTTGCCAACTAAGAAGTATTTTCTACTGAACTTCAGACTCATTCGTGAGCTGTGAAACTCCTTCCAGTATTAGTGAGGTATCTGAAATCATCCATGGATCTCTCAGCCCCCAAGGAACAAATTCCCACCTGACATGATGCAGTTGTCTGGGTGATTCCAGCATCTAAGGCTGAAGCATAGAAACAGCTTCCCAGCTGGAAGCAGAGAGACAGCTGTCATTTCCTCCAAAACAATTTGAATTTAATCATTACAATGATTTTTCAGACAGATCTTGCCTCCATGTTTCCACTCATATTAAACCAGTGCCACTCTCACCAATTCTCAATTTTCAAATTGAAATAGGGTGTTTCTTTATTTTGTGAGGAACTGGACAGCATTACCCAAGGTCTGGTTTAAGGAATTGTGGCAAAGGGGAAAAGAAAGGACCACCAATGAAGTAAAAAAGTTTCAAAGAATTATCTACACCATGTGTAAGGTAAGGACTACAGACCACACTGCAAGCAGAAAATAAAGCATATTCTAAAGAGCTTATGGTCCTTGCTGCCAGCCAGGCTATCTCATCTGAATGTACTGCTGAAAAGCCCACTGGTTTGGAGCCTGAATCCTGACCCATTTCTTCCCTCAGGTTCCGAGTTATTTTTTTCCAGTATGAGACTTTGTAAAATTTAGCCCCAAAGTAAGGTACTTTCGAGAAGTACAGGTAGGCATATTCCCAGAAAAGACATTGAGCTCAATCACAGTCATAGATACTATCATCAGGCTGTTCTGGTGCAACCAGTCAGCACTGGGTCCTTCCCAACAAGCCAACATTATTCATAATTCCATTTATCCACTTGTAATAGTAGCAGTATTGCATACATTGCGTGGGGTACAGCATTACTGCTATTAAAGCAATAGAGTGCATCACTCAGTGTTCACTTGCTGAGGCACTGGTACTGCCCAATAACCCATTTTAGTATTGCCAAATAATCTATTTTTGCCAGCTGGGCCTGCCCACGGCTCTGGGGTCAGAGCAGAGCAGAGTGTGCCTGCTGCCATCAGCCATGTGCCATCTCTGGTCCCGGGCAGGTCCTGGCACCGGCGCGAGCACCAGCACGTGTCCTCCTGTCACTAGGGTTTGGCCACAGGGTGGCTTTCAGCAGCACCGTGGACACCATTCTGGGTGAATGTTCTTCATAGAAAGTGAAGGGTTGCATTATGCTTTCTGGAAAAAGAAATAGGCTCTGGGTTTATTTATTTTTTCAACTGAAAAAGGTCCTGCAACACTGGTGATACAGGAATGCTCACTCTGAAGCATATTACAGACCAGTACTTTCCAAAGAAGAGTGTTAAGCCAAAAAGCAATATGGCCAGCATAAATCTATAAAAAAGGTTCTGATAAAAATACCATGCCATTAACCCTCCTGTTTTGTGTTGTGCCTGGACTCAGGGCTCAAATCCTGTTTACCCATCCTGCCCTTTGCTGCTGGTTTGCCCGGGTGACCCCCTGTCCCATTGTCACCTTTGACTCCAATTGTTGGTACTATCACCATGGTGTTAGTGTAGCCTGTGCAAGTAGCAGCTGTTTAACACATTGCTCTATAACTACTGTGTTTGCAGGGCTCTGTTTGCCCTCCTGATTTGGCTGAAGTGAGACACGTATCGTGGCCAGTTGGCTCGCAGAGCATCACCAAGGCTTATTAGTGTTTTGGTACCTATAAAGCAGATAATCTAATTCAAACACCAGTGTGTCTTACTGCTTAGCTTAGATCTGCTGCCTATGATGCGCATATGAAGATAAATTACATGGGGTCATTTTTTAGGAAGAGATCTAGGGAATCCAACTCTCCCTTTCAGGTTCAGGGAAATAAAAAACGTTAATTCAATTTTGAGGAAGAAACTAACAGTCTGGTAGCTGACAAAAATTAGATGTCACCCTTTGATTGGTTGAATGGCATTTTGTTGAAATCACACTTAAGTACCAGCTCACACTAATGCTGACTGTAAATTAAAAATATCAAAACATTTTTATTTATATCTTTGGCCTTAAAACTTTCAGAGCACCCAAAGGTTGTATTGGCAGTCCATGTTCACCATCCTTTCTTCAGGTAAAAGTATCTTAGACAATCTGAGAGCACATCAGAGCCGAAGGTAAATTGATCCAACATTTTCCCAGAAAATATGAAAATAATAAATAATTTTCTGATGAAGAGTGGTTGGGGGTTTTCCCCTTTTGAAGTTCTCTGTCGATGTCATATGTAAATAGAAAGACCTGAAAGTGAGAAAAGGTTTAGTAAATGTGAGGGCTCATACCTAAGTTCAAAAATAAAATGAACCAAATCAAAATTGTCTTAGCTCTTCCCATAAAGAGCTCAGTTTTCATTGATGCTTTGTAGTTCCATCCCATCTCAAATCCTTTGTATTATAAAAAAATCGGTGATATAAAATGTGGGGACAATTGACAGATGAGCGAGCACAAGGAGTTTTTGAACAGGAGGCATTTCCACTCCCTGAAACGTGATAAAGTTTTCTAAATGATCTGCATTTGAACCTAGAAGTAGGCTGCACAGTTGTTCAGAATGACCTTTCCTGGACTAAAAAAGATCAAATAGCTGAATTTTCCCCACCGTTGCCTAGTGAGTGCTGCCACACTTCCCAGAGCAGCACTGGCAGTGTGGTCTGTAGGAGGCAGGGTCCCAGAGCAGCACCGGGTGTCCCCAGTACTGGATGTCCCCAGCACAGGATGTCCCCAGCACAGGGTGTCCCAGCACAGGGTGTCCCAGCACAGGGTGTCCCCAGCACGAGGTGTCCCAGCACAGGGTGTCCCAGCACAGGGTGTCCCCAGCACGAGGTGTCCCAGCACGTCCCACGCTGGGTGCGGCGTGAGCCGGAGGACACTGCCTGTGGCAGCTACAGGTGACAGCCCTCCAGAGGGAATGAATTGTTTCCTGTTGGAAAGTACATTTCACTCATCTCACTAACAGATTTTATCCATGCTTGCACACGAGAAGAGTTCATTAGGAGCGTTTTTCCTAACTGGAAATGCCAGTTAAGGAGACATTTATATACACAGCATTGCTGGCTTGTGTTTTGAGTCAAGGCACTGCTGACAGGATGGTTTATGATGTCGGACGACTTTTCACCCTGCAGTGAGCATTTTTGTAAAGGTGTCTAATCATCTCTGACAATACCTGTCAACAGTAGTAGTGCTCTGATATTACTGACCCTCTTAATGGTTTATTTTCCCCAAACAATTGCCAAGTAGTTTTCATCCTTATTGACTGTGACAACAGTAGTTCATTGGATGGCCTGCTCCTTATTAACAGAGTAAGTTAGCAATTCATCAAAGTGTTTGGTTAAATTTCAACAGTATTGAACATTATATTAATGATGTTGCTGGAAGTTTTATTCAGAAAACCCACCTGACAGTAATCCTGATTAAATAAGTGCAACTGAAACAGAAGTTTGTGAAATAGGATGGAAAAGCAGTCAGAAGCTGCATCTTCAGAAAGAGTAAGTCCTGAACAACTGGAAATAAATTATGCAAGCTTTTCACATGGATGCTCCAGAACTGCCTGTCTCTGCGTCATGCAGGGACGTACACAGTCAAAGTGTATTTTGTATAATTCTGGCTGAAATACGCAGAGAATAAGTCTCTTTTTGCTATTAATTACCCTGCTAACATGAGTGGCTAAGGTCCTAAATTCCTATTCCTAATTTCCTAAATTTTCCACTGTTGAATCCCTCATATAAAATTTGTTCCACAGGGAATTCCCCATTTCCCCATTGTATGTTTAAACAGGTGTAATACAGTGTGTATAAAAAAAGTGTGTAACTATACAGAATACTATGGAAGTGTATACATCCTTACTTTACCTCTAGCACCTGTATGTGTTAGCATTATATCTATCATTTATGTTTCAGTGGTACCTAGAGGCCTTTATCTGTTATGTCATCATTTTTACATGAGCACTCCCTATTCATTCTCAAGATCACTGTTTTCTGTGTATTACACAAGGTAAATTGTGATTGAGGCAGAATGCTAATGAAAGGAAAAAAGAATACATTTTTTCCTGTCTAATTATTGGGATAGGGAGAGCTGGTTTTCCCTTTTTCTCTGACACAGTCATTGTCCTGGTAGTCAAGACTAATAATGGAAGCACAGAAGAATGGCACAGTACTTCCCCACTGGAAGATTGGTACTGGAATTTCAAACTTTTGATTATTTGGTATAGAGTCCTTGACTTTCATTTTATCAGACCTGCAGTTGTTTTTATTAAATCTGTAATTATTTCTACAATTCACAAATCAGAAAATCTGTTGACTAGAATTACTAAGTAAGTTTTGAATTAAGAACTGGGAGTTCCTTACTTGCCTGGAGTGAATGTGTTAAAAGAGGCTGGAGATGTCAGCAAAACAAATCTAACTTATTGCCCTTGATCATGGACAGTCTTATTCCTAATGTCTTTTGGAAGATGGGTATTACAAGAATAGTTCTGCTTTTCGTGTGCACACAAGCTTAAATTTGCAGTAATTTTTAAGAGACTATTTATTCCTAAAGGCAAAGAAGCAGTCAAGAAGTAGGGTTGAGAGGAAGGAAAAGAGAAGGGAAATCATGAAGCCAGCTTAGAAAGAATGAAAAGTGAACGGTCAAGTAGAAGGATGTATCGGCACACTCGTGTCTCGGTTCCCCGCTGCAGCAAGTGGAAGTATTTTCCAGGTTCCTGAGTCCCACCGCGGGATGTATTTTCCAGTTTTCTGAGTCCCACTGTGGGATGGTATTTTCCAGGTTCCTGAGTCCCACTGTGGTCGGTGCTCCCAGGCAGTGGCTGTGTGGAGCAGGCAGGCAGGACAGCGCTGTGTCTTTCCGCGCGGTTCCCGCAGCCGGCGGTGCCTGCCGCGCGCCCGGCAGCCCCGAGCGTGGGGCACCCAGGGGCTGAGTCTGAAAAAGTGCTGCCTCAGCAGCCGCTTCTGGGGCTTTGGGCATTTTCCCTAAGTCTTTGATTCTGCAACATCTTCCTGTTTTGGCTGCATCAGAGCCGTCATCCTTCCTAAAACACCTGTGCATCTCTAGGCTCCTCCTTCCATTGCTACTCTTGACTGGGTTTAAATCTGTCAGCTGGGGAGAAGACATCCAAAGGGAGAAACATTATGTAAGACACCAGAGTATCCTTGGGGACAGGACCCTTAAAAACACGCCAAACAAGCAAAAGCTTCAGAGTTCACATGCAGATGATTCTGGAAGCAGTCACACTAGTTTCATCCATTGTTTACTTAGCTGTAGAACAGGATGATGGAGACAACTTCTGAGGCATATGGTATACTAACTTTGAAACGTTTCATTCTAGAATAGTATACATTCAGCAGCGTGTTTCACAAAATCTTCTTCAGTGACAGTTATATTCCAGAAACCTCTAATACTACTTTTATTTGGTAAAATTTATTTAAGATCAGTGGCATATAATAAACTAAAATAGCCCTACAACCCAGAAAGTCACAAAAAAAAGAATCCCTCATGGGAATTTTGAGTCATACTTAGCTATGGCCACTATTTGAGCCCATCTACTAAAGAATTTTGCTTATTCCAAAATGATTGTGACCCCTTTAGAGCATGAAGGAGGAGAGCTAATAGTTCTCCCAATTTTGGGGGATGTATCTTGTTAGGATTTTTTATTATGTTAGTGTCAGCATTTCACTGACATTAGAACTTCCACACGCCAGAGGGGATGAAGGGAGGGAGCTTTATTCATTGGAGTGCAGTGAGACAGAGCACTCCATGCTTCTTGCTTCCTTCAAAGGATTCTTATAAAAAGAAGAGTTTACAATGCTTTATTATATTAAATTATTACCTACAGGCCATTTTGTCTGGACAATTTTGCAGCATTTATTTTCACCTCTGTCCCAGCCATTAGAAATCTGATTTGTCAAAGGTACTTGTAAACTACAGTAACTTTTGACTGGGTGATCAGTGCTGAGGACCTTGGAAAATTGGCAGAAGTTTTCACCCTGTGAAAACATTAAGATAAATAAAGCAAATTGATAAATACCATTTAATAGAATATAGGCTCTAGGATTTAATGCTCTAACACATAGCAGTAACAGATCATATTTCAAAAGCCATACAGTTAATGCTGTAAAAGGAAGGATTATATGAAATGTGATTAATTCTTATACCTTTATGTCATAACAAGTAGCTTCAGTTATGTGGGGTTCTGGAATAAGTAAAGTAAGAGGTTATGAGAAAAAGGGCAACCCTTAAGTTGCAGACAAAGAGCTTCTACTACCAATATAGTATTACATCATCAAAATATTTCACAGACACTCAGAAATAAGCTGTACTTCTGTATGTCAGTGAAGCAGCAAATTGAATTCTCATAATATGTTTTGAAAATGAGTCTTGTTAGGTTTGATGAGGTGGAAAACGTACTGAGATCACTGGTTTGTTCCAATACATTCAGTACAGTTTTCTTGGATGTTTGCCATGGCTAATCTTTTTAATGGCAGTGTAGCTTGTAAACCCATTTGGTAGAGAGCTGTATGTCTCCGTTTCAGAGTATCACACCAAGCCGGATGGTAAATAAGTTTCTCTTCAAGCATGCAAACCCTTTTCTTACAATACCAGAAATTTTATTTTAAGACACATATCAGAAAAACCTCAGTATTTCCTTTATTAATTCAGTGAGGAGCAGAATAAAATGCAAATGTCATTTCAAATACACTCACACATACATATGTAGATGTTTGGGGGTTTTAAGAATTTTATCAAGGGCAGACTTCAGTTAATTCAGGCCCAGTATTCAAGAAGTTGAGCCTGTCACAAACCCTCTGGATTTCTCCAAAACCCCTTCTTAGCTATTCCCACACACCATTTTGGAAATGGTCTAAGAAAACAGTGGGCCTTACAGTGTGGTGAGCCATCATCAAATGCAAAGTTCTGTCTTAGTAAACTGATGAGAAGATTTGGATGAGACATGAAAAATTCTGGCCTCAGCTTATTGAGGTTGAGCCAGAGGTTGCCCTTCAGGTGCTTCAGGTGATCTCAGCCCATGGGCTCACACAGATGTGTTATCTCTAGTTATATTCTGTAGATTAAAATAACACTTTCTGTTGCCCTTTAAAGCTAAGTTAGAATGCACTGGAGATGTCATAGCATGTTTATGACAGCCCCAGAGTGTAACTACCATTTAATCTGCTTCTATTCGAGATGGCTTTACAAAATAATATACTTTTCCTTAACACAATTTCATAGGTATGGGATCTTATGTAGTCAGCATCATTTTCCTTAAACCACATTCCTGATTCCATGGTTCTGAAGAAATCTCCTGCAAAGTGTGCTATCTTGTCCTGTCTTCCTTTCAGTCACCTTTAAAGAATCCATACAGAAGAGGTTTGTGTACAGCTGCAGTGGTCCCAGCACTCTGAACTCTGTTTTCTGTTAAATTATTCATGGATAACTCCCCTTGAGAAAATCCTGCGAAGAAATCACATAAGATGAACATTTTTTCCCTTAGGTTTCATTTTTCAACTTCTGCATGTACATTTTCTGTAGTCTCTTGTCTAATTTCAAGTGGTTGTTGAACTGATTTTTGTACTTCCACACAGATAAGCAGTTTGCTGTCTTTAAACACTCTCACATGCAAAAGCACAAGGTAGGAGGTGAGAGTTTTGAAACTGTGTGTGTCTTAACTTCTTAACCGTACAGTAGAGTTGTAGATCTGAGAAGAGATGTAGAAAAATAGCACATGAAAAGGAAAGAGGGAGGAGAGGAAAAAAAAAAGTGTCTGGAAGAGCTGCTTTTTAACAGTGACATTTTGTAAGTAGTATGGCCCTTTGAGCCAGAGGTTTCAGACTGCTTTGCCAAGAGTCATTGATGGTTGTGGATGGGATTTGTTTGCAGTTATCCCTACAGCGAGGACTCTAGCCAGGGAAGGCAGTACATGAACACGAGATGTCCAGCCTGGTGCGACAGAATCCTGATGTCCCATTCAGCCAAGGAGCTCATTCTGAAAGTAAGTACAGACCTGCAGCCCCCCGATGCCTCCACACTGCATTTATCTGCACCAAAGGCAGGTATGGCTGGAAGACTCTGCCCTTGAGTTTGCCAAGCTGGAGACAGCACACCATGGTAGTAAATGGAGGGGTATGCCTCCAGTGCTTTGCACCCAAGAAGGGGGATTTGTCCCCATAAACCTGCTGACAGTGACTAAAAGATGAGCTTTCACAAGCACTTCTTTTGGTATCTGAGCAGCCAATGATCACTGACTGTCTTCTGTTCTGTGCCTCTTCTGTACAGGGATGCACAGCATTGGGAGACTGACTGCTTGCTTTAAAGAGAGTAACAGAAAATAAAAAAGCCCCTATAAAAACCCTATAAAAAGTCCCCATTAGTCCCCCAGCCCAGTCCACCCTACAGTGACATAAGCAGCAATGCTGCCCTACCAAGGATTCAGCAGGGATAAAGACAGGGGCAGGTACAAGTGGCTAGTGGCTGAGGAGTCACACAATTGAGAGAAAAGCCTGTACAGCAACAGCTGGAAGCACGTGAGTTACCAGAGTTGTAGATTTCCTAAGGTACTCCCAAGAATATGTCAAATCCTACGAAGGCCAAATCTATCCGTGTCCCCTGAATGAAGATAGTCCCCAGCAGGTAGGCTCCTAACTTTGGTACACCAACTAGGTGCCTAAATTTAGACATTCCGTTAGAGCTTTAGCAATAAGCTTGTGCAACATTTTTAGAACATAAAATTCCTCTTGGGATTTAGTGTTCATAGAGAGGGTTAGGGTTAGTTGGTTAGTTAGTTAGTTAGTTAGGGTTCTATCCAAGGTTAAATTATCTAAATATGGTTCAGGAGCCTTCCAGTTTTCTTTTCTGTCATTTGCTCTCTCAGTGTTCCACTCTGCCCTCCTTCTTTTCTTGGGAGCTGTGTCAGCTGGTACCTGTGCCAGTTCCCAGTGCCTCTGTCCCTGTGGGCATGCTGCTGGCACCTAGACCCCCGTCCTGCTGACGCTGGTTGCCAGCTGCTCTAGAGGGCCAAGACTAGATCAGGAAATGGGGATGTGATAGGAGATCTCTCCCACTTCTCTGTTCTGAGCTGGCCAGCTGGCAGTGGCCATGGGTGGCTGTATAAATGGATGTGCTGCAGTGAGGTTGTCTTGGCTGGCCAGACTGTAAGACTCTAACAGACTTACTGAACCCAAAATTGCCAAAAGTCATGTGTCTGTCTATGTGCTCCTGTATAATTAATGCAGTTTAGTGGGAGTGAATTACAGAAAATAATCTTCTAAGTAAATCAATGTTCTATAGCTTCTTGGCTTTTTTTTTTCCCCAGTTTAAATTAATTACACCCTTGAAACTTGCTCTCCTGAAGTTTATAACCTTCCTTTTCTCTCTCATCGGGGTTATTTATCTCATGATTAGATTGTTTGCTTTGCAGTATATAACTCACTGAAAGGCTGGGAACGTGTTTTCCACAGCTACTCGAATTTCAAGTCAATGCGCTTCCTCACACATTCTAATGTGTAAAAAGTGTCTGCATGACATCATAAAATTTCACCCAAAATTTTAGACAATGCAGTATTGAGTAAAAAAAATGTGAAGCCTAAGGGCAATACAGGCTTTATAGTCAAATAGTAATGTCAAAATAAGTGTTATTTGTTTTTCTTATACAAAAATATAATGTGAAAAAGTGAGACTTTACCCAAAATGTTACCAATAGTGCTTGGTGACCATGAAATTCCTAAAGAACAAAGGATTAAAACCATGAAAAGACTGGCCAATGAGGGAAGATTTTTTTTTAAAAGCTATGAATAAGGAGATAGATGTGTACACAAAAGCTTGAAGAGTGTAAACAGTACAGAGGGAAAGGAATTCTTTCTGATTATCTAGAGGGCTATAACTTGGATATAATGGGAGAAAATTAAACAAGGGAAAACAAAGTTAGAGCACTGAAGAAGTTTGTAACTGTGAGGTCGGTTACAATTTCCAGTCTCCATGTAACAAAAACCCCATCAGCTGGATCCTTCAAAGCTCACCTTTAAAAGTGCACATAACTCTCTCTCTGGAGCTTTGCATTTGCAAATTGGGGTCAGGCAGTTTGGGACATCTCCAGAAGCTCGTATGCAAAGGGACAGGTGCTGCTGAGGCCAGACTGGGCTTTAACTCAGAGAGTCTGTACCAACATAGGAGTTAGCTTATCCAGCCCAAAGCCAAACCGGCATTCTGGCCCATAAAACCTAATGAAAATAGTCATTAGAAAAGAATGCCAAACTGATAGAGGAAAGGGCAAAATGACCCTACAGCTTTCTGTGGTTCTACGCAAGAAGCAGTGTTGGCCTTGACTGAGAAGTTACTCCACTGCAGAGACCTAAACTTTAAAGCTTTAAAAGGAACTCTGAAGAAAGTAAAAGCAAATTTTAATTAACTGATTACACCATAACAAATCCTTAAAATAAAAATGTATATGAACTTTTAAAGAATTTTTTCAGTTGTAACTATCTATTGAATATTCTTATCCATGTAATTATTTTGCTGTATTAATTTTTCTTATAGGCAATTAAAGTGTTTATTTTTCTGCCTAGGCAATTCTGTATTTATTTCAAACAAAAATTGTAGTAAATCTGCATTTAAATCCTATGTAAAGAAAGGATAGGGTGCACAAATTGCCACTGTACAGTGTGTGCAGCTACACAGTAGGCATTACAGATTGTACTGACATGGGGCTGTAAACAGCTTTCATGCAACATCATCTATCATGCCATGGTCGGTTACCTCACCATCATGTTATTTTATGCTTCCTGAGCCCTAAACCACCAAAGGTTGCCCACTGCTCGGGAGCTGCGCTGATGCCTGATCGCATGAAGTAATGAATGCTCAGCCAAGTGTATATTGTTTCTGCTTGTGCACTGCTGTAATTTGTTTATCTGTCTAAAGATTATGCAGTTGAAAATCCACAATTTTATGCTGCCTTTGTAAATTATCAAGTCGCTTTTGATGAATGTATCCCCACTTCCGATGCTGGTGGCATTATGATCTTGAAATATTGGAAAGTGCTCATGCATACAATGCAGAAGGTTATGTTTTTATATTTTTGGCAGACAACCGTGCTGTAAAGTAAATCTGACCTTAAGCTTCCTTACTGCATTAAAGATAATTCAGTTTTAACTTTATAGTCCTAAATGCTACTGTTTATATAAAGTTATTGCCCAGTCAAACTTGACTGATTACAGATGAGAAAGTCTTGGCTGTTTCCTACAAAATAAATTAGTATCCCCAACTAGTTTAAAGCACATCTATGATTGCATTAGAGACTGGAGAGTGTGCAGATTACAGATTTAATTAGCTTATAGAAATTGTTTAGCACAATAAGAAATCATTTTGTATGGCAATGTATTTTTATTTATTCCTGAAGTACTGTGCTAGAGAATCAAAAGAGCTCCTCCAAATCACTTTTATTGCAAACGGCAGAAAGATGAGTACATTTTATTATTCATTAAGATAAAAATGCTAAAGAAGTCAGTGTATAAGGGTAAAGTTCAACATGGAACAAAATGAAAGCAATTCATAATGAAGACCGGAGGAATGTCATCCGTCATTTGCTGCTTTTCTTAAAACCACTGAATGCTTTTTTTCAGATGAAGAAATTTATCTCAGAGAAATGGTTAAAGATTATACTCATAACCTGAAAATAATCATTCATCTCTCTGAACATTTAAAATCCCCTATATGATGAAATCAAATGCTGTTATAAGGCAACATGGATTGCATTTAATTCAAAGAACATTGATCTCACCTAATTCAATAAAAATTGTGTTGTTCTTAAAAAAGGACTGGCCAAGTGTGCTTGCTGCATTTTGCAGCAGAAGCCTGGAATGCAACTACAACAAGTCACTCATTTCACTTAGTGCAATGTTAGCTACGAATATTTCCCAAGGTCCCATCAGCAGGGAGGAGGCACAGAGATCTCAGGGGGTTTTTTATGCAGGCAAACTGCACGAATTACTGCAAGCAGTACTGGGCATAAAAGTTCATTTTACACATTCTTTCTCTGGAGAAGCCAAGCAAAGATGTGTTAATATCACCTCATTCAGAAACTGGTTTCACCTATTTGCACAATATTTCCAGTGTTCCTTTCTCTGTGTGTAATCTGGAGAATTCTTGGACTGACTAGCGTTTTGTTGTTTTCTGTTTTTTTTTTTTTTAACTAGTCAGAAAATGATGAGAAGATAGTAATATATGACCACATTGGGCCAAATGTCTGCATGGGGGATCACAAGGTAATTAAATTAAACATTTTAGTCTTTTATCTTCTAATTTTTTTATTAGGAAGGCAAATGTATGCACTAGGTTCTATTAATTGTAATTCAGCTATATCTCTGCCCTGTTTTTAACTAATACCTTGAAAATGTTTCAAAGTTGAATTCAGCTGCAGCCAGATGAAGTCTGCCTATCAGAATGGCTGCTTGTATGAAATCAAAGAACAGGACAGGTGCTAGAATGAAAGCAGGATACGATGCAAGCAAAGAGGAGCAGCCATCTGTGCACTTAAAATTCTTCTAGCAGAACACAACTGATTTCATTGGGTTATCAACTATGCTTTCAAAGCATAGCTTCAGCTAGGTTGATGCATAGGTCCTTATTAGTAAAAGAACATATTGGCAGTTCTATGTTGTATCAACAAGTGATAAAAAGAATATAGAAAAAGGATAAAAAATTATAAATAAATAAATACCAGTTGTTTAAATTAATAAAATACCTGAATTCTATGGTCTTCTTTGCTGAAGATACCTAAACCTAAGTTAGAAATACAATAAAACATCAAAAAAGTATTTGCTTTCTTTGAAAAAAGCCAATTGAGGAGTAGGAGGTAACCTCTGAAAGCCTATCTAAAAACAGCACTGAGGCTCTTGAATGATAATTCAGAGAGGGATAGTGGGTAATTGTATGTGTGGATGCATGTGTACATGCAAATCTGAACTCACAAATGCATACCCCTATTTAATTCCATGGTCAGAGTTCTTGTGAGACAGAGAATTATTTTCTAAGGAAAAATGCACTTAGGGCATTTGGTCTAGAATCGTCCAAGGTTTTAAAACAGAGCAACTTACTAATTTATCCAGTAAACAAAAAGCTCTGGGTCAGCCAGTTCAGAAACAGCAGTTTTTGTTTCCTTCGTCACCAAGGTGGTGCAGCACTGTTACAAAAGGGAGATGTGTATGGGACCTGAACCTCTTCCCACAGAAGTCTTTGGAAAATTTTCCCTTAGGTTTCAGTGGGAGCAGAAATCTGTGAGGAGATGATGTTGTTCCCTTGTGCATTTTGTAATTAGATTAATTCAAAAACTTGTTGCAACATGTTGTTTCCAGTCATAGAGAATTTTTTGTTGTATTTACTACTGACTGTAAAGAAAAAGAAAGAAAAAACAAAACATGTATGTTTCAAACATGTAACTTCTATTTTTCCCTAACTTGCTGCAGCCTGTGTTCCTGTCCTTTCGAATAGCTGCTGGGGCAGGTAAACCTATTGCAAATGTGCACAAGTGTTGTGTCGTGCAGTGATGTGGTGGTAAATATCATCTTTTTTCTTTACGTTTCTGTTACATTTTCTACATCATTTCCCCTGTGTTTATCTTTCTTTTTAAAAAAATGCCAATTCTGCAACAGGAAAAAGATGCCTACGAAGTGAGAAGATTTTCCGTGAAACCACACTGTAGCCAGGAGGGAAGGCAGCACACTGAAATCTGTAATCCTAACAGCTGTATTGATAAATCCAGTCCTGAGTGCCACATTTTTAGACTGCTGATCGTACACTATGCTTCAGCATCTGGACTCTGTTCAAGAGACGCCTCACATACCTCACTGTCTTGTATGTTCATGTGACATCAAGTAGAAATGTGGAATTATTTTTTATATATATGTCACAGTTCTGTTGCCAAAACTCTAAATAGACAGCAGAAATGTTATGTATTCTAGATTTCACAACTTTCAACTTTTAATAAGTGTTTGTCAATGTGGAAAAGCTATTTCAGCATATTATAAAGTTTTAAAGGTATCATATCCATTATATATCTTTACCACTTTGGGATTTTGTACATTGGATTGTATAGATAGAGATATTGGTGGTTTTAAATGGTATTTTCTTTTTTGACCAAGGCTTATTATGGTTTGTGTTTTAGTTTTAGTATTTTGGTTTTCATTTTTTAAAATTTTTTTCTCATTTTATTTACTATACTGCCATGTTACATGGTTTTTGAATCACACAGCAGCTGCTTTCTATACATACATATATATGTGTGTGTATATATATGTATGTATGTGTATATATACACAGATATATAAATAATTTATAAACCTGACCAAAACTTATGCTAAATATACTTTCCAATATGAATGCTTGAGAGTGCCATATCAGCAGTAAGTATTGGAGTCTTAGCAGGTTTAGTTAAGTGTACATCAACAACCAACATTTATATAATAAATAATATATAGCAGTGCCATCCTGGATACAGATATATAGCATACTATATAGCACATATATTAGCAGTTTCACTTTGTTACTCCTATAATCTCTTCTTTCTATGTAATATTAAGGATTGAATGTGAAGTTCTTAGCTAGGTTTGGGTGTAACTTTCCAGAATTTTGTAAACTGTTTTCGTCTGTCTTTTGTTACTGTTTTATGGTGCCATATTCTATATTGAAACAATAACAACACGGGAGAAGAAAATCATAGTCTGCTTCAAGTAGCAACTGTATTGGACACAGACTGTATTTATACAGTATTAAAAAAAAAAAAAACAGCCATCAACCCAACTGTAAATTTTCCTGGTTAGTAGCTCAGTGCAGCCTACAATATAGTCTTGTTACAGACATTTTCCTCCCACCACTAAATACAACATTAAAAGGTGATTAGGGAGTCTGTTGATGAAACACAAATGTATGTTTTATTGATTTAATTTAGAACACTACAGAGTTCATGGACTGCGTGATGGCATTAGATTGATGCTTGATTTTGGTATAAATCACTACCATTGGAAATGATTTGATGTCCGCTTGCAGAGTTTTCTCAACAGTACAGCCCAGTTTATAGCAAGTATTGTTGCCCAAAGGGTGTCTGCAGCTCTGTATTGTTACTGTGCCATGTTGCATTATAACCACACAGTAATTCTATTTAAGCGAACTCAACTCATGATAACTCTGAAGGCCTTTAGAAATGAGTACTCTGGTTCTCAAGCAATAAAACTAATCATGGTGAACATGGCTGTGTCTGGCCCTTTCATTTGGTGATTACAGGGAAATTATTAAATTTTCACATTTCTTACTGAGATACCTTTGAATCTGCCAAGCAACAAGGGTATTTTTCACATGAAAACTTCTACGATAGGATGCAGTTCTGGTGTTAATCAAAACATAATACAAACCGAGTAATACCATACCGAGGAGCTGGTATGGGAGCACTGATGAGAGGAACGTGATGCAGCTTTACGAGCTGTTCACAAGATGCTAGTCCTCAGCAGGTCAGTAAATGTGCCACCATATCCCAAGTTTCAGAAGAAACCTCTCGGGCCTTTTCCAGCAGGGACCGGGGCCCCGAGTACAGGTGAACTCGCTGTAGCCTCCAAACGCAGGCCGTGCGGTGCCCGAACCTCCCCGGGGGTGCAGGGTGCACCGGTGACCTGCCGGGGTGAGCTACTGAGAATGCTACGAATTCAACCCTCAGAAATTCATGAAATGCAACTTTCTCATTTTAACAGCCCCGGAGGCGAATCCGGGGCCGCGGGGTGAGCGGACTGGAGCCGATGACAGCGGACACCCCGCCGCAGCCCCGGGACAGCCGAGGAGCGACGGGCTCTGGCCCAGGATGGGCACGGGTCCTGTCAGCTCTCCCCCTGCCCGGGGCCGTGTCTCCGGGCTGTCAGTCCTGCGCTGCCTCGGAGCCCCCTTCTCCCGTAACGCCCCCTCGGAGCTCATTCCGTTTAAGAACTTTGGGAAGAGGCAGGTGGGAATGACCAGCCTCGAGCGTATGTGCTTTTATCCAGCCGCTTCCCCTCAGGAGCCCGAACACCGGTCCGGTCTCGGCGTGCTCACAGCCGGGCGAAGACTAGACCCTAAACTCGATTTATTCCCTCTGTAACCGCGGCGTAACCGGGCCCG